>CM029129.1:15345559-15835559 GCA_016859345.1 Istiophorus platypterus | reverse complement strand
TGGATGATACTAGAAATGATGACGATGTTTTTCTTCAGACACATCTGAGAAATCAATAGCCTTTAGATTTGACTTTATTTTTCTTAATAAGGACTCTCCCTCCTCGTTCGTTGAAGAAAGGCTGAAACCGTAGACAGTATTTCCAACTTGTTTCACCTCCAACTGAAGACACACTGAGATAACTTGAAGTGTGAGATGTACAATGACAATTATTTATACAGGGACTCGCTGACAATGAACTGAAAGATATGTTTTAATAGGAGCTGAGAACCTTTTTGTTTCAGAGCCATTTTGCAGTTTTATGAGCCCTTTTTTGTATTGCACTGTCCTCATCAGTCTGCATCATAGACTGAACCTCATCACACAACAATCAAATTCAATTTTCACATGTAACATGTGAAAACAGTAGGTGTGAAGTAGCATTCTATGATGCAAGTGGCGTACCCCGTAACTCAGTTTCGCATTTTCCAGTACGTAGGTGATAAGAGATAGCACCTTGAGAAAAATTGATGACAGTTGTTTCCTCAAAATGTCGTTTGGCAACACTGGCACTCTCATTGATCATGGCTGCTTTTGTAGAATAATTTTTTTTCTCTATCTCTCTCTTAAAACTATTGCACTGTTGTAAAAATGTTTCAGAAACCCTCTTTGCCTTTATACTGACCGACGTAAATCCTGACTTTGTGTTGATGATTGAGTAACAGTTGAACACGTTTTCTGTTGTCAAAAAAAAAAAAAAAAAGAAAGTCTTATTTGCAGCTTCCCTGGAAATACCTCATGACAGCATTACAGCGGAGCTTGTTGTGCTCAGCAGTGAGCAGAGTGTGTTAATGAGTGTTGGGGACCAGCCCTGAGGGACGAACTGGGTGAGAGCCGACTGCAAAACAGACAACACGATGATAGACTGAAGTGTGGACACTCAGGCCAAAATAGGCGTGAGTGTTTTAGTCTGTGGGTCTGAGTATGTAGAACATTTGTGTGCACTTGACTGTATGTTTCTACCGCTATATAATTCTACGCAAGTCTCGAGTTTTGTGGCACCGTGACCGTATCTGTGTGAATGGTCGGAGCTACTCACCGTTTTCCCTCCTGACTTAGGGTCAAACAGTACCATGGTCACCTTCTTGGGCTCACGATGGTATGTACAGTAGTACTTCACCCAGGTAGATACAAATGAGCCTGAGGGGGAAAAGAGGGAGAAATGGAGAAGGACGAAGAGGAAGAAGGTTAAAACAACAACAACAACAACAACAAAAAAAAAAAAACTGAGGAGAAGAAAGGAACAGACAGAAAAGAGTGATGTTAAATGGTTGGAGGAAAAAACAGAACCAGAGGCAGTAGGACGAGACTTAGGCGTCTTAGTCAGGCCTGCTTTAGTGCTAGATATGTTACCATGGTACCCAGCCAGAGCCGCTGTCAAGCCTCCAGCAGATCAGCTTTGACTGCGTCAGCTGTAGGTTCATTATGGTTTGTTTGTTCTACTGCTCTGTCAGGGTGTTTGTGTGTGTCTGTGTGTGTGTGAGAGAGCCAAGCGACATGCCACTAACACGCATGTACTGTACCTAGATATACGCACAGACCCGCTCGCACACTCGTTCATTCTTCCATGGCACTGCAACACTGTCAGATGCTGCTGAATTAAATTCTTATCGTACGATGTAACACACACACACACACACACACACACACACATGCAGAAGTGGTCTGATACATACGCTTCTCCTGAACATACAGGTATCCCTCCATGGTGTGCTGACTGACACTCTTGTGATCATGTGGATTCTCCTTCATCTTCCTCATCAGACTCTCCACCTCCGACCGCGTGCTCTCAAACCGGTTCCTCGTCTGTCCGAACACAAGAAGGGGACAGCGAACACCTGAGGCCTTTCATCGGACGCTCTGATCATGAGAAAGCTCAGCTTGTGTCAGCAACAGAACTTACTGTCACGTGGTTTTCCGGCAGGATAAGTGATATAAAAGCTCATATAGGAGCAGAATAAAACGGAAGAAATGGTCATTGCTTTCGACCCTGAATATGAATAGCGGTGTAACTTTAAAAGCTATTTTGTGGTGAGATTCTGTGTGCCCTTTGGTCTAAAATACTATTTCCAGATAACCGTTTGACCTTTGCATTCCTCTCAGTGTGTGGTATTATTTTTTCTTAGACATCTTCCTGGAATTGCACAATTTTTTTTTCACAACAGTTTCCTTTGTACTAATTGAGCTGACCCAGCCTACCATAAATCTACTTGGCCTTTAAACTTTCACCAATGTCACATTTTAGGCAGAATACCCTTCTTCTGAAGTGCGGATTACATCTCAGAAAGTTAAAATAGCGAAGCCCCTCCAAACTCATCTGTTGGGCAAAACCAAAACAAATATGGAGGATATGGACTTCAGAGATCACGAAAAATTATATCTATGTGATATGCTCAAGGGTAAGGTGTGACCTTGTGTTTTGTTTGTGTGTGACCTTACATTCTGTATGCTGATGGTGAGGTCAGTCTTGAAGTGATTAAAGTCCTTTGCGAGCTCATAGCCATGGTGATAGTAGGTAAACAGGCCTTGGAGAAACGCCAGCAGCTGAGGGAAACAAAACGGCAAGAGAGTGAGGGCAGGGGAGGAGGAGGAGAAGGAAAGGATAAAGATTAAAACAAGGAGACAGAGAGAGAGAGGGACAAGAAAGTCGATGAGGGAAGATGGGGAATAAAAGCAGAGTTTTGGGAAGTGGAGGAGGACAAGCGGAGGAGAGTATGAGAATATGTAGTAGGAGGAAAAGGTTGGGGATTTGCACGTGCAGGAGAGAACATGCAGGGGCAGGATACATTGGAGAAAACAGAAGTGGTTTGGCGAGGTAGGGGGAAAGGGAAGAGGAGAAGCAAGAGGTTGAAGATCGAGAAGAGAATTTGGAAAATGAAGATGAAAAGAAACAGAAGGAGGAGGAGAAAAAGTGGGCTGTTACATTCTATTTTTCAGATTTCATTAAAAAAAAAAGTTAGAAGAATGTATAAAAAAATTTTGTATAATGTATTAGGTATTAAAAAACAGTGACCAGTTGTGAAATACAATGTTTCCATGCGACAAAGAGAAAATCAAATCTTTTAAAAGACATAACCTAAAACAGAGGCAGTGAATTAGACCGACTTTGTACTCGCTACAGACCTAAAGGTTAAGTTCAAGTGGTTTATTAGTGTGCAACAAATTGTTTGTTATTTCTATCGCAGCTACCACTGCAGTGCCCGCAAGCAAGGCACCAAAACCTCACAACCGCCGTTTGCCACAGCAGAGGATCGATCTTTGGAATCAGCTGTCGGGTGTGGATGTGTCCAAGTGAGCGAACGTAACACAGACAAGTGGTGAAAAAGAGCATGTGTGCTCAGCAACTCTGGGGAAAAGAGATTAAGAAAAATAGGAATATTACATAAAAGGATAAGAAAAACAAGTGACATCTTACAGGCTCCACAAAGTCAAACATCTTCCTCTCTTGGACCTCCTGCACCTTGAAGACATACTCCAGAGAAACCTCGTAGAAATGCTGCCGTACGTTGTCTACCTGGTTGTCTGCCTACAAAAGGGAGGGAAATACAGAAGGTAAGTATGACCAATAAGGTAGCAGAAGGAAGACGGATATAAACTGGGCCACAATATCTTACTTCATGTAGATGTGACTCTTTCTTTCTTGCGGAGAGGCTAAGATGCTTCTCCAGCACCGCACAATACTTCTCTGTCTCTTTGTCGTATTTTTTCTTGGCTTCCTGTAAAAGAAAATAAATAAATTTAAGCTTTGACTTTGGTGATGGACAGTATCATCAGGCTTCATCACGGTTAATTCAACTTCTGTGGTATTTCTTGAGGCGCCTTCCTGTAATATTAATAAACCAGACATCTGATGTAATGAATTGATTAATTTTAAAAAAACATATTAGCATGGCCAAAATTAATCAGTGACTACCATCTACAGTCAATCATAACCCTCAAGTAGTTGAAAAATGATTGAAGTGCATGTTTTGAGAACAAAGTGCAAGGTAACCTTCATTAAATGTGAATTTCTTTGAGCTTTCAAATGATATTTCCGTTTTTCAGGGAGTCCAGCTTGAATTTTTTTCCTCTAGGGAGCACAGCTGCTTATAAAACAATAGACCATTTCATCAGAGCTGAGATCACTAACATAAGAGACAGACAGATGGACGGATGATAAACCAGGAACAGATAGAGCAGGGTGTGTATTTCTTAACGCCGCTAGATTTAAAAATTATGGCAAAAAACTGAAAAGTTTCCAAGAAGATCAAGAGACTCCAAAGGGAACAAACACACAAGGCAGCTGTTTCTTTTCTGAACAGCTTCTATTGGTCGTACAGTAACTATCAGTCACGTTAGGCTCATTAAGCTATAATCTAATTCAAACTGGTGGAAGGGAGAGATATGGACACCGGTAAAAAGAAACAGAAAGGAAAACAAAGGAGAGAAGTGAACACATAAACAAAGGAGGGGCAGATCAGGGTGGGTCTCCAAGTTTCACAGAGGACCTGGGGTATTATTAGTTGTACATCCGCCAACGCCTGTTAATGTTACTGCATTTCTTTATCCCAAACTTCTAACATCACCAGACTGGAGGTTCAGAAAGAGCTTAAAATCACAGGATATACCATCAGAATCATTTTCAAATTTTGTCCACAGTGATATAAATTGCTGTTTCATTCGGCAATGGCCAAATTCCTGTGACAAGCAAAAACGTCGCCGGTGGAAAAGGCCTATTGTGGGCAATTTGTAATATTGTTGTAAATCAATTGAACAGCACTGCGGCAATACTGGATTTAAAGGGGGTTTTGAAACAATGGGATGAATTGTTTTCATCTGTCATGTATTTAATTGAATTTTAACCACTCTTCCACTCTGATTATCATTTCCCACTCACGTCGGGAAGATGTTTGCCAAGGAAATTAAAGTCCCACATGGGGGGAAAGAAACAAAACGATGTCTCGTAAGTGTTTGGTCAGACAAGGCCATGATGTCAACCGCTGTTGCGGTCACATGACACAGGTGTTTCATTGCAAAGCCAGTTTCAACAACACATAGAGTCCTCTTGGCCAGAGGAGGAGTAGACAGCAGCTGCAGAATTCATCAGAGATGATGAACATTCCTCGAAACAACGAGGCCTCTGTTTAACGTCTGACTCTCTGACTTTGTCATACTCACTGTGGAAATCATGTCTGAAATGACTACTTCTGCAGCCCTCCCTGTATCTCCCTCGTCATGGGTTTCATGACATAATTTTGACTAAAAACACATTTTAATAACATCAGTGGAAAAACGCTTGATCGTTTGACTTGCTTTAAGATAGGAACGTGTGTGTGTGTGTGTGTGTGCGTGTGTGTGTGTGTGTGTCATTGTGGGCGCGCGTGTGTGTACTTGTTCGGTTTAGACCTAGATTTCGGTCAAGTTTAGGGTAAGGGATGGGGTTGGGCATTTAGCTGTGATGGTGAAGATTAGGGCAAGTGGCTGAGAAATGCATTATATCAATGATTGATCTCACAAAGGTACAAGTACAAAAGTGTTTGTGTGTGAAGTATAGATGACATTTTTTTCTATTAAATCCCTCTTCGCTTTTTACTGACTCTTTAATTTAAAAACAAAAGGTGAAAGAGGCATTTAAAATGATTTACTTTAAGTCACTCTTCACCTCAGCCAGCAGGTGGCAATGTCTACAAAGTTTGCTAACTGATGATATTCTTTTTCTTTTTCTTGCCATGCAGCCCCATGCAAAGTCACCGAGGGGGTCGAGACTCAGTCAAGTTCGACTACTCGCTCCAATGCACTGTCACGTCAGCGGTTACTTGGAAGTTACAGTGAGACATGATGCCAACCAACAGCTCATCACTGCCTTCAACCACTTCATTGTTGTGTGTTTGTTTTTTATAGTAGCAAAGCTAACAAACAGCTGTTAACAGTACCGTTGCCTATCTTTCATTTAACAGTGTTAACATGGTTAAACCTTTAACATATTAACCATTTCCTCAACACTGATGCAGGACTGACTCCTGATCTCATCTAGTCATCAAACTTCAGTGTTTCCGCCTTAATGATTCTTTATTCTAACTTAAATCCATGGTAAAATTGTAGACACACAAAATGGAGAAATCATAATACCGTGCTGCTCTCCAAGCCTGAAGTTGAAAACTACAACCGCATAAATTTTATCTATATAAAACATTACTTGAAGATATATCATTCAGATGAAAACAACCTATCACAACCAGGCCTATTCTACAACACTTAGTATCACCAGTTCTCCAAAATCACTGCAGCATTAGATCATTTCAGGGAGTTTTATTCTGAGTGTGTTTATCCTGAAACGCTTTAATCGTTGTTGCAGGATTGATGTCTTGATATAAACATAGGCCTCCCATTTCTGGCAGTGTTTCCTCTAGTCCCAAAAGCAGTGTAGTGCTTACAGTGAGTGTTGAATTTAAAGAACCTTATCACTTCTGCAGCGCTTCTTTAAGACCGTCTCTCAGCAGCAATTTGATTAGCAGGAATTCCTTGGTGAATAAGAATTAGAACCTGCACCTCAGGTTTCTTGAAATTAACTCTGTAATACTCAACCCAGCATGTTTTAAATATATTTCTATTATCTTTTTATCCGCTCACCGTACTGAGTGAATAAAACTCCTCCCTTGTTCAAGGTCTGCCAGCTCTGGAGCTTTAGGACAAGGTGAAACTGTGCCAAGGGAAGATGTTGTCGGTCCTTTTAAGGCTAAACTGGGATTAGTATATCACTCATGGTGACCTAGCCATCAGATTATGCGTTCACTTCTTAATCTGGCCACCAGGTCACAATCAAACAATGACCTCTTATAAGGGGATGGATTAGCAGAGTATGAACTGATAACATGCTTAAAACTGCATGTATCAGTAGAACCCCCATGGCTACTCATCTAGGTCCTATGGCTAATGACTGCACAGGCTAAATTTACTATGGCCTGCCGTAAGGAGATTAAAAAAAGGAAACATGTACGGTGTCGTACTTATCTTTTAGCTTCAGGGTGTTGTAGGGGATGTTGAAGCAGATCCAAGATAGAACAATTAAAAAATAAATACCCTCCCTCTTTACCTACTTCCTTAATTTTTATGCTCAATGTTTCTGTATCCTCCTGTAAACTCGGCAAAGGCACAAAAGCTTTAAACTCACATTGAAAGACTAAAACAACACAGGCTTTACCATGAGGGAGCCCTGTTGGCCCCTGAGACCCCCCCAGGGGGAAGTGGTGATTTATGGCAGGATTATGTATTCCTCTAATCTCGTATCCAGGTCATGCAGTGATGGCAGAGGCTCAGTATGGGAGAAGAGACTCTGACACATGTAGTAAATATTCTGTGAATATTTTTATACTAAAGCCCTTTTATTACAAGCTTTTCCTAAAAAGACTCTTCCAAATTCTCTCGGTGAAAGGTTAATGTGTGGCTGTACTGTTCAAACAACTGATTAAGATGGCGAACTTCAAAACAAAGCATTTCCAGTTGTCATTGCCAGATAGATGTCTGCAGTACAGACACAATGCCTTATTGTAGCATTGTTTTGTATCAGGCTTGTTCTAATATCTTGTGCTTAAGTCTCTGATCCAAACAAAACTGTAAATGCATAAGTTTTACAAATTTATTAGGGATACAGTTAGTATCACAGGTCTGTACACTGAATGACACTCCAGGAAATACTGTAATTAAGAAGGACCTCACTGCAGTTATAATAAGGCCCTATGAGCAGCAGATGTGCCAATTTTAAGGGGCTGTGTTGATCTAGTAATTTCAAGGAAAATTAAATAAGAATACAGTGAGTACAAATTATATGGCTAATTTTATCCAGAGTTACTGGACATATGAAATGAAGACACACTCAAGTATTCGACAATCAGATGAACTGTGGTCATTTCAACCAGGTGGTTGGGATGTGGAGGTACCAATCTTGCTGAGACTGAAAATCATTTCACCTGCATCGCTCCATTAAAGTGTCAAAGGTTGCGCATCACTTACCAAATCCAGCAAGCTTAGATCTTTCCTGAAGTCTGTCAGTTGTCATCATAAAACTAAGTCGCATAATCCGATGGGATGAATCGCATGAAGTTTTTGCAAAACCACTGATAAATACCAATATCTGTCACTGCTCGATAGTCAAATGCACAGATAATTATTTTTTTCTTAAGTAAAGTTAAAAGAAATGCTGTTTATTAATGTCATCTGTATGTTTCAGGTGCTGTGCAGTGTCTGCCAGATCTCCTCCAACAGCTGCAGAAGTACTGAAAGGATTTTTATTACTTAGTGATTCATGTTCCACGCCCAGCACACATGTATCAATATCGGTGCACCGTGCACATGTATGAACAGTCATTTCTGTTGCCAGTTCTGTGCCTGTACAGTCTGGCTCGCTTACCTTGGCCGCACTTATCTGTTCTTTCCTGAACCGCTCCAGAGGCATAATCAGCACATCGTTGGCATTTTCAATCTGGGGGAACACAAATCAATGTCACAGACTAGCAAGTATTCATTACTGCATTACTTAATCTTTTAGAATTACAATGGTTACTCATGTCCTTTTCTGTTAAATTATAAGAATTACTATTATTATTTTCTGTATAATGGCAAACATTTATTAAATATTAAATTCAGAAGCTCAGTAAAGCTCACTGGGTCACCGGGGCAAGCAAACCAAAGCCGAGGCTTATTTACGACTATTATATGATTAAAAAAAAGCCTAAATTATTTACTATATTCTAATAATAAATTATTTGTCCTCTGAGTCTTTCGACTAATCAATTTAGAGGGGCCAGTCCTATGAATGTATTTGCTGAGTATTGCCAAGCTTTATGTGGAAGGCCCTACTCCCTCGAGTCAACTACCTCTAACACTTCTTACATTTTGGTAGGTCACTCACCATCCGTGTCCTCTCATCCTCCAGGTTCTGTAGGACCGCTGCAAACTCCTGAAGAGACTTGGCTAAGGACGGACACGTTGGCAGACAGGGAAAAAGGCATAGAGAAATAAGAGACACGACGGAGGGAAAAGGTTGGTATTCCACACAGTCATGGTGAGAGCAACACAAGTACAGGCAAACAGAAACAAGGAGTGTTTGAAAAAAGTTGGCATGAGCTAGCGGTGATGAAGGTGCTATGTTTCTGTTCTTGGACCTCTCAAATTTTTACTGAGGTCTCGACACAGCAGAGTAATTAACTGGGAATGAAACCGCAATTTAGAAGGTTAGTTTCTATGGTGCTTTCAAAGTGAGCACGGCTCACTGCTTGTCTCCCCCCCTCGCTGGCAAGTGAGGCACATCTACATAGTTTTGGGCCTTAGTTTCCACTTCAACTGCCTCTGTCCCTGTCCAACACTTCACAGACACACACACACACACACACACTTCCTTCTTCAGAAAAAGTAAGTGCACATACTGTACATGCTGAGCAAATGCTGCATGTGAACCAGCATGTAAAAATCACATTATCACGAGCAAATAGACACTGCAGTCCAAGTTTATTCCTTAATCATTGCGTGACAGAACACACACAAACACACACACACACGCACGCACGCACGCACGCACGCACACACACACACACACACACACACACACACACACACACACACACACATGCACTCTGCCTCTCAACGTTGTAACTTCAAGCTACAGGATTTCGTACTTGGAAGTTGGATCCAACTATAAATGTGAGGGACCACAGTACTATGAGAGGAATCTATTAAAAACAACAAAATCTTTTAATAAAGCTTATAAAATGCAGTCAAACCTTTCATCTCAATCACAGATTCTACATCACGATGAGATATTGAACCAGTAAATTTAACAGAGGCTACTTTATTTTTATCTTAATTTATCATTTTGACATTGTTATAAAAATATTCCATTTTTCAACTTTTTCTTTTAATCAAAATGCTTTAGATCAGTTCGGAATGAGAAAATAAAAATAATCATTGCATAACAGAGAAGAAATCAGTTTTGAGTACAACTATGAATATCCCAAAAAAAAACAAAAACAAAAGTGTAATGGTGCAGCCCAGTTAAGCAGCAAGCTGTTCAGGAAAGATAACTAAAGACAGTTAAACAACAGCCGTGGGTGGGTCAGGCCAGTGAAGAGTTGCAGCTTGCACAGACAGAGCCTGGCAGCATGAAAGGGTGTGGTGGCCGCTGCATGTTTCACAGCAGGCTGTTTGGACAAAAAAAAAAAAAAAAAAGGACTACCAAGCCTGGACGAGTTTATGGAACTAAGAATTTTATTCTTATGTACACCATTGTGTTAGGTTTGGCTCAGAATTGAGTTTCTAATGCTGGTTGGAGAGAGGAGAGTTGTTAAAACAAGAGCGACAATAAAAAATAAACAAGGATATGTGCAACAGGCTTAAGCAAAAGCTATGAAACAACATACTTGAAGTAGAACACTTTATTATGCTTTCATTATATCGGACGAGGCAACATTTATATTTTAATGATGACTGTATATCATATATAATTGACGCTTTTATTATTGAGAATTAGTAGAAATCTACACTGTAAACTGGACTATAGATCTTATATTATCTGTACATTCTGATGCCACTGAAAAAGAAAGCTTGTTGATTCTTAGCATGTTAATGTGATAAAAGACAAATAAAAACAAAGAGGATTAGGCTTTTGCACACTTTGACTGGCTTCA
This sequence comes from Istiophorus platypterus, assembly GCA_016859345.1. Lineage (NCBI taxonomy): Eukaryota > Metazoa > Chordata > Actinopteri > Istiophoriformes > Istiophoridae > Istiophorus > Istiophorus platypterus. The sequence continues at coordinate 15,824,862 of CM029129.1, read as the reverse complement.
CCCTCAGTATTCTGCCCAAAATTCAAAGAAAAATGTCATATTATCATGTAAATGATATTATGCTTTAAATATTTACTGGAAATAGATTATTTAAATGAAAGAAAGATGTAGTAGTGACAACTAAAAATGACAAAACCTCAAAAGGGCTACAAAATCAAATTATACGTAAAATGATCAAAGTATTCAAATTTGGTATTTGTACTTATAGCCAGTGTAGATCAGGGAATGGCCTTTATTTGAATTATATTTCATGTGATTTTTTAAAATTTTGCTTACAAATTCTACTTGACGGGACTCATCAGGGACCAAGCTCTGATGCCGTGAGCGAAATTTGAGACCGACGGAAAATCAAGCTGGTCTTTATATCAGAGCTGATATGAATATCCTATTTCAGTGACTATGAATTGCAAAGCACTGTCTACAAGCTTTCCTCTGCCAGTACAGTGAATGTATCGGATTTCATATCAGGAAGCTCACCAATGCATATCTCGTCATCTGTCTCGGCATCTCCAATACACTGGAATTTAAACTCATTGAGAGAGTCAGCAAACTTCCTCTTGGCTGTCGACAGACCTGAGAGAAAAGATAGGAAGGAAAAAAGGGGCTGTTAGGTTCAGCTGTTTTCTTTTAACAGTAGAAACATTATGCTTATTTTCAGAAAAAGCCATATTTCATATTTCAATACATTATTCTGTGGGAGTTCATAACAATTCAACCACTAACTGTAATGAGTCTTAGAAAGCATCACATTCTTACGACAACCACATCTTACTACATTCCTACTACCATGTAAGACAACACCATTTGTTACTGCAAGTGAGAGTGAGTAGAAAAAGCCTAAATCAGACAGGTGGATACTGTGAGCGGATCCCCAGTGGTGTTAGTGATGAAGGTTGACAGTTCCTACACTTGTGTGGGGATCTGTGCGTCTGTGTGTGTGTGCACACGCTGAAAAGTGCTAAAGTTCCATTAAACTTAAGTCACATTAGCCAAGAGAGGCAGTGAAAAGCCTCGGACAGATGGATGCCTTTCAAATAATACATGAGGCGCTAAGAGCTCCTAGGAGACAGACACTCACAGCAAGTTTGGCTCCCTGTCCATTTAAACTCAAAGCAGGGTCACCTCCACTACAAACTTTCCTGTCGCAGGGCGGGATGAGGTCAGCCACATATACAGAATCGGCGTGAAATAGGGGAAGGATGGAGGGGGGGACAAAAAGAGAGAGACTTCTCTTAACTACTTCAGAAACCACACAGACATTGAGGAACGCACTGCAAACAGGATTTTGCAAGTAAACCTGACATTTAGACAGATGTAGGAATTTCAAAACAGTGACCATTTATGTAGATGCTTGGGCTAATTGTTCCTGTACTTCCATAGTCAAATAAGAAAGACAAACTTACAGTGAGAGTAACAGTATGATTTAGTAAATCCCAGCAGGGAAATCCCACTTTTTCAGAGAGAGGAGGACCGAAACTACACAAAATATTCCAAAGTAAAAATGTATTTCAGTGGTGTATTGAAAAATATGGATGAAACTTGAAATTAAATCCAGACGAGGATGCGGGGAAAGAGACAGAAAAGAGAGGAGAGATCAAGAGACTCATGGAAAAACAGATGGGAGTCAGGGAAAGGACACTGAGCGTCGAGAGGGAAGACAGACAGAGCGTAATTGGCCATGCTCATGTAAATAGGTCCTCCATGCAGATATATGTGCGCGTTGTGTACATTCGCGTGCACGTTTGGAAAGATGTTCTTTAGCTTGCCACTCGCCGAAATGAAACACAGGCCTTGCAGCTCCTGCGTTTGCTGCCAGAAACACACTTATGCTGGCACACAGACACATGCCCCTCTCTCTCTCTCACTCTCTCTCTCACTCTCACTCTCTCTCTCTCACTCACTCTCTCACTCTCTCTCTCACTCTCTCTCTCACTCTCTCTCTCACTCTCTCTCTCTCGGGTCTGGCTCATAAAAACATCGTAGGATGTCAGTTAGCAGTGAGTCACAGTGTCTCCGTAGCATCAAAATAACTAAAGTGGGACCGAAAAGATAACCACACTCAAACCCCGAAGGATAAACTGCGGTTTAACAGTGCCAGTGTCCAGTAAAGAAAAAAAAAGAAAACAAGTTTCATTCAGCTCCATTGGTCCTGCGTTGTGACACACCATAGTAAAACGAAAAACTACAGAAGTAAGCTGAACGGCAAAAAAAAAATAATAATCTAGTGGGATCTAAGCGATGTGGATTGTGCTGGACATGGACAACTGTTCTTCCATTCTTTCCACTGAATTGAAAATTTTTGGGCTGAAAAAAAGAACATACACTCTACCTAGCCCTGTTAAAAAGAAGGTCTGCATAAATGCAGATGTGTCCTAAACAGCTGTCATATCAATGATTAATTAAATAAACATTTTCAGCGATGATTTCCTGTTTTTTGGTTTGTATTTGCTGAAGTCTTTTAAAAGATTTTACGTTAGCAGTCATTGTTTTCAGTTTTTTCCTGCAAATGAGAAACCTCTGCCCTGACACGGTTTACAGTTTTGGGCTGAATATTGAAGAACTATTGAAATGAATGGGCAGTTTCCTCTCCCTTATGGTGTCGTTCTTCTCTTTTGAGCCAAAGAAGTCGTGTCAGGCTTGAGGCAGGATGGAGTTCTGTCTCAAAAGCAGAGTATTAACTACTCTTTGAAACTGCCGTGTGTGCGCATCCAGAAGTCTCAGCACATGACTAAGTGACTACGAGAAACTTAAGAGACTCAACAATCTAAACAAGTAAAAGCCCTTCAGACATATTGTTGTACCGTAAGCACTAAATCTTACATGTTAATAATTAATTGAAACCGATCATTTGTTTATAGGGAAAAACATTACTGAAAAGAACATAATCATTATTCATTTATCTATTTATGTATTTTAAGTGCAGCATTTAAGTGATTAAAAACACTCCTTCAAGGCTTTGGAAGTTGCTACAAGAGAGTTTGTAGTGAATGATATATTTTTTTAAAAACAGTTTTAGTACAGTAGTTTTTAGTGTCATCTTTATAATCAAAATCACAGTCACATAACATATTGTCAAAAGAGGCCACACTGTCAACAGTTCTTATATAATAAGTATAAACCATATCAAAACTGATGTGCCTGTTTTCTATCACATTTTGTTTACAGTTTTTGCAGCTTTTCATTTATTCTGTCTGGTAACATGAGTTCATTATTTTCAGCATGGGTGGCCTCAGTGGGAATCAAATAAAGCTCTGGCAACACCAATGTCGTGTTTCATGCCCACTGAGCTACACAAAACTATATCTCTTCCTACACTCCCCTCCCCCACTATTATTTTTGGCCTCCGTCTCCCTTCCTTCTCTTTTCAAACTGCTCCTTCATGCCACTGACAGTTCCTCTCAGCATCTTGGGAGTGAAACGTGCCTGTCGTAGATAATTTCTTCACTCTGGAGCCAGCCACACTCCACATGCTCTCCTTCATAAATATCAAAACCAACCACAGACCAAGGAGTAGGAAAACAGAAGGGTGTTAAAAAAAATACAGCCTCAGATATGCTTACAATCTTAAATATTGTCAGTTTAGGATTATGTCTTATCTAACACTCCTACTTCATTTCATACATTTTCTAGAAAGCTTTTTGATAAGCCAAAGGGAGTAGTAGGAACTTGTGGTGGGGAAAGTAATAGCAATCAACCGCAGACATATAGACTAGATTATAGCAAATGGGATAATGATTTTTACAACTACAGCCTAAATACAAACACAAAGGCCTAAAATTAGAAAACTATTAGAAATTAAATTAGCAGTTGGGCTCCTGATTCCTGATGAGAAGATTTGATTGACTTTGAATATCAAGAGACAAAGAAAAGCCATTTTCCAAGACACTGCGATAGAGTTACAGAATAGAAACAAACGAAAAGTTTACATATTCGTTTTAGGGGAACCAGGATCTTGTGCCCATTTCAGCATTGACTTTTTAAAACGGGACTCCCACAGTGGCCTCAGCATTCAGACATTCAGATAGCTGCTGCATGACTGTGCATGGAGAAATTGGTCGATGATGAATTTCTTCCTGTAGCACTTTTGAACACGTCCACAGACCACTGAGTTCGAAGAGTGGCCCTTCCTCTGAATCTCGGGGTCTAACCCAAAAAAATACGGGATTCTGCCGTTTTAGATAGACCTCTACCAGCCAGAGGAATAACACCAACAAGATCGATGCCCTGCTATGTTTGACAGGCCATGGGTTTTTTTTGTCGCTGTTTTTTTGTCGTGAAACAGCTTCTATTTACCGAAAACTTTACTCCTTCCTGTTTTTATGTTACTGGACCAGGAAATCCTTCCTATAAATCTTAGCTATACTTCGAGAGTGACATTCTAGATTGTGCGATTAAAAATTTTACTTCAGAGCAACAAACTGTTCTCATTAAGACCAGCACACGCAAACTCTCCTAAAAAGGCAGACCTGTGTATTGTCAGCTCATAGTTGAAGAGCTGAGTCATAGTTGACCAAGGTTCAACTTGATCAAAGAAATATCATTAGTTTAGCATGTAGTCTAAAATCTCTAGTAGAGCATTAAACATTACAAAAACATTTTTAATAGAATTCGCCTGGTGTGAGTGTCCGCTAACCCTTCAATAAAGAAAGCTGGCAGATGCATATTGGGTTAGACCATTATATTTTATAAGAGCTTTAAAAAGTATATCACTAACCACAGTTTAGTCATGAGAAACATAGGCATCCAAAGGTTAACTTCAATTCTGAAAAAGCAATGCTTAAAGCCTTAGGCATTACAATAGACTTCTATGTGGATGAAGGATCCCAGTATGACTGGGGAAAGCTTCACAGGAAATACTCAACTTTTCCTTCACGATGGACCATCTGGCCTTATCTTTAATTTTTCTGGTAGGTTACAACAATATTTCTTGATGGCAATTCATACATTTATCTGTAGACAGTTCTGAAAATCTGTTTATTTAAATTATGTTAATTGCTATTCTTTATTTTCTGACTTTTTTATCATTTAAAAATGGAAATTCAACCTGGATGTGATTTATATTCATTTTTGGTTTTATGTTGCATTATAAGGCAGCACATGCTGCAGAATGGTCAGTACTATATAAAAGGCCAGATGTGTTTGTCTCCGTGAAATAATTTGGTGCAGCACTTTTAATCTATTGCAATGTATGCTGAAACTTTTATGACATTATTATCTGTATTACTTTGTGCCAGGCATCTGACAGTGTTGCTAACTAAATTCCAAGTATTTTTCAAGTTTGACAAAGTCCATGTTGTATTTACATACCGATATTTCACTGTTTCTCTCCATTTGCGTTGGCAAACCAAATGATTATAAAGTATGACTTTATTTCCACTTTGGACACAATGGCTTCAGGTTGTATCACTCAAAACAGCAATGAAAAACAAACTTTTAAGTATGCATTTCTGTTTAGTTTACACACCCTTAGAGGTTCTCTAAGTGTACATTTTGGCAAACGCTGTGTTGAGGCAACAAAAAAATTTTTCTGGCCTCCATATGTAAATAAATCATGCGTATCAGATAAATCACGCATGTCATATCCATCCCAACGCCATGTTCTCATTAGGTGCTGGCAACATCAAAACACTCAGAAACACGCAAGCATACAAGTACCTTAATACTGTATTCCTGTGTACACACAAACACAAACACACAAACACACACACACACACACACACGCACACACACACACACACACGCACACACAAGCCACACACTTAAACTATGTTTTCAAATCAAAACCACATTGCTGGCCAATATGATTCGGTAAGATCTTGCCAACACAAATGAATTACTACAAAACATAGAAAGAATCACAACCCACAACAAGTACATTGTTCAGAGGAGCTTTTGTGTGAGAGAATGTATCACTACCATTTATGGTAGCTGTTTCAATACAGTGATTCACAAGTTCAAGCCCTAGGTTAAAAGATATTGAACTGACGTATGTGATGAATACAAGTAACAATTTTAATAAAAATTAAATTACACCTAGTGGTATTTAGCCAAGCAGATAGTTAGGATTTATGTGCTGAGGGTTTCCAGATGTTTAGAATTTTTACTGCCAAGTTACTTAGGATCATGCGCAGACTTTGATGTGTAAAGTTGTCAGTAATTTTTACCATCAGTAAAAAAAACACGGTTCCTAAGGAAGACTGTTGACAGCGAGGTCAGTGAAGTATTCAGAGTAACCAAGGCACTGAACACAACAAAGTAAAGCTGAATTCACCATCATTGCATCGGGGTAGCAACGAGTGTAACATAACACAAACACTCTGCAAGTAAAACCAAAACTATCTGCATGGCTAGAAACATAACAACATTTATATACTATCTGACTTTGGATGACTTTTATATTGAACTCTGGCCAATTTAGACGTCCATTCATTCATTTGCACAGTCCATGTGAATCAACCACCAAACAGAACTGAATTACACGTTGTGTTGCCCCTGATATTGAATATTTTCAATTCAAAGTCTCAGATTTGCAGCAGATAGGGAAATAAAGCAGCATCGTTGGTGGCTCCCGGATAGTTGTAGATGATGCTCTTCCGTCATTATCGTTTAGTGTTTAGTGTTTGTTTATGTTTGTGTGTGTGTGTGCGCGTGTGTGTACATGTCCAGGCAAGAAGGACGGCAGAGGCCGGTGGCAGCTAAAAATAAGCGACCCTGTTGACACTCGTCCCTCTCTCCTCTTCCCCTCCTCTCTAGCACTTGCTCTTCTGAATTACCCGCATTCTTCTCTCTTTCACTTCCTCTGGAGCTCAAGACACCTCCCAGTGGAGAAACGCACAAACAGATGCACAAACAAACAGCACCAAGTAGCCATAACACATGAACTTGACAACAGTATCTCTCTTGTACAAATATTCACGATGGTAGTAGTTGCTGTGGGCGCATTCAAATAGCAGGCTGTGTTGATTAGAAAAACCGATAGATGAATGCATTTGTGCCATAGCTTGCCTTATTGGATAATTCCCATTTACTACAAAGTGGGTCTTTTTTTGTAGTTTTGACTATAATTTTTCTAAGACTATCTTCCCAGACTATCTGATGATAAAAAATAATAACTATTTGCAGCCCTATGTCTGTTGATCACCATCATATCCAGACAAGGGACGACTGTAGCTCAGGAGGCAGAGCAGGTCATCCACTAAACTGAACGCCGGTGGTTTGGTTTCTCCGGCCTCTCTATTCTGCATGCTGAAATCTCCTCGAGCAAAATACTGAGCCCCAAATTGCCCCTATGTATATGCATGTATAGGAATAAAGAAAGTTGCTGTATAAATGTGTTCGTGAACTGGCGAATGTGGCTGTGGTGTAAAGCACTTTGTGGTATTTGATAAGCCTCGGAAAAAACTATATAAGTGCAGTACATTTACCATTTACAAGGGGGATGATAGGTATTTTAAACAAGATAATAATGCATGGAGTGTCCAGAGGTGGTTTGAAGAAAATTAAAGGAAAACGATGAGTGGGCAACTACAATCCATTGAACCCAATGAACAGTGATGTCTGCAAGGTCAGCTGTAACATGGGGATAATACAGGTTACTGCCAGTATATGTTGATATGTGTGTGTGAATGGTTGTCAGCATGAGGGAAAACAGATGTTTCTTCTTTCTGGCTTGTCATATAGATATTTCATGAAGATGGTTTGCTTGTCATGTGCGATTATACAGTTGTGAGAATCCTGTCAGTGCTAAACACAATATGCCCGTCACATGCTCGTTCTACAGTTCTGCAATGACATTTGAAAGACAGTGGTTTGGATACTGCTGGAATGAGGCATCCTGCTCACCAAAGCAGCACAAACACACACACACACACACACACAAAGAGCACTGTAAGTTACACAAAAGGAATCTGCAATTAACCACAACCATGCAGCAACACTGTACAACGGCTGCTATGTGTATTAACTCACAAACACACAAATACACAGTCAAAAGAATGGGTCTGTGTGATATCAACAGGATATCCAGCAGTAGCTTGAACTCTGCAGTAGCTTTGTTCCACAAGCATGTGAATAGAAACCCTATTCATCAAGTGGGACAAACACACTAACACACACACACACAGACACACAACACACAAAGACACACACAGACACACACAGACACACACTATTCATCTGTGGAGACAAACACAGATTTCAGTCTCCTCATCTAATTCTTTACATGACCCAGCAGCCAAGCAAGAAGAGGAATTTGTAGACTCAATCATAAAGGGAAAGACTGTAAAAAAAAAAAATCATGATACAGTACATACTACACTGGTACAATTTATTTTGGAGATAAAAGTTTTCTAATACTTCTTCGAGAATCCGTAAGGAAATTACTGGCACAGTGTGCACATTGCTTTTTGTTTGCAATCTTTAAAGGACCAACCAGAAAAATGTGGCATTTTAATTCAATTTATAACCACATGTAGCCTTAGAATATTTCTATATATTTTTATATGAATGTAACAATGGTTTATATCTCCTTCCGCAAAAGTACGGACAGATCCATGATTTTCCAGCCAACATTGATACATATATCAGGGAATTTCACAAATCTGATAACAATACAATAGTTAATGTTCATATACAGTAGTTAATATGATAAATGAGTATTTTCAATTAGAATCCAATCATTGAAGAATAATGACTGTCCCTTGGCCAGATGTGCTTGCTTTCTTGTATGGTTTTCTCTGTTAATCTGTATACTTGCGAGTGTGAATGTGTGTGCCAGAAAGATTTATGTTGTCAAAGTCAGTTATCATGACTGTGGCATCCTGATAGTTTTATATTAAAAGGAATATCTAATTGAAACATGTCTGTGAAAGTAAGGTAATCTCTGTCCAGCCTCTTTCTTTCCTCAATAATAAAGCAGGAATTCATTATTAATTTTCTTTTATTTTAACTTTAAAAAACCAACCAAAACTTAATGCTAGTGAATACCATCAAATACTGAGCATTGAACCTACAGTACATGGCCGGGCTTTCCTGTTGGAGCAAGAACACAAGGTACCCTTGACCTTTAGCAGGGAGGAAACACTTCTTCCGTGGCAATAATAAGTCACAGAAGCAAGGAAAGGGTGTGAGAGAGTGAGTGAAAAAGCAAGGAAGTGGAGATGGCTTCTTTCGGACGTTGCCATGGTGAATAAAGGTTGGGGGGAAGCAGGAGTCAAAGGTCACCCTTCGTCTGTCCATTCTGCTCTGTCAGCTTTACGGGCAGGAGACTGGCTCTGTGCACCCTGATGGACAATGTATACTCTCTCATCACTCTTCTTCTGGCCACAGCAGAGCATATATGGGTGATTGAGGTCATATCTGGCCATGAATGTAGATCCCATTACAGACCCACATTTCAAGTCCATCATCCGCCTGTAATATGATCCATCGGCACAGCTGGAGAACAGTAGAAAAAAAATCTCAGCACCATATTAAGTCTATACCATCTAATACCTTCTCATACTGTCCTTATAGGCTGTGTAAAGTGGGTTAATGTTTGGAGGTTAATGGTAGATTACCAATCACAGTGTAATCACATTCAGTGCCTTAAGTCGCTGGAGTATATTGTGGCATGAATAGTGTTAATTTTATGGTTGACTTCAAAAAACGAGTGCGCAAGAACAAGAAAATCAATTTTAATGTTTTGTTATGGTACAAGAGAAATCGTATCCAAGATCATTTCAGCACTATATAAGCTTGCATTTGGATGCAACAGCAATAACGTCACCTAAGAACATTGAAAGAAGGAGGAAAATTGGGAGAAAGAGAGGGAAAACAGCTCAGGATTATATTTTATCTCATCACCTTCCAGGGACTAAGCTGGCCGCCTGTGCACTAAATATGTCATCAGGACAAGTTGCTGCCAAGATGCCTGGACAACCTCCAGGTCGTGGCTAACTCTTCACACATCCTTGCACACATGCAGGATACACGTGCATACACATTAGGGCTGTGCGTTGTCCATCGCCAACTGTCATCACTATGATCGGATCAAAAAAGAACCCCAAAAAGCTATTATTGCAAGGTCACGTTTTACAGCAGAAAACATCAAACGTCAGTGCTGTTCTTGAGCATAACCGAATAAATTTGTTCAGCGAATTAGTGCACAGTGCTCAGGTCGGATGATGTAATGTGGCTCTAACTCTCTTCAGCCAGAGATGCCCTGTCTGAAAGGGTGTAACTTTGGCTCAAAGGCATCTTTAAAGGTGGATAATTGAACTAAACTGAGGGAGTCTGTGAGGTTATCTCCCTCAGGAGGTAAAAAGAAGAGCTGAATTTTATACACATAACGTAGCAAAAAAGGTGCCTTACAGGGGTAAGGGAAAAGTTTCCTACATAGCTTGTAAACACAACTCAGAAAAAGTTTGTCAGGCGTCTATACTGTCTACTAAAGAAAAATAAAGTAAAACAAGATGCCGCTTTGTTGGCTATAGATGACAAACCTCACAAACATCCACTTGATTGTTTGAGATACGTTAGTCTGGACTACAGTTGTCAACTGACTGAAAATAAAAACATTACTGGATGTAATTCAAAAGGGGAATCAAGTACAAACTTGATTTGCCAGTGGCCAGTGACGGCCTCTGGAACACTGTCAGCACAATATCTGTTACAGAGATGACATTTTGGTTTGTAGACCTGCATTAGAAATTGAAGGCGTTTGAGATTTATGGCACTGACAATGTGCAGGAATCTAAGTTTTTCCCTTAATTCTATTCCAGACTATCCAACAACACATGTTACAGGTATAAATGATATTTTTTAGGAATTAATTCTATAAATAAAAATGAATAAAAATCCATATTCCAATATAAGAAACATAAGGTAAAGTAATGAACACCTATAACTTTGTCGAACCCCTAATATATTAAAGTATGCGTGATTTTTTTTATTTTATCCGCAAATTTTTTAACTTTTAACTTTATAAATTACATCTTATTTGCACAGTACTGAAATCTATCGGATGTTCGATATGATTTATGATACAGAACAGCATTTTACTGGCCTCATGGCTCCTCTTCCTATTACCAGCATGGGGACCAGGCATGTGTGCTCCAGGGCAACTCAAGATGTACTTACCACATCAACTATAGCTGTTTCAACAGACAGAAAGTTAAAAAACACACACACTCACACAGAGTCTCTACATACCTCTCAATCACACACTAATTGCCACCACTTGTATAAATATTCCTGCTGGTGGTTTAACTACAGGCTGACACACAGACCTGAGGTCCAGTACCTCATTCACCCCCCACCCCCCCAATGACGAAGGAAATGATGTAATATTAAAGCTACAATATACTACTTTAATTTGACACTGGTTCAAAAATATTTTTCCAGATTTTAGAACAGTGAACGAAAACGGACTGTAAAGCTGCTAGTTTTTCAGCATAATAAGTAATGTATTTGACATTTGTTATTATAAACAGGATTAAAACAAAATGCCTGATTTATGTTTCTTCAGAACTTTAACTTGTATGAGACTCAAAGAATCAAAACATTCAATCTCATAAAAGTAAAAACGTCTGTAACTTGGTGACAAATATGTCTTTTTATCTGTCGAGGACAGGGGTCCATACATAAACAGATTACGAACATTTGTTTTCATATTTACTAGGATAATGTTGTGAAAACCTTTGTGTGTTTGCCAGCAGCAGCTCTGTGGAACATAAACACCACTAAAATGTGATGCAACTCCCTTACATGTGGGAGTCATGATGGTAAACACACACACACACACACACACACACACACACACAGGATCTAACGGGCACTCACTGGCTCACATTTGGAACCACTTGCGAAAGCAAACATAGGCCAACACATGACACAGCGCTGGGGTTGACAAAGCAGACCCAACGTATAAACACACACACCACACACACGCATGCATACACACTTCCCGGTGTCCGTCTCAGCAGATGGCTTTCATCACATCTCAATGTCACAGAGCGGCGACTGAGGCGGCAAGCATTTGTGTGTGTGTGATCGTGTGTGTATTGCAAAAGTTCACTGTAATTATCCGAGAACAGTCACAGCCTATTCATTACAGTAGGGCCAAATTTTAACCGAGCCAAGCAATCAAAAAAAAAATGAATAAATAAAATAAAAAACACACACACACACAGTGCACACACCCCACTTGCATCTTCATTCCTGTTTAATGAGTGTCAAACTGCCCATCCCAGGGAGGAAACCCAGGGAAGGAATTTAATGAGGGAGCAAGAGAAAGAAAGAGAAATTGATAGAGAAAGAAGCTCCTCAAATCCTCCCGTATCTCACAGAAATTTTAAAGTCAATGAAGCACCGTGTTAGTTTATGGTGGCTTTTCTTTGCCCCGTAATAGCACTTTGCTCATCAGAAAACTGGCTGAATGGTGGTCAGAGGCCAACAAAGTGATTAACAATGGCTAAATAAAGCCTGGGAACAAAAAGGATTCAACAATGAAGCACACAGTCCCAACTAGAATGAACTGAGAGTCAGATGGTGGAGAGAGGGGGCCGGAAGAGACTGGGGAAACGGAGAGAAGCAACAGGAAGAAAGTCATATAGTTTTAGAGAAGGGAAGGAGGGAACTGAGCTGAGAAGCAGCTATAGGAGGAGGAAATGTTAGCTGTTGCTGGGCTTTAAGGAGGAAGAGGAAGATGTTTAAGTGGTGAGGGCATATTAAGGAATTGGCAGCCTATAGAGAAGAGGGAAAATCTCGAAACAGTCAGGTCCTCATCAAAAATGTTGGCTCGTGTCATGTGTGTGTAAAATATATCAACCGATAGATCACAAATCCCAGTCAGGGCTCCAACTTCTGATTTCTTTTTAATGAATTCACCTGTTGATTACTTTTCAATTAACTGCTTAATAATTTTGCCTGAAAAAGTCAGAAAATGTCAAAAAATTGGCCAACAAACTCTCCAAAACCCCAAAACTTTGAGATTTTAAATAATTTACAATGAAAAAAAAAACAGAGAAAAGTAGCTTATTCTCATATTTCACAAAGCAAAACCAGGAAATGTTCGATGTTTATAATTGACAAATAACTTTAAGGACCGTTCATCAAAATTGTCTTAAGCATCTAAGCGTTTTATCAACTAATTGTATCAGCACTACCCCCAAGTACGGATGAGGACAATCTAACATTAACTTTACAGTGTCTGTGGGCAAAATCATATTATTCGCTGTGTAATTGCCCTCGATAGTCAGAAATTACCCATGCTGCTTTGGGAGTAAGAGAGGGAAACACTGTACATCACTGAGGCTTTCAGGTTCACCCTCCTCTCGTCCCCGGCCACATAGCTATCGTACCCTAGCAACAGGCACAAAGAAGCCAAGTCACCAAAAGGAGCAGGGAGTTCACTTTCTGTATCTGTTTTTTTGTTTGTTTGTTTGTTTGGTGGTTGTTTGTTTGTTTGCTTGTGGTCTCTCACAGTGTTTGCAGCTCCAGCGTCTTTCATCCACATCCCTCTCTCTCTCTCTCTCTCTCTCTCTCTCTCTTCGTCCTTCAGTGTTTCCTCTCACTCATTTGTTATTTTTTTCTGTTCTTGTTTCTGCTTAGCTGCCATCAGCATCGCTCACTTTTAGGCTCTGCCCCCACCACCACCCCCCACCGACCACCCCTCCCTCACTTACTCTCCGGTAACCCTCTCTCATCCCCGCCCGCCCACCTCTCTCTCTCTGCCCTGTTCTCATTTTGGCACCGCCACGCCTGTTGCTGACACAGCGAACAGAGACAACCGGGGAGGTTTTCCTCTCTCTCTCTCTCTCTCTATTTTTTTTTTTTTTAAAAGAGTGTCTGTGGGGTGAAATCATCCTGCGGAGCGCCGGCTGCCGCTGGAAAAATCCACAGCAGGAATGAGGGACAATCTGACTTGGAATCCGAGCAGAGGACACGGGGCCAGAAATGCCCGGCTCTGGCTAAAAACGGACTTCGTAATTTAAAAGAAAGCAAAAGGTTTTTTAGTCGGTTTTTATAACAATCTTGTGAGTTGAGGAGAACACAGACGCCACAAGTATCCATGTATCCCTAGTATCATTTGCTTTATATTCTGATTCAGGATGTTGAAATAGGTATTTGTACAAGGCTGGCATTGGAAAACATAAGAAAAAAATAAACTCAGGTAATTTACTGATTATATTTATTCTAAGGAGAGCAACCACAGTATCACCCACTGTGTTGTGATTTTAGGCTGCATACAGGCACCACTTACAGTATGTCACTTGTGCAGTGTTTGGTCCATAAGCATAAAAATTACTCTCAGACAATTTGACACACGATTATTGTCTTTGCTCAATAAATTACTTGAACATTCACTGGTTCAAGCTCCTCAAATGTGAGGACTTCTTTTCTTTGTATTCTATTATTGTAAATAGCATATCTTTGGATTTTGGACTGAAATACAAGCACAGCTTGTGATCATTATTTTTCACGTCACACTATTTTAATCTATAAGAATAGTAAGAATAGCATAGAGGAGTATAAGAATATTAATTAGTTTGTAATAGTTTAAAGGTTTGTACCATATTCTGCACAATAGTTTTAATATATTACACCAAACAGTCACCTCTGGTGAACAACATGTAGTTATAACATATCATAGCTTTCATTGTCTCACTTTTGAGATATCAGTCACTAGCAATCCCTCAGTGTAGTGAGCGATTAATTATCTCTGTCACAACAGTGTTTTATTGATTACTAGTTTTGTTAACTGACAGAAAATTAACCAGCACCTTTTGATACTAGTTGATTCCAAACGTTTTAGCTTCTCGTTTGTCAGCATTTGCTTTTTTTTTTTTTTTTTGATAGTAAACTGAATATCGTTGGGTTTTGACCCAAGCAAACTTAAAATGTAGCTGTGGGCCTTAGAAAATAAGAAAAAAAATGCCCATGAAAATTTTCTGACATTTTATAGACAATTTTTGTTGAAAAAAATAATTGTTGCAGCCCTAAAGCTAACCTTAAAGGACTCATCTAATAGTATTCGCTGATATGACATCCACGACTTAACTCAGAGCCAAGGCACCATTTTTCAAAACAGGAAACATAAGAGAATGTATGACCTTGCCTTTACAGAGAGCTGACAGCAAGAACACGAGATGACAGGAACACACCATGATCCATCTGCAGATGTGGAAACAAACACATGCAAAGTGACAGAAAGAAACATACTGAAAGAGGAGGGGGGAAAAAAACAGGCCCCTCATAAACAAGGTGGGAGACAAAGAGAAGGAAACAAGAGCCAGAGGATGACAGCAGTTTTCCCACTGTGGCTTGCTGTCGTTGCTCTGGGCAGCCCAGGAAACACTGTGGTCCCACTTGAGGTCATCGCTGGTAAAAGACAAACTGAAGGCTATTCCAACACAGTTGAACAGTGGAAAAAGAACATTCAGTCTTTATCATTGTGTCAAGAGGTTACGAATTAATCATACCAAAGCAAAAATGCTTAGGCAACTTTGTTCACACATTTTCCACCAGCTTTATCCATAAAATCCCTCTTTGCTCAAACACTTTCATAATGCACTGTCCTAAAATGATGACTCAAAACAATTCAACTGCTTGAATCCGACAAGTAGATTAGCTTCTCATGCAAACAGTGTTACTAAACAAAGAGGGACCACTTATATCCTTTGAGAGCCATTTTCCCTTGAACTATGCAATGTCTAAGCGGGCAGTCAGCTGCATAAAGGCCTGTTGTCACATGACAGATCAGACCAGTATGGCGAGAGTGGTGTCAGGGAGAATGGGAAAGGGTGGAAACCACACTAACCAGATTAGTGCCAGTCTCCAAATAGCCTTCGTCCATTTCCTCCCCCCACACAGGACACAACCTGACCTCTGTTCCAGACAACAACACAAAACGTACAGCAAAACACAGCCTACGGCTCTCTTGAGAGCCAAAAAAGCTGTGACCTCATGAACTCGGTTATACTAAAGGCATTGTCTACTGCCGGTTAATTGAAAACTGCATAACTGATATTTTGCATAACTGATATTTTGCATATTGGTATCGGGTATTACACTAATTTGACTAAGTCTAAACACACCTAAAAAATTGAGTGTTTTCGCATCAGGTAAAAGTAAACGGTAATGTGGTCATAAAAATGCCGGCATACTAACTTAACTTGTTCGGTTTGTGAGTGTGGTATTGAGAAGCTACTCACTGCATAAAAGTTTTTTATTAAAAAACTGAATGAAAAGTGATATTCCTTGAAAATGCGCTTTGTTTGTTATTTGGGGATTTTTTTCTAGCTTCTAACTTTAACAGTTCCAACACACTGAATTTGCATCTGCATGGTTTTGCATGTTTTATCAGTTCATGCAGGTAGAGCAAGACTGGTAAAGGTTTGGGACTCCAGCTCCGTGTTAGGGACAGTGCATTTTCTCACGGACATCTCTAAACATCAGTATATCAACAATTTACAACCCGTCTGGAAAATTCCCGTTCATTCCACCCTTTAAATGGCTAGGGTATGAGAATGTGTCCCTCTACGCTAATACCCACAACAACCACCTCTCAGTATGAACTTTCAGTTTATGCATGCATTGGTTGATGAAAAGTACAGAAAAGTCTTAAAGAAACTTAAATAAAGTCGTTAAATTCAGAGGACCTACTCAGGAGACACTGTTGTCATATCTTTATTACAGAATTGTAAGTCCGACATCAGTGGAATTTATGACATCTATCATAGCTATTAAATTTGTCATGCCAGTCTTAAACACATTACATGGCTAATGGAGCATCCTTTAGATGCCAGTTCCACAGCGTGGCAACTTGCCCTCTCTGGATGCCAAACTCAATTCCAAATGAATGCTTGGATAAAATGCCAGAGAAAGCCACCGAGCTGCCAACATGCTGTCTGAGTGCCAGTGCCGACTGTAGCGAAGATGTTTGTACGAATGCCAATCTTCCCTGTCTAAGACGACACAGGACAGAGGCTCTAGACCCTGACTCTGTGAGACATTAACCAGGAAATACATCTGTTGTCTCTAACAGGATTGGCTGAAACCCTACTTGACCTCCTTCTCCCAACTCCTGGGAGAAGGACGGAAAAAGGGATTTTAGGAGAAGCCAAAAAAGAGTGAAAGTACTTATTGGAGCAAAAATAGGAAACATATTATCCACCGTGGATGAAATTACTTTGTGTTTAAATGACTGCTAAATTTGTCCAACATTGCTACTGGGGCAGGTAAATCACTTGAAGGTATGTCCCACTTTTAAAACTGTTAAAATTGGTAGTGAACTGAGAAATTTACAGTGTGGTCAGTGGTCATAAAACTTTCCTATCTGCTTCATCAGCAGATATAGTGACAAAGGTTCCATACTTAGACAACTGGGGCATTTCCCAAACAACTGAACAAAATCCATTTTCTGAGGAAGCCCATGAGATGCATTTGAAAGCTCTAGAGAAAGTTAGAAAGTAGACCTGAAGTAAAAAATTATTTTTAGAGCTGAAACAACAGTTAATTAATTAATTACTTGATCGAGAAAAAAAATCGATCAATTTATTGTATTTTCTTTTTCATTATGTTCTGGCATTTTATAGACAAAAATTGAAAAAGAAAATTGAAAAACTGAAATAATTGCAGCCATGAATATTCTGTCAAAATATTCATACACATCTTAGACACAGAATGAACAATGTGTTTGTAACATTTTGACATGGCAAACGGCACCACAGGTTTTCCCAGGCTTATTGTGGCCATTTGAAACAGGAAATGCTGAACAAGAACAGACAGAGGAAGCAGGTTCTGTTTCCAGACTGTTTTCCAGCTGAACAACTGACCCCAACGTCGACATGGAAAAGTTCAGTCATATTATATTATAGGAACTATCTCACGTCCTGTAGGGTAAAACTTTGATTTAGAATTTATCATATGAAATCGTTAAACAGCCTGAATAGATTTCAAAGACTAACCTCTTTTTACTGTTAAACTGCTCGCTTACAGTCAGCTCCATTTGATACATTTCTGACAAAACCGACAAATTATTTTAACAGCTTTATTTCATGTCATATGATTATTGTTTTTCCAAGCAGTCAACACCGCAAAGATTTGTGAGGCAGGAAACAGCAGATGGTTATTATCAGAAACAACTAACTGATTATGAAAATTGCTTATGATTCATCATTTGACGATCAACTAATCAACCAACTGGCTACTTGTTTCTAATTGTTATATGTTTGCCATTAAGTGTTGTATAATAAATGAACATAAATTTTTACAGTTTATTTAATTGCAGTAATTTATTGTCTTACATTACATAAATATTATCATATATTTAGTTGGTGTTGAACATGAACTCATCAACGAAGGAATAAAAACTGAGAACGTCTACAATTAGCTTTCATTCTTTGTAGCATTCATAAGCATATAAATACCATTTTAAACTACCAGTCTTGCAAAAAAAAAGAAATTACTAAAAATAAAAAGACAAAGCCTGGATCTGCAGTAACACACTAAGGGAACATTGGCTTGGAATGTAACTTGTTTCCTTAGATTAAAAATAACAAACAAAAAAAACGTTAATTTTTCCGAGTCAGTGAACACACAGATTCTGAGCGTGCACCACATGGCAACCTTTAAATTAGCCAGGGACCAGCTATCCACTGAGCATATACAGAGAAGTCGTCTCGTTGTGTATCCAATGCCATCTGACATTCGCCAGCCAGCCTAGCAACCCTGCCCCCTCCTCGCACCTCGCTGCCTTTTATGTGCTGTGGCAGCAGAGAATTTACCGGAGGTATGGGGGTATTCGGAGAAATCCATCTTCAAACAGAATCTGGGAGAATGAATAAGAAATTGCACTTTGATCTTCCCCTGCACACGGAGTCTAGCCTACTAGTCTGCATCCGAACTTCTCTTTATAAACCTCTCACTTGCTCTAGCTATTTCTCCCTCCCTCTTTCTCCTTCTCCCTAGAGGCGGAGAAATATGCATTTAAATTAATATTCTTTTGGATCCATGAATGACCTCGAAGTCATTCCCATCAACACCCAACCCCCAACCCCCAACCGACCCCCACCACCGCCAGCACTGAAACCTCAACCTTTAGCAAGCCAAACCCCAAGCAGGCCAAGCACTTCCAAGCTATAATCTCCCTTCCTTCACCTCTCTGCCTCTTCCCTCATTAATCCTTCCCTCTCCCATTCGCTCCTATCCTGTCAAGATGTTAACAGGTTATCAGGGCAATCCTATTAATTCATCAGGCCCTAAGTGAAAAATTTGAACCCTTGGGAATTCATTTCCGAACATTCATCTGCACTTAAGCGAGATTAAAAACCCAGGGTGTC
The DNA here is from genome assembly GCA_016859345.1 of Istiophorus platypterus. Lineage (NCBI taxonomy): Eukaryota > Metazoa > Chordata > Actinopteri > Istiophoriformes > Istiophoridae > Istiophorus > Istiophorus platypterus. Next base: position 15,805,540 of record CM029129.1, on the reverse strand, counting down.
ATTTGTCACTTGCAAATTTTGAAATTTGCTGAATTTCTAGTGACCATAGCTACAGGGCAAACTAATGGGGCGAGTGTGCGCCTCAGCATGCATGCGCTCACGCTGCTGTGCGTACGCATGCATGTGTTAGCAAACTGTCTTGGACACCTGCTGCAGCCTTGGGCAAGCTGCTGTGAGGTTAAGAAAGGCCGAGAGCCAAGTCACGACATAACGGCCGGGTAATGTTGCATTAACATTCTGATGTTTGAGGTTATGTTACTGCTGTAGTGAAAAGGGACCGGCCCCGGCAGGGTTATTGTTATAGTACAAAGATGTGTAATTTGGTGTGTCGGTATGCATGTATTACAGAGGGAAGGTGGAAGAGCTTTTCAAAAGAGAAGAGAAAAAATTGTAAGTGCACGATGACTGACTTGAACTTTTCCTACATGTAGAACAAAAATTGTGTTTTGTTTGGGTTTTTTTTTTTTTTTTAAATTGCCATAGACAACAAATGAGTCACATTCCCTACCGGGCATCCTGGTAGTGCCTAGTCTGACCCGCTGCAGGATTAAAATGTTCGGGAAGGGTTGTGATCTGAGCTTTTCAGAAGGAGGACAGAAGATTTGGGGGATAAGGAGAAGGTGGCGCAGAGATAACATGTTGAGTCAGGCTTTCCCATGTACGCACACTCACAGCACTTAACATGTAGCAATAGCAAGTTTATCTGCTTCCTCTCTCCCGTGAAGTGACTGAATCACAGCCCATTAAGACCACGTGTTAACCAGCAGTCACTTCCAGGCCATTTGGCTATATTTACTTGTATAATGATGAACTGAATGAAACCCCAGAAATGTCCCTGTGGAGGGAAAGCTTGACCTCGTAGGACAATAGTGGCGACTCTCTTCTATGGAAAGTAGCTAAGGTTTGTCCAAAAAGGGGCTAGTGTCCAACACTCAGCTGGCTGACCAGTAATGTAACTTCTCATTCAGTGACAGCCATTCACATTTAAGCTAATTTGACAATGTTAATGTGAATATTTAATAAAACAGTAATAAGTCAGTCATTTGCTATGATTTTTGGTCTTGTGGTCTGGTTAACTGCAAAACTGCAAATTTAATTGCAAAACTGAATTTGAAAACTTTTGACAAACACCAAAACCATATATTTAGGTCATGAATCCTCAGACATGTTTAGTAGTCAGTGTGTAGTGGAACAGTTACCTTTAATCTATAGAAACAGCAGCACACTGAGACCAAATTTCAGAATCAGTTTATATCCAGTAAAACAAAAATAAAACAAAGGCAATCTGAAAAAATTTAACAGGACAAAAAAAATTGTAAAAAACTAATTTGATGGATTAGAGAAATCACGGAAACTACAGTAGAGAATATCATCTCATTTTGCATTGATTGTAAAGCATTACCAGTTAGCTTGTCTCATAAATACAGCTGATTTATTAAAGAATGTTCAGAGGCTAATACTTAGCTCCGACATTTTCTCTCCTAATAGGAGACTAAAAGCAGCCTAAAGGCACCATCATACACTTTATTAGCATCCAACCATGCACACATACACACAGTCTCGTTTTCTGCTCTCTGGCTATTAGAGCGTGCAGAGACAGCCGAGATAAGAGAGACTAAGTACATATTCTGTCCTCTGAGTCTGTTACCGTCTTTTGTTAGTGTAGCCATTACTCCCTCTCTCTACCCTCTTTCCACCCAGTCTCTCTTTCTTTCTCTCTCTCGCTCTCTCTTTCCGTGAGGATGGATCACAGCAGCCTGAGGGATGTGGCTGCTGCTCGGTGGTTTGTCAGTTTAAGTCCGTCTTCTGAGACCAGAGTGACACAGACAGAGACCGAGATGATATATAGGGTTGGAGCTTCAAAACAGAGAAGGACAACAAATGTAATTGTACCCTTGTTATGCACTCACATAGAAATTAGCAGGAACAAACTGGAACTCTAACTTTGAAGACATGATGTATAGCTTTAAATCTTGAGGCAACCAAGTAGTACACAACAAATTCCACCCTCCTTTCTGTTGTTCGGGCAGGTTCATGGCCTGAAAATATCTTTCTTGGTTTTATGAGCAGCAAGGTTAGACGTTCTCCTAACGACATAGCTGAATATTTTTCCACCAAAATAGATAAATTCAGGAGCCTACGAAAAAAACACTCCGCAGGTTTTACATTCTGTCAAAAATGGACGACCACAGAACATCATACATTTGTCCTGTAGCAGCCATGACTATATAGGGCTCGTTATTTAAGGGTTATGAATTTCAGAGTAAATGTTGCTGCAGATCAGAAAGTACTGCGAGAAACACACTTTGTGTAATGGAGCTGATGCAGTATATTTCAGGGTAATAGGGGAGCTTGGGCATTTACATATGATCATAGTTCAATGATATTATTAATCCACATTCCCTTTACATATACAGTATGTTATGTGCAAAAGTTGAATACTTCAACTTAAATAGACTGAAGCACAAATTCTGAAGATGTGGGTGAAAGTAAAGAAATTTGTTTTAAACTGAGGCTGAAAGGGGGAGGCATCTCATTTTAAGACTCCAATGTCAATATGTGGAATGATACTAGAGAGCCTACGAATATGAAAGAGGACTGGTTTACAGAAAAAGTCAAAATTTGCTTTTATCACCCTATGATCCTTTACAGCGTTCCTGTGGTCGGCTTTTGATTTTCAGTGAATGTCTCTTGATCTGACATATTCAATTTGAAAGATGAATTTTTTAATTTTTTTTTTTTTTCAGCTGCATGAAGCAGAAGTCACGGTATGCAGGGTTTACTGCATGATTACATTCCATTCCCAAATGACATTGTCACATGAAAAACACTGTATGTTATAATATAACTAACTACAGCATCTTAAAATCATGTAATTAGGATCAAAATTATGTAGTTGTTAGTGAGCACTAGTGTAAAAAAAACTTTAAATTCAATTTATAAAGAAATGGGCTATGTTGGATTCATGACAGCTTCCATTCATTTTTGAATCATTTTTTTCTGTCACTCTATTCTATTTATTTACATTTTGTCAGAGCCTTCCTTGGCATGTGACTTCATTTCCCACTTCAAAAAGCTACAACAAAAAGCCAAAGCAAAACAAATCTCTTTTGGAAAGATTGTGTCTGGTTATGTGAGGATCTAAATTTAGAATAGAGAAGAATTTTCTCTTTGCAAACTCCGGGACAGAATGAGAATTTAGTATCTTTCTACACGAGGCTTAAATTGTTTAAATAATCTTTAAATATTCTAACTGATGATAGTAAATCAAAGCAAGAAAAATGTGTATATTTGCCAGTATCCAACGTCTGTTAGTCATTGGGCAAAAATAAAGTACAATTACTGCGACTTTTACGCTTAATGGGACTAAGGGAGATACTGCTTATTCAGCTCAATGAGCTATTCTCGCTCTGGCAAACACAAACCAGGGGCAGACTGAGCCAACTCAGCAGACAGACTATCAGCTATCTATCTGGACTAGTGAGTCTTCTTTGACCTCAAATTTAACTTAAGGAGGGAACAGTCCTGCGTGATGCTCAAGAAGTCCAAACTGCTGACATGACTATACATAATAATCCAGAAATAGACAGCAAGTTCGTTAGCCATCATCCAGACAAAGAGATTGTTTTTCAAATGCAGCTGTTTTTCCCCCCTCTGAAAGAATTTAAGTTTCAGTTCCAGCCCCTGTTCGGTGACAAAAATTAATAGTGAGAGCTAAATAATAATAATAATAATAATACAGAAAATCTAGAGCCTTGTGATGTTAGACAAAAGTGATGATAAAATTATGCAAATCAGTTAAAGCCAGTTTAAAAAGTTGCATTTTCACTGAAGTTTAAAAGACAATAATGAAGTACCTTTGAAGTAGTTTAAAGATTGAATGTAATGTAAGGTCTCTGTAGTCCTAACAGCTTGTGGAAAGGGAAACCAGATAACCAGTGAGTTATTTGCTCTATTTGTAACCTAATAACACCTGTACAGCTGTTGTAAAACTAATGCAGAAATGAAAGTTCAGGGCAAGTAATATGAAAATTACAGTTAACTATTCACGTACCACTTTTCATACCGAGGATTTGTTGAGTCGAGTCAACTTTATTTACGTAGCCAAAAATCCAAAATGAAAATAACGCATGCTCAGTACATCATACAACGCCCTGTATCTTTAGATTCTTGGTTCAGATGAGGAACCCCCCCTAAAAAAATGCCTGATTTGATTATTTACTACAAGATAAGTTGGTTTCTCAAACACTTGCATGCATTTATATTAAAACACTTCAACACTAACAGATTACTGACAGGTCAAATATTATATACAGATACTAAAAAATGCACAGTCACTGTCCATATCACATCATACGTCCCATCCTTGAATGGAGCTTGTACTAAGCATCATCACAAACCCACCAGCTCATCACCTCAACAAACTCTTTGAAGAATCCTCGATCTCCTGCTGGCCCGTGAACATGCCTTCAATTAATCTCGCACACACGGGAAATTATTAGATGTGTTAGTCTTTGGAAGTGTTCAAACAGAGTTCAGAGTTATCTGAAAATGAGGCACACTGCACATCCCTTCAATTTGACAGTATAAAAGAATCACTGTGTGTTTTCTTTATTACACAAATAATATCCTGATATGGGTAGGTATAATCAACTTTACAGTACAAAACCTCTGTGTGTAAGTGAAACACTGTTGGTAATCCCGGGTAGGGCCACACCCTCTTCCACCAGTATCAACCACAAGCTACTCCATAGACCGTCTGCGTTTGTTATAATTTCCCGCAGAGATAGACATACAGTAAATCCCTGCCCCCCCCCAATCAATCCTCTCCACACTACGCAACCCCTAACCCCCCACTGTTCTGGCATTAATCCTGGCTTGCCCTCCAGACCTGTCAGCGTCCCATCAGCCCTATCAGTGCAATCTGACCCCACTGCAGAACATGATCACGAACCAAAAGGCAGAGTAGGAGGATCCGAAATACTACTACAAAAATACAGTCGTTCTTAGATCTTGTGGAAGACAAAAAAAAAAACCCTAAATGAATACACAGAGATTCCTCCATCCTACAGTAATCTCCAGACGACGGCCCAAAGCCAGAGCCAGACACCAGGCCAAACCAGTACCACTTCACCCCTGACAAAGACACCAGACACATGAAAAACGATAGTACTAAGCAAACACACACCTATGAGATTATCCCCACTAAGCCTGAGTTTTGGCTGGCGTTACATTAGGAGACCCACCCCCCCCCCCAAAAAAAAACTGCTTCCGCATGTGTGTGTGTGTGCGCATGCATAGTGTGCACATTAAATGTGTGAGGGTGTGATAAAGAGCAAGGCATAGAGAGAAGAGAGAGCGGTAACCTGGGGATTAAATATTCTTAGCAGGGGGTTATTTTTGGAGCAGGCGGGACAAAACGGATGGGAGCTAGGAGACACGCACACCGTTAAATACACACACACACACACACACACACACACTCCGTCGTTCTCCCTGCCAGTGGACTGTGGTTTGTTTGGGTTGGCTCTGGGCGGCAATGGAGACGAGTCTTCCCCTCAGCCCACCCCTGCACGTGCTCCATCTTTTACACTCAAACACTGATACAGAGGGAATTTTAAGTACTTGTTTCTCTTACACTGAAAAGCACACTGCAAACTGTATCAACATGGGGTGAAGTTGTGCAACGAGATGCAATGAGTATTAAATTACTGCATTACATATATAATAGGTTGTGACTGGAGGGCTGCCAGTTCAAATCCTTCGACTAGCTGGGAAAATCTAGGTGGTGGAAGTTGAACAGTAGCACACTTCCTTCCCCCAACAAACACTGCTGAGGTGCTCCGGCGCTATAGGCAGAGAGAGCGGGGGTAAGACTTGTCCCATAAAAAGTTCTGGTGTTTTAAAAACTGCTAAAGAAAAAACAGAATTGTTCTTAAAGTTATTTAAAGCTGCATAAATGGGTTTTTTTTTTGGGCCCCTAGTGGGAGGGCAGAAAAACCTTAAAACAAGCTGCCTGACATGCTGCCCTAGCTTCCTTACTTTTGTGGTTATGTCCACCTGACGATCGACAATTGGACTTTAACTCTAGTTTGGTGTCCAAAAACTCCCGTGAAAAATGTCCGCCTCCGTAGTCGCTAGATGTTCCACTATGTTCACCGGCTACTTGCAAGCTTTATCTCTCTGCCATCTGGTTCTGGGCAGGTAGTGGTCATCAAGTTTATCCAAGCGTGTCTCATAAAACAGCTACCTGCTGCTGCCAGAAATGGGGCTGACCACAGCAGGGCAAATGAACCAAAACAATATATATGAAGGCCACAAAACCAAAACTAATATATAAAAGACATTAAGGACCTTTATTTTGGAGCTGTAGAACTGAGTGAAAGTTCATCTGGGTTCATCTCTCGGAAGCTGACCTTTATTTCTAAACATTACTTTCTATCCCGGCAATAAAAATGCTGTTTTATTTGGTCCATGCGACAACAGCGGACACCAGAATAGAGTCCTCGATGGCTTTTTTTTTTAACGTTGAGTAAGTACGTAAGTTGGGCCCATTTCACTGCCATGCAACCTGAAACCTGACACATGAAACTTTGTCTTATTCTACTTTGCATGCAATAGCACCACCTCCAGCTTTTCTCCCTGTCATTCTGAATATAAAGTAGGATAAGACTGTTTTCTCTCGACAAGACAACCTTACTGTCTTTTTTTTTTCAATCATGAAATGGGTGATAAGTCTTTAAAATACTCTTTATCTGCTTACTGCCCTCTGTGGCTTCAGCTCCATCTCTAAGACTGCTGACTTTCCTCTAGACAGGACAACAATAGTTACAGAGAGAGCACCCCTCAGCTCAGGTCACTGCATTGTGTTCAATAATTCAGTGCATCTGTTCCTTTTTTGAGACCATTTTGCACTCACCTCCAGCCCAATAGCCCCTGCTGTATATCACTAGAACATAAATAGAACGTGTCCAGCTAGGCGTGATCACACGTACGCTTGTACTATTTACTAATTTGGAAAGACACTCTCTAATATGTGTGTCTTAGAATCAGAAAGCAATCCACCAACTGCTGGTGTCCAGTATTATTGCTTCACGGCAGTGGGGGGTTTGCTCATGGCTCATTGTTAAAAATATACCACAACCACTGGCAAGTGGTATTATAAAGCCTGGCCAGGCAAGCGGTCATGCTTGCTGTGGTACAAAATGAAACAATGGGAGCGATGGAGAGAGTTACAGCCTCCTGCACTTCATTTAATATGCACTCCTTCACTCATCCGCCACGCCATTTCCAATAATGGCCAAGTTAGGTTTCTCTGCAAGCACTTATCCTATTTTAACAACACGAAATGGGAGTTATTCCATACAGAGAAGCAGGATGAACCGAGTATTCAGAAAAGAAGAAGGGTAACAGGCACAACGGTCGTGTCGGACTGACAAAATGGAAACGACAAGGGACAGAGGCTGAGAAAAGGAAGGTGAAGGAGGATGAGATTGATATGTTTATAATAAAATATGCGCAACGACAACTAAAAAGGACAGAGGAAGGGGGAATCAAGAGGAAGAGGAGGAGAAGGTTAAAGGACAATCGTTCTTTTAGAAGGTCAGCTGTCTCCTTCAATATCAGCCTGACAATGAAGGCCTTTAGAACTTATTCAGCACTTATTCGTGACTTGTTTAGAATATCCTGTTAGCAAATTGAGCCATGATAAAGGGCCTCCTCAAGGTCAAGAGTGGGAAGTTGATGTAACATTTTACAATTTAATAATGAGCGGGGGGGGTGAAGTTTTTTTAATAGCAACGCAATATCAAGATCTGGTAAAGAAGTTAAAAAAGTGGTAGAAGGATGTGATATCTGCAACAGTAGAGGACATAAAAGACACTGAGGATATAAGGATGTAGTGATAAGATTTAAGTTCTGGCCTGAAGACTAGTCTCTCAAACTAACCGTTCCCTATAATAATGCTAAAACTGGACATCAAGCTTCCCGATGGATATAGTCGAACATCATGGTTCTAAAACCCCATAAAGTGTGAGAATTTTTATTATACTTTCTCGCGTATTATTTCTCGTCTAGAAACAAACCCCGGATTGTCCTTGGTAATCAATGAAAGGAAGGCCATGGGTTCACCATTCCATGAAAAAAACCACAAAGGCTTGCCATCTTGATAAGGAGTCTTGTTAACTATTTTCTGAAACACAACAATGAATCCGTTTATTGTTTGGGCAACAAAAAACGTGTCTTTCCTAACACTGGACGCAGAAAATCAAGCTTTAGACACGTGGTTCACGGGAAAGAGTTTGATAAGGAGGAACCCAACAAAGAAGAACTGTGTTTTAGCGAGACCCATTAGCTCGGCAGGCTCTAACCACTGACCACAATCGCGCTACTCATTGAAATCAAATTTAGCACATGACCTCTGTCCAAACATTCTCTCTTTTGCATTCGTGTGTGGTGAAGGAAAATTTAAGATTGTTAAATTAATCTTTGAAAAATATATCCTAGAGGTTATCTTGTGACAGAGACTTGCAGCTTGTCCATTTGATGTAGCCTTCAAGCTTCTTTGTATACTTCTGTATCACTTAGTGACTTCCTACATTTCCCAGAACGCCTCTACAACATCAGAGGATCATGCCTGAACTGGAACCATTCAGCAAAACAGTTCAGTTATTTTCGTTGAGAAAACAGTATTTGCTGTGGCTAATTTGTGTCCACGTCTATTTAGACTATTGTTTTTGGAAAATATTGGATTGGAAAACAGGAAATATTTGCAATTAGAAAAAAATTGTTAAACAGTGGGTAACACATAAGTATGAAAGGAAGGTCCTGCTCTATGATTGCCTGCTCTGGATTGTAGTGGGGTGGAAGCATAAAGTGGCATAAACAGAACAGAAAGCTCAACGGAAGTACAAGTACCTCAAATGTGTAACTTCATCCCCAGCTCTAATCTGCATAGTTTTGAAAAGTGCTAAAAAGTGGGAAAGGGGCTGAGAGGAGCTGGGCGATGGGATGTGTGAGGCAGGAGTTACTCAGCGACCAGCGTCATCAGACAACCTGGCCTAGGGAGGCGCCTATGGCAGAGGCTCCAGCCCAAGTTATGCCCAAAGCCAGAGCTCTGCGAACAGTCAGAACAGTATTACACCCCCCCCCCCAAAAAAAAAACAGTGCCTCCAGGACGGAGGCCAGGGGAGATGGGCTGCCCGCCTATGATTAGAGGATGTTCATATTCTTTTATTATATAAAGTTCATGACATGACTAAGTCCCAAAAGGTTGACTCAGCATTGTTCTTGCAAGATTCAGGATAAGTTAAGACAGTAGATGGTGTGTAGAGCTACTGAAATGTCAATATCAACACCAGAACTTACATACAGTCATATTATTTAGTTTGCAGCTCAAAATGCATCTTATTTATAAATGTGCAGTACCTCTTTAAGTGCACTACTTTAGTAAATGTACTTAGTTACATTCCAACACTGACCTCAGCGTAATGTTGCCATGGGAAGCCAAAATCTGTTTTCTCCTTTGTGCCCACAAAGAAGTAAGTTTCCAAAGCACTAAAACCCTGGAGCTTGAAATAAAGTCCAAGTTGCTTTTCAAACACAACAAAGAGGGACTGTTTTCTCCCGTAGCCAACACAGCACTGTCCTCCTTGGACATCACAACCTTCTTTCGCCTTACAACCGCTAGACTGGCAGTTCGCTGAAAGGAGGGTAGACGCCAACACCATACCAGCTTTGAACTTGTAGACACTGGCTCCTCTACTTTTGCTCTGACCCACTTCAAGCTTTGATGCGAAAGAAAAGAATAAAAACTATTTTATCAACAACATGTGTTAGCATGAGTGTGGGTGTGTGTGTGTGTGTATGTGTGTGGGGTGGTTATTTGTGTACCTCTGCCTGATTTAAGCCACACCTGTCAGGCTAAATCACCTACCTCTGTGAGCGTCCTGGTAACATTTCAAGATTCCAGAGAGTAAAATACGACACCTGTTGCAAGTCTGGGCAGCAAGTTCTACAGCGGCACAAGGTTTCTTGATAAATGGTAGCAACTCAGATTGCCACGCCTTTTCTCCACCGCAGGCTGAGAGTTTCTAGTTCATTATCCATCGTCTTGGATTTGGGACTGACAACTTAACCCTGCAGGCTAATGAGGGAATGATAACCGTAAGCTGAAGAGTCACTTTTAAGAAGTTCAGAGAGGTAGAGGACATTATTCTTTCCTTCCTGGGAATTATTTCATTTCAGCATATTTTCCTCCTCAACCATCATGATATGCTGCAAACAAAGTCATTCAGGTCTGGTGACACTTTATTGACAGTAACAACATCCAGCTGCCGGGTGTGACGGACTCATTCCCACTAAACCAATGAGGAAAAAAAGGATCTTTGACAGGTCACATCTAAAGAGACAACACACACCAAAAGACAAGGATATACTAATACACACTCGCACACACAAACACACACACACACACACACACGGTATGTATGTAACCTCCGACCCTTCCTGTGGGGCTACCGAGAGTCAAATTAAAAAAAAATGTCTAGGTACAGAAGGAGAGCTCAGACGGAAGGAAAGAGGTACGTGGAAGAAAAAAGCTATTACTGAAGTTCTCCTTCGTTCAAATTCTCAGTAAAATGAGTTTAGACCTGTAGCCGGAGACATGTAGATGGAATTTTTTTTTTTTTTTTTTTTTCTAATTTTTATAGGGTGCATTAGGTGCTGATCAACCGTAAAATCCTGCTTCTGTGTCTACTTTGTAGCAGTAAATTTTCAAGTGAAACATAAACTTGACATTAAAGTTAAATCCAACCAGCTGAACCCCCGACTTCATGTCAGGTACAGTAATTCACCACCCTCCCTCTGCAGTTTAAACACTTCCAATTAAACAATTTGCTTCCATAACCACCGGGCAGTAAAAGCAGGTTTTTAAACAGCCGCGCAGCTGTCTGTTTTATGACCGAATGGCAGCGATCACGTAGGCGTGCGCAAAAAAAAAAAAAAAAAAAGAGCATTCCTCAAAGTTCACTTTCCCTCCTCCTCTACTGCTCTTATTCCCGGTGTTTTATGATCGTGAGCAGAAACCGGAGCTCGATTCAAGAACATTCTTGAATCAAGTTGGTTTTCATTGGATTACAGGTGACATTATCTATCCCTAATGGCGGCCAGCCTCGTTTCTTTTAAGAATGACTGAGCTGGGTTTATAAATAGATCGCTGCAACTTCAGTGCAGCTGCAGAGGCACAAAGTACACGCAGTCAGGTGGGATGGCGTTTTGCCAATATAAATTTGCAGGTGACCTTATGATACAGACATATCTCTTTACCCCGGAATTACTGTTTCTTGGAAGTGCTTTTTTTTCCTTGCTCTTCTTGTTGTAAATCAAAAGACATAATTGGAGGGTTAGGGTTAGGGTTAGCAACAATCATGCTCTGCAACAATCTTTAGTTAGTTTTTTAATATTTACAACAAATTAACATGTTGAAATATTTCTTTAGCAAAGCCAATATTCAATTTTTCCGAGCACCTCTCTATACTGCCCCCCCCACCTCAAAATTGGCTTATCTTATTATTACACTTGGATGTTTGACTTTCACAGAGCAGAGTGATTTATTTGCAGTGTCTGACACCTGAATGCTCTTTTGCTTTCAGTTGCTATAAAAGGGGGGGGGGTTCTAGGAGATTTCCAATCGCGGTCCAGCACGCAACTTACACAGCTTTGATGTAGAAACTTACAACATCCAGTAAGCATCCACTGAAAGTGCACTTTAGTGAAACTCTGGTGAAATTTTAAACTCAGGTAATTGAACTTTACATTACATACTGTAACTATCACACATGGCAGATTGATGCTGCTTGATTGAGGCCAGAGTAACAAAAAGCTACAAGTGTGTCAGAGACACTTTACCGAGAGTTATTTTTAACCCTAGATATGTTTTGGTCAAAGCATTTCTGCACAGTAGAAACTTTACAAGAAACTCCATGTTTTGTAGCCAAGCAGATCTACAGCATCATTTGCATGTACCTGCTTGCATTCATATACCGAGGCACAGCAAAGATGCCTCTTACATTAAGTGAATTGCAGAACCATAACTTTCAGCTGAGTGTTTCCATCACTGAGGGTGATTTATTGATTGTGATGAGGCATAGGAGATTCATATTTATGGTGTTTATGTGTCCCTCCTACATCCTTCTTTACAGTTTAATGTACCATTAAGTGCTGACTTTGAGTTAGAATTAATGCATTGCTTTAATGTATCTTTTAACTACTTTTAACTACTAGTTTCTCTCTCAGTTCCTCTGATGAATAAAATTTCTATTTATAAATCTCTAAAAATGTTAGTTTCCTTTTTTTTTTTAGATTCAATGTATATCTGCATTCCTCTCTTGCCTCCATGCAAAACAAAGATATATTGGCATGAAATCTTTCCTAAGAGGTTTTGCATGTGGGGACACTTTTGAACGGCGGCAATGGGGAGTACTTGCTTAGAAAAAGGGAAATGTGTCATCTAGTAAGATCCATATGTGCATGCATCTTTGGGTCCTATAGCGGAGGTGGCCTACCAACAAAATAAGTCCCACACTATCATGAGAGAAAACACACAAGTAAGTGATACCACAGTGCCTCAAGGGGCGGAGTCACTGTATTATTGCAGTGCAGTGGAACTAAATAAGTCCCCAAACTAAAATATTTACAAGCCTCACTCCAGCTAGAGTCCAGGTCCAAAATTCCAGATCAAACATTCAACTAATGAGGTGAAGCCACAGTCTTTGCTGGACTACTACCACTTTGGGGATTGTTATGAGCTACGCCAGGTTTCAGTCTGTGTATATATATGTAATAGATATATACACACACACACGCCATTCCTGCCACAAATCAGTTTGTTTAGAAGTGCACTAATAATACATTTGGGGACGATCCCGAATTTCTGTCATCGTTTAAGCGCAGACTGAAAATCCCAATTCGACTACAAGGGGTGATACAGTGCATCCAGATATCTGAAGCAGCAACAAAACAATTAATTATTAAGTTAACTGATTGAGCAAAAATAGAATCAACAGAAGTTCTGATTATTGTTTATCAAGCAAAGTTGAAAAATGTGAGGATTTGCTCTTTTTATGCCTTTTCTATCATTGTGAATTGAATATCTTTGGGTTTTGAACAGTAGGTCGGGCGAGACAAGTAAATTTTGAGACACCACATTTTACATTTTTCATTTTACAGGCTAAGCAATTGATCCAAAAAAAAGTCCACAGAATAGTCAGCACTTAACATAGTAATTAGTTGCAGCTCTAATCTGAAGCACTATGTATATGTCATGCAGAAAACCTTTAAAAAGTCCAGATATGTTGACACTGTTATGTTTTAGTTGTATAGTCTTATTCTTACAAAAAAGGATTTTTGCAACCATTTCGTTACACAAGAAAGAAACTTCTCTTAAACTGTTGCAAAATTCTGAATGTGGGTGTTGGCACTCCTTCTGTAGGACAAATATATATCATTTTGATGCAGTATGGTGTTAAAAGTCAGTGATTGTATCTGTATGCAATCACGTACACACTTTATGTGAGTGTGAGTGAGTGTGTTTGTGTGTGTGTGTGTGTGTGTGTGTGTGTGTGTGTGTGTGTGTGTGTGTGTGTGTGAGACAGACAGCCTGCCCTGAGAAAGAACGCAGCAACAATGGCACAAGAGCTGGGCTGAGTCGTGCCCTAATTTCCTTCTCCTCCACACTACGTCACAGCTAGAGGAAGACCCCCAACCCCCATTGTGCTCTACTGCAGTGGCAACGCACACACGCACACATACACGCACACACACACACACACACACACACACATACAGGTTCGCTGAGTACACACATGCACAAGCACGCCTCTACTCACGAGTGATAACATATACTGGTTTAATGGGAAACACGCATGTTGTATGATACCCTGTATACATCCCAAATATTCACCAGTAGACAGTATGCTGCATGCATTACGCACATATGGACACACCCTTCGCTCCTCTTTGTTCCCGAGTGATGTGTGCAGAGGAATGCCTTCAGAAAGAGTGACAACCCGCCTCGCTTCTCTTCCCCTCGCCCTCGCCCTCCTTTCCTCTCCCATCGACTTCCTCCTCTAACCTTCGCCCTGCTCTTCTTCTCTCCGCTACCCAGACTGCTCTGCTCCAAGCTCCCCTATAGGCGGCTAGAAAATAAGGCCATGTCAGCTGTCAAACACAGCACCCCCACCTCCTCTTTCTCTCTCCGAGACACACACACACACATACACTCTTTTTCTCTTTTTTGCCCCTCAGCACATACTCCCCCTTCGCTCTCGACCTTTTCAAAAAAAGAGTGTCCACTCCCTCCATCAGCCATAATTGAGAATTAGTTATGGTGTGGCGTGCATTTGTGCGTGTGTGACCCTCATCTATCAGCACAGTTGACAGTTGAGCCACTGAATGACTGCCATTATCTTCCGTTACTCAACAACAGCAAAGAGGGTGGCTCCAGAAAAAACAAAGACGGAAGGTAAAGAGGGAAGAGGATTGAGACAGAGATTCATTGCAACAGCCGTGGTCCATCACAGGGAATTCCCACTGCTTAACAGAGACAATTACACACAGGCCCTCAGTTTGCCAGCGGTTTGTTTGTGAGGTTGCTAGGGGCAGTTAAAGGTTCAATCTGAAGACTGAGTAATGCCTGAGAAAAAAGCCATTATCAAGACAGCGCTAATGGCCGAAGGACTGTTTTTAACTTATAACAGGCCGCACACAAAGAAGCACAAATGCCTGAACAATCCGTGTGATTTGAGGGTCAAGGCCTTAATATATATACTGTACTATTTTGGCCTGCCAGACATTCAGGTTTATCATTTTCATATAGTGTGGTATATAGAAGAGTAATTTTAGTTTTGGTCTATGTCTATAAACATTTAGGCATCAACTATTTCTCCAAAAGGCCAACATCTACAGGCAAATGTTTTATTGGTTAAATCTGGTCTGTTCATTATATAGATCTGAAATAGTCATTGACAATTTTACTGCTCGGCCATTTTTGTCCAAACTAAACCAGACACAGACTTCCTCTTCAGGTCCTAGCTATCAATAAACCAAGACTATTTCAAACAAATTCCGGGTCTCCCTTGGCCTAATGTTTAGGGCTCACCACATACCCACAACATCCATGGTTTGATTCCTGTTACCTTTGATGAATACCGTACCAACTCCCTCTCTGCCCTGGTATATAGTCAAGGCCAGAGACCAAAAAACCAAGTAAACAACTATAAGTTCATTTAACTTTTTACATCTTACATATCATCTTACACATAGAATTCTTTAAACTTTGATAATATTTTACTTTTTAATGAACTTTGAGGAGATCTCCTCAAGTTTGACCCAAATCCAGACCTAATATATGAGTAGTAAGCTAATGCCAGAAAATTCAATGATTGATTTTTACAAATTATATGATAACACACACGCACTGTTTCCTTGGGTCATCCACCGTTTTCTTTGTCTGTAGTTTCCGCTTTCTATGTCTTGCTCTGTGTATTTGTATCTGTCCTCCTGACACGTTAATGCTCCATCTGGTAGCCTCATCTCATCAGCTCATTCAAGGTCAGGATACGCACACTGTCAGTTTGCACACAGTATACCACATATACGGTGCACAAAGAGGTCACTAGACCGCATAAATACTTGTTAAGGAATGTACTTATCAATATTCAGAACATACATGCACAAATGTGCATCCCATTACACAAAATGACAAAGCCAACACCATAATGACTCTTAACTAACCAGCTGCACACTGAGCTGCATTCTCCCATGTTTCATGATTCCAAGCAGTAAAAATACATTTTAATGGTAAAGAAAAACGGTCTGTATGACAGAATGATGTTTAGTGCTCTCATCGAACACATGTGTGCACATGTGCACAACTGTGCATGACAAACTGATTATTACATGTCTTAATGGTACAGTAAGTACACTCAAACATTCCTATCTCCAGGAAGCAGCACTGTCAGTACAGCGGACGATGACCTCATTGTGAAAAACTAGTCCATGACAGCTGAGCCCGGGGAATTGAAACTAGTAATAAGTATTTGATATACATAGTTCCAGGTTCTAGCGTTGTTTTATTTCTGCAATTATGGATTGTTCAACTGATTTTAAATGAGTAAATGATCTACTGACAGATTAATGCTAGTCTTTTTGGCTTAAGATGAACTATTAAGGGTTTTTGAAAGCTAGTTGTGGTATCTTTTGGACTGTGCTCAAACATATATTCACCATTTTCCAGTGACCATTTTCGCATCAAAAAGTTCCAAAAAATTACAAATATTCATTGTTTTACTCATAATGTATTCTTTGGCAGGCTCAAGGAACATCTAAAATATAAGACCATCAAATCATACAGTGGTATGATACTAGTAAGAATA
The DNA here is from genome assembly GCA_016859345.1 of Istiophorus platypterus. NCBI lineage: Eukaryota > Metazoa > Chordata > Actinopteri > Istiophoriformes > Istiophoridae > Istiophorus > Istiophorus platypterus. The sequence goes on along the minus strand of CM029129.1, from coordinate 15,789,107 downwards.
ATAACACTTGATAATAATATATACCATAGTATCTCTTATAATAAAAAATATCCATAATATTCATACCTGTATTGAATCCAAACAAAGTGTTACACTGAGCTCTGTTAATAAACTTCATTTTTGGAAACCCATAGGGATGTTTGAGTATATCAAACAGACTGGGATGTCAATTTTACACTTTGCTTTATGACTTTTCTGCAATGTTAAATGGTGAGAATGATGATATATAGTAAGGAGTCACAGGAGTCACAGGAGTCACAGGAGTCACAGGAGTCACAGGAGTCACACTCAGACATTTCGATGAACATACTGTTTCGAGCCAAGTGACATAAACTTAAAAAAGAAAAAATCCTCCACACTCTCAGCTGAAAACACGGCAACATCATGTGTCAGTGTCCTATAAACCCTCCAAACACGGTGTCTCGTTTTCCCCCTTCGCAGCAGCACTGAGTGAACAGCTTGTAATTTGGGTTTGTTTGGCTGATGGAGCTGTGTCATGTTAGAGGTGGAGCAGAGAACCAAACATTTCTACGGGCTCCATAATAACAAGCTAGATCTGGGCCTAAATGATATCTGGCTAACAAGCAAGCACACACACAAACACACGCAAACATACGAGAGTAACTCTGTGTGTGTGTGTGTGTGTATGCGTGTGTGTGTGTGTGTATGTGTGTGTGTGTGTGTGTGTGTGTGCGCGTGTTAGTATGTGCACACATATTTGTCTGAATGTGTCTCTACGTTTAATATAGTAATGTAGTATATAGTGTAAATCTGATATTCTCCCCTAATGTCAGGTTACAAAAGGTACAACAGAATCAGTCTAATTCATGCGTCTGTATCTTAATTTATATCATTTCATTCATAATAATTCACCCTGTTGTAAGAAAAAAAAAATTAGTAGTGTAACCTAATCACAATTCATTGCAGCGCCATAAGTGCAGTTTGTGCAGTTTACTATCATGCTTTCCACACTTGGTGACAATTATGTACAGGAACCAATATCCGCAAAATGGCAATGGCTTCACATTGCACCAGGAATAAATCCATAACAGATATGTACTGTACAATATGAGGGTTGGCAATATGGATATACATATATCAGCTTATATAACTGCACACTGAGATGCAACATGAAATAGTATATATGATATAAATGACTTACAGGCATTCATCTTTGAGCAAAAATTATATCAAAATTTGAAGTTAAATAACTCACAAATCAACACAACTTACAACATAGATGTAATTATTCTGTAAATCCGGTTTTGCAACTACGCAGTCCTGCTCATTGACTGGTGCCATGACAATGGTCTATTGCCACCACCAGAAACATTAACAGGCAGGCACAGATACTGTGGTATAAATGGAACATAAAAAAAATCAGACAACAGCTACTTTCATGATATCACCTAACGCTGGTACTGGTCTTTTCAATGTTCTGAAAATCGACAGAAGACAAAAATATAGCAGGCCTCAGGAAGTCCACATTAGCACTATATAAGTTCTGAGTAGTATGGCAGAAGGTGATTGTAAATGTTCCACTTTCTTGTTCTGTGGTATCACAGTCACTGCAACAAAGTCACATGTGAAACCTCATCCTGCAGCAATTAGTAACCAACAAAACTACAGCGGCTATAGAGGACAGTCTGACCTCCTCTCACCACCTCAAAAAAAATAAAAAAACAGCACAGAGGAGATTGAGCTGCGCTGAAACATGCAGCAGAGAAAGAGTCACGATGCAGAAAAATAAAGAACCTAAAAGTGCTGTTAAAATTTCAAAACCCTCTTGTGACTGATTCCTCTCATGTGCCAGCAAGACCCAACAATACTGTGTAGTACGGGCATAAAAAGATCAACCGGGAAAATTTGCTGATTTGCTCTTTGTTAGGCATCACCCTGCTACAATGGCACAGAACAAGCAAATGACTCTCTCTCTCTCTCTCTCTCTCTCTGTCTCTCTCTCGACCTCAGTGAAATGCTCGTGCTGTTTGATTTCTAGAGCTCACCAACAGACAAAAGCAGACTTGTCTTTTTAGCTAGACGTCAGCTGACAGAGCTTTGTGGTGTCGGAGGACTGAGATCGTTTGTTTAAAAAAAAAAAAAAAAAAAGGTATAGACGATAACACGAGGGTGGAAAGTTCAGGTTAAGCGGCGGGCTGGTCCTCCCCCGGACCTTCTAGGATTTGCCCTATCTGGATATGAGCAAAGTGTGAATAATGCACAAGCAAACAACATACAGTGCTATCTACAGTGTCAGGAGCACGTATGTACAGTTGCACGTGGCAAACTGAACACACGCTAAATACACAGCTGCCAGGTCCGTTACTGCTAAAGTGATAAGGCTTTCTAATATCACAAATTCGATATCTGTTCGTCATTTTTTCTGCCAAAACAAATTCCATAAAGAGATTTTACGCTTAACATGATGGAAACATTTAAACAAGCATTTAGACCAAATTGCCTTAAAATCCACAACTGAACATTCCTACATCTGTACCAATAGTAACAAGCATAGTAAAACACGACCGCATTCGGTTGTAAGAGTAGCTGATATCAAATATCAAGATGATAATATCATGAAATACTTGGTCTAACGCTTATCAACGTCATTTCTTTTGACAAATAATCCTGCAACAAGTTCCAAGTAGCTGTTATCATATCATACAATCTTCATCAGGAGATGGAGGTCCAATGTTAATTTTTTTTTCCAAGCAAATAAATCTCATCTTTCTATCTCTTCTTTCTTTTGCTGAAAAAGATTGTGTTATACAACTTCCAAGAACCGAACAGCTACTAAATGGACCATGTGGCGAGACTATTTTGTCAGCTGCCGTTTCCAAGATCGAGAATAAACTTTAAAAATCGCAATATACTTCCTCATACTTGGAGAAATGGTCACTCAGTGAAGTGTCATCATATCCTCAGAGGTTCATAGGATATATCCTACAAAGAATGGCAGCCCAATGTTATTTTATATCTAATGCATTAGATAACTGTTAGTTTTAGCTATGAAATGTGTATTTGGTTGTGCAAAAGTTATAGGTTTGTTTGCTTCTTCCTGAAAATTAGTCTTGGAACTGTGGGTAAGTACATTTAGAGCCACTTGAAACCAATCAACTGGTCAAAGTCAAACATACTTGGCCAATAAAGCTGAATCTGATTCTGAAATTCAATTTGAAAGAAATAAGTGAAAAGTTTCATACATAAACCCAAAACATCTTGCGATATGATCCGGCCCTGTCTTCTTATGGGTCCGAGCAGAGATGCCAGATACTTCCCCAACAGCACCAAAGCCTCACCCAATGAAACCATCCTTTATCTAAACACAACCGTCCCAAGTCTTATCAGACCGGTTCGATTTCAGTGCCTAAACGGAAGCGTTTCTGCCCATAAACTTAGCGGGACCACGATCACACTTTAGTCCCCCACCGGGGCACACACACAAACACACACACCCGTCCAGGTTTTCATTCATAACATCAAACACCGGAATGAATCGAGCCTGTAGTGTAAAATGAACCTCTTTTTACCGTCCGTCTCTCCTCATCAACAACCAGGACGGCAAAGCAAGTCACTTCACAGTCATTTACAACAAAACTGTTTTACAGCATGGTCCTTCTGGCGCTCAGACCGTTTATCAGCATTAAACAACCTGAGTTTATCAAAAGCCAGCAGCACGCGCACACACACACACACACACACACACACACACACACACACACACACACACAATCCCTTGCTCCCTCTATGGGCCTCATAATGTAAGCTGATGGGAACAAATTTGCTGACAGCTTCAGAGGACACTATGACATTATGTTAGGAGTCTTATCAGAAACAAACACACACACGCACACACACACACACACACACACACATACATACACACACCCCTAAAACACTCAAACCTGGAGGGTAAAAATAAAAAAAACGTTTTTAGTCCTCTTGTGACTCATTCTGTCAGGATCACATGCGGCGAAACAGATTTTGGTTTGTCAGTATAGATACAGAGACACAGCAGAGATGAAGGTAAGTCAATTAACAGAACCTACGGAATTCACTCCTCCTCCTCCTCCTCCTCCTCCTCCTCCTCCTCCTTTCTCCCTCTCCTTCCTCACACACACACACACACCACACACACCACACACACACACCTTTCCACCTCCACTCACATTTCAAAGCCTGGATGAGCGCTTTGCCGTCTTTAATCAGTTCCTTGATGAACTTGTTGGTCTTGTCCAGCTCCAGTTCGTGGGACTTGAGCCTCTCTCTGAACTGCGGGCTGTCCAGGTAGCAGTCACTGAACTCCAGGGCAGGTAGTCCCATCTTCTTCTACTTCTTCTACTTCTACTTCTTCTTCTTCTTCACCACCACCACCACCACCGGCCTCGACACGACCTGGACCACCCGGCAAAATGCTCCGAACAGGAGAAGGAGGAAGAAAGCGGAGGAGGAGGAGGAGGAGGAGGAGGAAGAGGGAGAAAACCTGAGCTACCGCTGCTGCCGCCGCCGCTGCTGCTGCTGCCGCCGCCGCCGCCGCCGCCGCTGCTGGAAATGATGGGAAACCCAATTACAACATGTAAACACCAGAGCGGAGATGTGTGCAAGAGCAACGTCTATCTACGGACCCTTGCTCTCAATCTGGTTTTTGTTCTGTTTTGTTTTTAAAGGTAAAGAGCCGAGCTGACACATGCAAGACTCTTCCAGCCTCTTCCAGAAAAAGGCAGCGACGGTAGCGGCCCGACACGACAAATCCAATTAAACGCGGAGTTAAGTGTCCACTTGCTCAGGTAAACAGGCGCCGCGCTCCTGTCGACCGGGTCATTCTGGACCGGACAGACCGCAAAGGGGCGAGGGAGGCAGGGGGAGGGAGGCAGGGGAGGGAGGGAGGGAGGGAGCCCGGTCAAAAACAAAACAAACAAACAAACAAACAAAAAAAGAAAAACACAAATCCCAGGACCAAAACAAAACTACGGGTTCGTGAGCGCGATGTCTTCCCTGGGCGGTTTTAAATGCTCTGCTCCCTCCGCGGCCCCGCTCATCTCAGCGCCGCAGCCCCGTCGCCGACCTACCCCGACGCGGCTAATCCCCGGATGGACGCCGCCCTCGGCCAATGAGACGACCGGACGCCGCCGCGTCCGACCGCTCGGGGCGGGCGTGAGAGGCTGCGCGACTCCGGGGCGAAGATGGAGAGGAGGAGGAGGAGGAGGAGGAGGAAAGGAATAAAAAATAAAAAAAAAGAGGCGAGGGCCCACTCGCTTTGCCCGAAACGCGACTGCTGCATCCCCGGCAGGGGGATGTGACGCCTCGGGGTTTTTGGAGGTCTCCTCCAGATTGGAGGAGTGGAGCCCGACCTCCTTTTGACCCCACAACCACCACCAGCATTTTTAAACGGAACCACGATGGCGCTTGATTAAAACTCAAAGGGGTCAAGTCGTTAGGAATAATCATCCAGGGACCCTTGGCCTGTCTGTAGCAAACTGACATCAGTCCATCCAACTGATGTTAAGATAAATCACTCAAGAGCTAAAATGTCTATCTTGTAGTGGCATCGAAAGGAGAAGTCAGGGCATCGCCAAAGTCACAGGATTCGTCCTGCATGCAACATCAGTGTCTCTGCAAAAATTTGGTACCAGTCGAGCCCATATACCTGATACCCTTTTAGTCACTCTGGGCTCTCAACCGTGGTGGAGGGACCGGCCCACAGGCCGGCGTCGCCATCCCCGAACACACCGCAGGCGTGGCCGCCTAGAGAACGGGACCAGCCCGTGGCAAAGCTCCCGAAGGCCCCAGAGTGGAAATAAACGAGTTATGTGGCAGCCTAGGTTCCCATTTGTCACTTTGCTGGATGTTCCAGGGCAAAGTGCTGGTGATGAACCTAAAACATTTGACCTTATGAGTGACCCCCTCGACTGCCTGCATGCACCATTTACTCAGGTAACTGTTGTCCATAGATTCTCTCTGGCATTTAAGTCTTCAAAGTCCTTTTATGGGCTATATGTACTTTATAATATAATATATACAGTGTAAGAATATCTGTCTACAAATTTGTGAATCAGCTATTTCTATATTCCTTGCGGATCTGATGTGGAACAAGAAAGAAAGTTCCTTTATCAGTCAAGCAAACATAAACAAACTACCCCGTTTAGCTATCAAACGTCACATTGATGGATTTTTCTAAATCGACACCAAAACTGCAGCAGATTGTAGTCAAACACTGCTGGACGAGGAGTGACGCATCCTCCCCGGAACATAGACGATCTTCGCGCAGGGCGGGCCCCGGGGCCCGGTCGGTGGGCGTGGCCGATGATGTCATTTTAACGAGCGCGGGGAATTTCTGCAGAGCCGAGTCTGTGTTGGATTAACGGCTCCGCCGCTCTCTGGCGCCCTCTGTCGGCCCGAGGCTGCACCGCGGCCCGCTTTTATTGGAGTTTTCTTTTATTTATCTATTTATTTATTTATTTATTTATTTATTTATTTAATGACTTTAGTGACCTCTTGCAGACTGAAACTCACGCCAGGGAAAAACAGGGAAAAACCCCCAGAAGCTCACGCTTTAGATAACAAAGCTGCTGACGGCTGAACTAGGCTTAGCCGCTTCGGTTTCATTGCCGCGGCTTAAGGGGGAACATGAACAGAGCAAATCCCTTGTTAATTTTGTTTTTTTTCCATCTCATGTTATATTATCCAAGATGATTAAAAGGGTCATTTACCACAAAATGGATAGATTCAATAGGCCTGAGCTGTACTGATTGTATATTATATTGACTAGTGATTCTAGGTTCCCTGCTACTGCTGCCGGACCATGAAGATGATGACACCTCCATTTTTTATATTTTTTTTTATCATTGCATGCGTGTCACAGGCACATGCACAGTTTATGTTTGAGGTTATTGTGTGAAAACAGCTAGGATTTAAAAATGCTACTTCCTCTGCAAAAGCAGAATGAAGCATCTGGTCGCCTGCTCACTGCAATCTATCACTGTGTGTGGTAAAAAGATAGCCATTTACAGGAATTCAATGCATGTCTGGGTTATGGGTGTATATATATATATATATATATATATATATATATATATATATATATATATATATATATATATATATATATATATTCTAAGATGCGAGAGGGCTAGTTGAGGAAGCGAAAAAAAAAAAGTTTTATAGTCAGGTGAATGTGGCAGACACAGACTGCTTCATGGTTAGGGACGCTGAGTTTGAACATAGGTTCCTATTTTAAATGAAAATACCCGGTTTTAAAAAGTGATAGCTGGTGTAGTTAGCTGACCGTTAGTCACTGACAACAATGAAATATAACAACATGACACCCTTCAAAGAATAGCAGCTAAAATCAAATGACTGAGCATAAAGTTTCATCATGTCATCATTTATCTGAAACAGAACACATGACGTGTTGGAAGTACAGTAAGCAAACTTCTTCCCCTTTTCTCCGTAAGCCAACTTTTTCTCAAGATGCAAATCTGTTTTATGTCAAAATACAAACTAATCTTTAGCCATTGCATACAACCACTGTAGTATCTAGTGTGCGGTGTCTAGTGCGGTGTGTATCTAGTATCAAGATAAAAGCACTGTTATCTAAATGGCCCTGGCCTGACTCTGAAGCAGGGTTAATGGGAAAAAAAGTGGGATCAAAGACAGTGGCTTTATATCATATCAGCGCTAGGATGCTTTATGGGCATCAAGGTTGCAGATAATTACATTTCCTTGCTGCTTTCTAATTTCATCCATTGCATTTACTTCCTGCAGAGAAAGCTCCTTACTGAGAACAAACGGTAATGTAATTATCAACTGGACAGCTAAGAATATCTGCATGCATATTTCCATTTCCTGCTCACCATCACCATTAAGTTCATCATCAAAGCAACAGTATTTATGTATCCATCATTGCATCATAATTGAAAAGCATACTAAACCTGTATATTCCATTTATATACAAATTTGCTTTGAATTAAGACAGGCATTTAGGAAACCCTGGAATCTTGACTAGAATATGAAACATAGATCTGGAGTTTTAAAGCAACAGCTGGTGGTCTGGTCTGGTCTGGCTCTGGAGGTTCTCAATTAGGTAGCAGTTACACCAATCTCTAATCTACTTGTTTTCCTGTGATGTGTTTTTTTACTTAAGCTCTCCATCAAAGCCATTTAATATTTAATTACTTTCTCTCTCCTTTTTTCTTCCCACGGAAGGACGGTGCGGCCGGACGTCATCTTGTGTCATATTCTCAGCCAGAGGTGTTTCCACCACAGGGGCGTCAGAGGCCATCTTTCTGCTAAAGCATGCAGGCGCAGTCAGTCAGCAGTGATAAAACAGGACACTGGCACTGTCGACCCTAATATCTTAGCAAAATATCCTTTCATGGAAATAGATGCCATCATTTTGGGAGCAATTTGTCATCAGATACGCAAAGCTCATTCCTTTACATATAGAGCCACTGGACTATGGAGCCAGATTTACAGATATACTAAAAACTTAAGGTTTTTTTTTCTCCCTGGGTACAATGAGTTCATAAAGAGTTGGGTCGAATTTGTCTAACAGAGGGATGCTGGCCTGCGACACTGAAGTGTACACCAGCAGTATCAGTCCAGGGTCACTGTTCCAAACATCAGGTTTTAGTAAAGAAGTTTTGGGCACGGAATTCTTGTCAATAGACTTGCAAAAGCAGGCAGCAGCAAAGTTGGTGAACAAGGAATCTTAAACCCACTCCGCAACATGTTGTTCAGCTCAAACACATCTCCACGCTCTCTCTCTCTCTCTCTCTCTCTCTCTATATATATATATATATATATATATATACACACCTATGGTCCACCGCATTGCATTTACACCAGAGGCGGTGCACATGAGAGGCGGTGCACACGTATGGCTTCAACTATTCAACTTTACAACAATTATGTGAAAACCAAGAAAAGCAGAAAGTCCAAAAAATATATATTTTTAATAGGGTATGGTCATAAAACTTGCTACAATCAGTATTTCAATAATAAGAATGGATCAAGTGGCCGTGTACGAGAAAGAGGTCGCTCGCAAAATAATGACCAGATTTCTCCTCAGCTCTCTGGAGCTTTTCAGTGTCTTTCAGCTCATTGTTTTGACCATACAGCCGGCAGTTTCTCCGCGTTTAATTCCCATCTGTGTCATTTCTGGCAGAAGTTTCCAGTCAGGAATGTTATAAGTGTAGAAACTCTGATAAACCCACTGTGTGTTACCCGTTCAACACTGTTGACTTGCTTTTGAACATAGTGGAACATTTAGATTTTAAAGAGACAGATGTTTCCCCCCAGGGTTTGTGAGCAAAAAGTAGAGAGAATATTTGTAATGAACTCTTCAAGTGGACACAAACAAGGTCCCAAATCAATCCTAATGCTACTCCACACACACTGAATGCATATGTAGGCAAACGCTTGCTAACAGTTTGACCTTATCATCTTTATGTGGTAATACTATGTCAGCATTAATTACCATCACCATAATTGAAAGATATATTCTAATATACTGTCTCCATGTCTGAGTATATATTACATTCCAAATGTGTTTTTCCACCAGATTCTTCGGCTGCGTAACAACGTAACTATAGATCCTTTTCACACAATGGGAGCCTTAACTACAATGTCGCTTCAATACACTCACTTTTGTGTGAGTTTATGATGAGACTTAGTACAGTATAGTACCAAAAAGCCAGTCACACACGGTTTTTATCCAGATAGTTGACCTATTCCACCATCTCCTGGTAAACTCAGGTAAAGCAGCTATTTCCAAAAAAAAAAACTTAGACCAAAAGTAGCTCAGCGTTGAACAGGTGAGAGATCAGCCCATCCACTTTTTGACAGTGGGGTCACTCTTTTCTGCAGCACATTCTCTAAATTACAGTTCTATGTCTCATGATTATAAAACTTAGAAAGGCAGATGTCCTGTAGAGGACAGACCATACATAGAGGAGCCTGAGGTATCCATTAGTATAGGACAGAGACAAGGCAGCCAGTGTGAGTACAGCCGGCCTACACACTACTGCTGTTTATTGTTATGCAAGTGTGAGACAGACGGGGAAAGTCTGCGAAAAAGTAGATCCTAGGATGGCTGCACCGTTTGAAGCCATTCCCACCATTGTGAGGAATGTCAGCAAGTCAAAGTACATATCTAAATAAATATTTTTCAACTCAACGCATTCACTTAGAAAGTTTTCACGACGTAGGTGACACGCATTTCGAGTGTCTCGCAAAATTATCAGCTATAAACCCCTTTTATATCCTTTGCAATTCCTTAACTAAAGTCTAAGGCCCGGAGATTGTCACCATTGACGTTTCCCTGCTCCTGTCAGGGTTCCAGTTGCAAAGCAGGAATCTGAGAGATAGAGAGACACTTGACTGACCATCAGCTCCTTATTTAAAACTGGAAAACTGAATCTGCCTTTCGCTTCAGAGTCATTTACCCCGAATAAAAACACGATCTTCCGCTGACCTCACAATTCTCATGAAATGCCAGCATTTATGCACTGAGGACATTTACTCTAGGCGAGATCATTTATCGTCCAATATTTTTATTTATTTCTGATGAGTAAGTACTTTAAGTTTACAGGTTTGTGAAGCAGTTCCCATAATCCTGTAAGTTGACCTATGGTTCCTCTGAGACTTGGCTTGGATCAGGGGCGGCAGTGGCTTGATGAAAGATTAACTCTGGAAACTGAAGTCATTCTCTTTGCGTCTCTTATGAATGTTTATATCGTGTTGCTCACCAGTGTCTCCGTGAGGGCACCGGTATAAGAAAGTATCAGTGCTCAGTCAGAACGGCGGCTGAGCTCGTATCCAGGCCCTGGCTGGATCCATTGCCGTGGGACTGCTGTAATTTTTAGTCCTGACGTTGGCCTGTTAAAATGAGTCCTCTGACATTGTCAGAAGGGGTTGTGAGTTGAGGGGAGGGGGGGTGGGTTACGGATATAGACATACACGTTGAAATACCTAAGGGTCCGGCCACTTCTCTGGTGGAGAAAGGAGGAAGAACGTGTGACACCACGAGCTGGTTTCACCCAAATATTCTGTGAAAAAGAGGAAAAGAGGAAGACATGCTGGTTCCTCAGGGGAACTCTCCTGTGATCTTCTCATTGGTAGGTGAGTGACTCAGTACAGTAGATGAGACTTGTTGTTTGTGTGGGAATCCATTGGTGAGTAAACACCTTGTCTGATTCACTTACAGATGGTGAACTTTGATGACAGGTAAGAAAGTTGATGTGATCTTACTTTCTTGTTGAAGGATTAATTAAGGAAATATGGCTTGTGTGTGTGTGTGTGTGGGTGGGTGCGTGCGTGAATGTATGTGTGTGTTTATGCAAGGGCCAAAGGTAGCTAAGACTCATTTAATGACACATCAATTAATAAACAATATTTTATTCTCTGGGGAACTTAACTCTACTTTAGGCCAAACAATATAACCCTGAGCTATACACCCCTCCCCTCCTCTATCCTAAACATACACACAGGTTCAATCTCTCCTCCCACACATCTGCACTCTGACTCAGTCACTGGTCGTACTTTTGACGTCATTCACACCAGCACCTCTGTCCGAAGGTCCCTCTGGACCGGTCTGGCCTTAGCTAACTTCTCATATCCCGTAATACAACATTCTGCTCCAGGTCCTGCTCTCAGGAGAACCGGCTGTGAGTGAGTAGGCCTCACATTCCTCTTGTGGCTTTGCACTGTTCTGAGTTTTGCTTTCCTTCTCCCTCTCTCTTTCCCGTCTTCCTCCCTCTATTTCTTATGTCTCTCCAAGACATTCCAGATGTGGGCCAGCTTGGCTACAGCAGCTATACTCTACCTCTGGCAACAAATTATTAAAAAAAAAAAAGAATAGAAAAGAAAAAGGTTTGTACAGTACCACTGCTGGCCGAGTCCTTCACTGCTTCTGTGCTCCTTTTGATTTTCAAGACAGCTACTGCTGCTCTGGGATCTCTAACCTCCAGATTATAGAGATAGCATCAACACTGTGGCTTTAAAATAGGCTTGTTTGTTTTTTGGAAAAGATTTTGAGGAAGAACACAGTCAAAGGGTAAGAATGACAAGAATGGACAGATTTTAGATGGCTGCTGGGGATTTATTTGACTGTTAGTAAAGTGTGGTTTGGGTGTTAAAGCAAAAATACTCATGTGTTTCATTTGTTGATTTCAATGTCATGTGTTGAACTGTTGCATGTACTTGTTAGGCTATTGCAGGTCTTGTGTTGGTACTTGCAACATTTCCAGCAGGAAGTAAAAACATTACAGGAAATTTTCTGTCCTTCATTTTGTCCGCACGTTTTTCGTTTACTTATCTGGCTCTGCATTGATTTTAGGGGAAAGTTACCTCACGGCTATCTGGAAATAATTTTCACAGCGAAAGTGATGTTCAGTAGGAGAACAAGTCCGGTCATGTGGAGGCTCTGCCTGGCCTCTGTCCAACTCTGATTCCCGGGATGTTGTCATCGCTTCATTAAAAAGAAAATTCCTTAAAAGAAAAACAGAGGCAAGAAAGAGAAAGAATGTAGCTGAAGGAGGCTGAGGAGGGAAGGATTTCCCATAATTAAATCATCAAGGCAGTGTTGTCCTCCCCTTCCTGTTATTCTCTTGTCTGAGACACAACCCAGGTGACATGAACAGTGAAGCACATTGGATCTCTGTCATTTCAGGCTCAGAGATCAAACCTCAAACACTCTGAAGGATGTCCGAGGGAGACATTACAGTGCTGCCGTTTGGACCTGCATCCCTGGATCTGCCCAGGCAGGAGCGCCAGACACTGACCAGGCTCTACAGCAAGAACGGAGGATATCACCTGAGGATTTTACCAGACGGGACCGTCAGCGGTGGGAGGAAGGAAAACGATCCCTATGGTGAGGAAGAACAAATTCTTTCTGTCTTTTTGATGTGTGATTTTCTGTTGTATTTCTGAATCAGGAGCCAAATGGAAAAAGCAAGATATGGACGCAAGTCTTTTGGTTATAACATAGAAAAGATTAATTAGGAGCTGAGCAAATTCTGTACGCATAATTTATCCCTCTCATTTAGTGTAGTAAATGAAAGGGATAAATTTATAACTACTGTTAATTAGTTTGACTTTTAAAAATAGTATTAATCATTTATTGATGGTTTAAAGCCATTGTGGTTTAAATAATGACAAAGAGAAGAGGTACATGCTAGATATTTTGGTTGGAAGTTATTTCAGGCAATCGAAAACTGGACTTGTTAAAAGAAAAAGTACAAGAAAAGGAATGTAAAGGCTCATAAATAAGGGAATTACTTGAAATAACTGTTCAAGTACATTTGACCAAAGTGCAGAGGGTTTTTAACAAGGTGGTATAATGGTGAACAACAATACCTTTGAGTTGTAGACGTCCTCAGGCTGAAGGCTGTGAGTGCAGGAGTAGTGGTCATCAAGGGTGAGAGGACAGGAAGGTACCTGGCGATGAACAAAGATGGACGTCTCTACGGATCAGTGAGTTCTTACATTTTGAAGTTTGACAAATTTACTGCTGCCGTGAAGTAATTTTCATTTTGGAGCAAAAGATTTAAACACATCTTAACCCCCCCCCCCTTCCTCGCCCCTTTATTTTATTTTCTTAGGAAGCACTGAATGATGAGTGTTACTTCCTGGAGAAGTATGAAGAAAACCACTACAACACATATTGCTCTCAGAAGTACAACTGGTATGTCGCGCTGAAGAGGAACGGACAACCCAAACCAGGGCCGGACACCAACTGGGGTCAGAAGGCCATTTTCTTCCTGCCAAGGCCTGCGGGCAACGTGTAAAGCAAGATGGCACCTGGAAACCTGGGCATAATCAGTGAAGTCTTCAAATGCACATCAGTAGTGTGCAGAGTCTCCTTTTCGGAGGTCATTTAAAATGACTACAATAGGCCGGGAAAGCTGAAGGCAAATACATAGTACTGTTTTTACTTAGGTTCAAGCTCTGTTTAATATTAATAACCTAAATGTTTTTTTTTATCCTCTTGATTATGCAGGAAATATGTGATCAGGCTATTCCAGCCCATGATACCAGCTTATATAAATGATTATCACAGGAATATGAGCTAATCTCATGAATACTTTCTGCATATAAGCCAATATACACCCTCTCACAGCAGACAGAAAATGTGTGCGGAATCAGTGCATGTCACTCTTGAAAAATGAGTTTTCACTTTGAACCCTGGTATGAAATACCATTGTTGGAAGACAGCAAAGGGCTTCATTTACAAAGAAATAGTTTTACAGTTGATCATCTTTGGCACAAAGGAAACCAATAAGGCAGAAAAAATAAAAGTGCAGACCATCTGGCTTTCAATTCAAACTCAGTTAAACAAAGTTTTTTTTTAAGTCTGCAATACATGGAATAATAGTTGTAATATAATTATTCCAGTTTCTTACCAGTACTTAAGAAGGGTGGATATTAGCTGACTTCTGAATGGTTGACAATCTTACTAGTAGCTACTTGTGATTTGCTGAAGCCTGTCTAATACCCGTTTCTGTAACCACATCTGCTTTATGCGGAATACCAGTATTTTCAAAAGCTCATTTTAGGAAAGCACAAACCAGCACAAAAAAACCATTACCAGCTTCTTCACAATGTATTAGAAACATATGCTGGGGATAAAAAAATAAAATTAAATTAAAACCATCAGAGTTTTCCCACGGGGGTTATAGCTTTAAAGTTTACAGTTTACAGTTTCAATTTAAGGTCAAGGGACAATTTTGATACAAATACTCTTCTTGCTAAAATGCTGCTCTTGAAAATAGCAGAAGCCTTTTGTTTATGATATGATATATTATTTTATTATGTGCCAAGTTCAGGTGACAGTCTTCAGGACAATTGTGAAAATTTTGTCAGTGGGGTTATTATTGAGTTGTACGTTAAGTTATATGAGAAGGAGGAATCAATACAGATTTAACATTCTTGGGGCACCAAATGCTTAAGTGTGGATTATTTGATTCTGGTTATGAGAAGCTGGAGACAGACCAAACATACACCTTTCTGTCCTTATTCCACAAACTGTCTTCCACTAAGCATCACTAGGCAATGTATTTCTTTTTCTTTTTCCTGAAACATGTGACTGTAGCATTGTACAAGGTTAAATTACTATTGTGAAAACTTATTTATAAAATTGTATTGCTCGTATAAAAATTTATTTACACTGAACATTGTAATGGACATTTTCAAGAAAAATTTATACATATACTGTATAATGATTACACAAAAGGTAATTTGATCACCTTTTTACATATTAATACATATTGTATTAGGTGTATTTAAATGTAGGAAATAAAATCTATAAAAATATCAATCCATAAAAAATGTAATTCTATGACTGATTTTCTGTACCTGTGATTATTATTAATTCAAGATGCTGTGCATTTAAATAAAAGTTTATTACTGTAAATACATATTTTTATGAAGAACATGTGTTATCTTGTGTTAAACACATCTGTTGCTAATCACCTTGTTGTGTATGTGTATCTGTGTGTGTGTGTGTGTGTGTGTGTGTGTGTGTGTGTGTGTGTGTGTGTGCATGTGTGTGTGTGTGCATGTGTGTGTGTGTTTCTGGCATTGAATGTGGAAATCTGTGAATCTAATGACAAATTACCGCTCTAACAGGTGTTAAACAGAGGCATGTTCCTCATTATCACACAAGATTCACAAATAATAATGACTGGCCACAAGATGGAAGCATTGCTTTAGGTTCAGTAGTTATTTTCTCTAAGGCTGGTATGAAGGGCATCAATAGATCCAAGTGGTTTAGTCTTGGTTTATTATCATTACATGTTTAGGTCTCCTCCAATCCCAGTTAAGATAAATCATAAGTAAAACAGGTAATCTAAGAAACCGCACAGCTGCCATTAATAGCATGTGTTTAGCCAGCTGGTACTCTATAATGGTTAAGAGACAAGACAGAAGAGGCTCTCCTATAGCGTGGAATAGAAAAGTAAATGTACTGTAAACTAAAATTTGGTTTAAAGAATTAGCTAATAAATGAACAAAAAGAATCACAAAGACGTACATTATTCTAGGGGGAGGAAAATCACAACCTCGTGTTTTCTTTCGGTATTTTTAAACCATAACTGTCTAACAGCAACAAATTGCGACTTAAATCTGAAAACATCTGATCAAAGAAAGGTAAACTACACCAGACGTGTGACCAGTTCAGTGTCAGTATCCTCTTCTTGACAGATTTCAACAATGAGACAGAATTTGTCCACCACTTGAAAGCATTATTCAGCCTTAAGGCCTTACTCTTTCTGTGAAGATGTCAGTCAAATGAAAGAATCTAAAATCCTCTAAGAAAAACTCATTTATAATAGCATGGCTGTATTAAATTTCTGGTGGCAGAAAGTTGTTGTTGTGCCCCTTCAGAGAGTCCCGTCACGTCCCTGGGTCAGGGTTAGGTTTAGGGCTGTTTCATTAACTGAGTGCGGTCCCACATTTAGAGTTTCTCCCACTGATCGTTATGAATCAAGTTTACTCAGACAAATTTCCATCCACTAGAGCGGTTGCCACAAGAAAAAGAAACGAT
This sequence comes from Istiophorus platypterus, assembly GCA_016859345.1. Taxonomy (NCBI): domain Eukaryota; kingdom Metazoa; phylum Chordata; class Actinopteri; order Istiophoriformes; family Istiophoridae; genus Istiophorus; species Istiophorus platypterus. The sequence continues at coordinate 15,772,564 of CM029129.1, read as the reverse complement.
CGTGACTTTTTAAACAAAGTTAAACACGATTTCTTGATTCTTTTCTGTCATTTCGGCATGACAGACTGGTCTAAATATTACGATACCCATGGGCCTCAGGCGTAAAGCTGCTGAGTAGAAGCCAGTGAGAAGTTCAAATCAGAACAGCAGGAAATTCAAAACACCCTACTGCTGCATTTGTTAACTAAATATGGCAACATAGCTGCTAGATGGAGTCCTATCAAATCCGACACCGAAATTACCGACAGCGCAATCTTTCCAAAGAGCTTTCTCAATTTGATTCATAGATCTCTATCAGATGTGTTGCATTAATTTTGCATACATTCCAGCTCCATACTCTAAGAGAAGAACCGACTACTTTTTTTCCACTGTTTTTTTTCATATTTTACTTTACTACCTAATGACTGCCTAAGAGAATCTGGTGTTTGCTCAAATTATGACAGACAAGGTTATAAAGCTGTATATAAATACCCATAATTCCGCTCTAAATTTGCTATAAAGTTGTAATCTTTAATTAGTTTAATCTGATATTTAAAAAAAATAATAAAAAATAACTATTAAAAAGATGTAAAAACATTGGAAAATGCACAACAATGATGCAACAGGGATTTACAGAAATATTAAATCAACAGTATTACATTTGTTACTTACATTTACATTGTAATATTATGATGATATAAGGTACACAACTTTTACATTTATTATACAGATGATCCACCAGAGGGCAGTTAACTCATGGCACGTTTTTCAGGTAAAGACTGATCCTGTTGATGATGTAGAGGTCTTAGACACTCATGCATCAAATACGATACATTATATAGTTAATATACAGTTATTTCAATCCTCTCTGGAGCACGTAAACCCCTTCATAGGGGATTAACATTACAGGGGGCGGTGGAGGATGAAATATTCACTGTGCTCCTAGGTAATTTAACTCATCGTTCCTCACGGCATTTCAGCCATCTGGAAATTACAGTATGTGGTTTGTAATAGACATGGACATTCTGCAAGACAAAGAAAAAAGCCTCCCCACGCAGGCACTTGGGAGCTGAGTTGGAGGCAAAGATACCATGTGAAAATTGCACTAAGTCATAACCCAGTCACATCTCAACACAGAGATGCGAAAAACAATTTGATACCATTTAGTGTTATTTACACCTCCAGAGAATATCATTATCCTTGATGTCCATTGTAAAAAAGCATCTGCTTAGAAAGATAAATCAGAACTTGCCAAAGAATAATCTAATTTCTAAGCTTTCATCAGTGTCCAACTTCAGCGTCTCAAATTTGAAGTAGTCAAATTACATAAAAAGGAACTGACAAAAAAGATTGTCTGGGCCCCTGGTGATCTGGGGCCCCTGGCCAGATGCCCACTTTGCCTGGTTGGCCATCCAGGTTTGTGCACCAATTTCAGTGACAACTTCCTGCTTTTCCAGTTGGAATTATAAAGGCATAAAGTTGTAACAGATGATAGCAGGACTATTTAGTTAAAAGAACTCCATTCACCCTGATCAAGTATTTTCACCATACTTTTGGAAGCAATGGGATTTTTTCATCTAATCCACTCTTAATGTCTAACGGCTGAAACAGAACATCGCCTGAAACGTTGTTTCAGAGGCTGCTTTGCCAGGAAAAAGATCCTGGAAGAAACACTGGAACGTGGTTTAAAATATTTTGGAGGAGTGGAGCTGATCCATGGCTTCAACAAGTTCCATATCATTGTGGGACTTAAACAGAGTTGGCAGGGAACATTGCAGCGGGATTCTTACTTTTCCGAGTTCGAGAGTGTGACAAATTACTATTTCAAATTGAATAGTTTACATTTTCCCATATAAAGATTAATTTCTGATGTCCCTTTGTAAATGTCAGATCAGAGCTGAATTATCTTTCTCTTAATTCTACTTTCCATCCCCTGATTTGTTTCTCTGATAATTTATCCTTGGCTTCTTGGTTTAAGAACAAATTTTTAAGCACTACCTGACTTCCTGACCTCCAACCGTGTCAACTAAAGTATTACAGTATAGGGATGACTATATTATCTTACTCAATACTTCTACTCCCTTGCATTTCCAAGGGAAGTGATGTACTTTTTACTCCACTGCATTTATTTGAGTGCTATAATACAGCCTAGACTACTTCGTAAGATTCTACATAGAATAAAAACACACAATAAGTCAGTAATAATGATGCATTGTTACACTATTACCATCTGTAGATAAAATCAGCAAAACCCTGTAAAATCATCAAAACCAACAATTTTAACATATCGGGAGAAACAGAAAAGCCACAAAAGTCAAGTATGAGAAGCAACCAGTGCGCAAATAAATAAAAACAAGAACATTTACTTGTTAGCAACAAAAAGTATTCAGTCTTCTTATATGAAAGAAAAAAAGGTAGTTCTTGAGGACACTGACTGGACACATGGCTGTTGGTGGAAAAACATTGACTGTTTGACTATTACACAACCTGTGACCTCTCATTTACAAGGCACTTGCTCTCCTTCTTTCCACCAGGCCACCCTATGAACCAACATAGCCCATGCGCACAAACACACACCCACACTCACACACACACACACACATATACACACACATATACACACAAACCTGGTTGGCCATTGGCCTGCAGGGCTGTGCAGGGCAGGAAGGGAATCATTCACTGTAAACTGAACAAGGACTGGCTTCCTCTGGGAGTCCCCTAGCCTGACAGCGGCCAAGATCCATGCAACACAAACCACTCGAGCAGACACACACACACGCACACGCACACACACGCACGCACGCACGCACGCACGCACGCACACACACACACACACACACACACACACACACACAGATCAACGTGTGCACACCCTGGAACTGGGACACATTCTCTCATCTGTTACTCATCTCTCTTTCCTCAATTCCGTCTTTCTTTACTCTCCCTTCCTGTCCGTCTCTCAATTTTCAGCCTCCTTTAACCTTCATCTCTGTCTTATTGCTTTTCCTCATCATGTTCTCCTTCCCCTCCACCCCTCTCTTTTTGTTCCTCCCTGCTAGTATTCTTCTGTATTTTTTAAACCAAATTAACTTCCATAACTTCCCTTTTTTTTATACATTCACATATCTCACCGGATATATTTTTCTCTTCTTATTTTCCTAACTTAGTTTCATTCCCTTTCTCTATGTCTTTCTTCCTTTCAGTCCTCGCATCAAAGAAGTTCCCAAAGGATCCTGCCTTCTTCAGAGGATCCTGAGCCCTTGTTGTGAAGGCTGCACAACTTGAGAAAGGTTATACAAATGCAAAATCAGACAGAAAAAGTTAGAGGTTTTGCTTTCTTAAGTCATAAACTTCATTATTTAATCCAACAAATAAGAGATCCAGTGGGCTAAATCTCACCAAATAAAGACCCACTTCTTCCTGTGGCTGCTTTACTCCAGCCCTAAGCACTCCTCCATCACTCTCATCCTGTTCTGGTGGCCTCATCATGAAAACAGAGATGCTTTGTCAACGTTACTGTATGCATGCTATTCCCTTCACCTTTCTCCTCTACACAAGCAACCACTCACATTCACACGCGCACACACACACACACACACACACACACACACGCACACACACACAGAGGAACGGAAACATGGGATGCATATCCGTCAGCTGATCCAACTGGAAATGCTGACACTGGCCTCCCCATCTGCTGCTGCTCCCTGAGACAACAAGGAGGGAGGCAGTGGGGGAGAGAAAATAGGGGGACAGAGAGACAGAGAGAAAGCAAGACTGAGCACTTTGACAACCCAGAGATTTGCCCGGATGCTTGTGGCTGGCCCAGCAGCAACTGTTTTCCTAATAGATGATTTGTGCTGGATAGACACATTCTGAGGGGGCTCCAAACATGCAGCTTTCCCTCTATGTGAGAGTGAATGGCATTTGTCTACCAACAGATACTTTAATATTAAGCCATGACATATAGAAAAAGGGGAAACCGAGTACGGAGCCAGTTTTTTTTTTCTAGTCTGAAAAGAGAAGAGGAGGAGACGTGACTGATTTTTTTTTTTTTTTTTAAACTGCACGTTTGACTTTCCTCTTATGGCGCTCATTAGGTCACCTCCCCGCCGTTTCATGGCGGCATGTGACCGCCTCACAAATATGTAAACTGAGAGTCGCTGCACTGTTTTGGCCAAACCGAGAAAAAATGCGGGTACGCTATGGTAGTGGGTCTGCCACTGATGTGGTCGGGGTAATTTCTTTTAGTACTGGTCTTGAATGATCGGATCAAAGCCTTATTTTTTCAATTATATGAAAATGTGCAGACCAGGAACTGACACAATACAAGATTTATTGATCAGCACCAGCAATTTTCATAGCATAACAAAGGTATGGCTGATGTCTTTTGGCTCTGTAGCTGCTTTTTGTAGCTTGTGGGTTGGCTCCTTAATCGAGTAGTTCAAACGTTAAGCAAACAAGATGCAATGTGCTAATTGCCGAGTTTTTAGAGGTGCCCGATTTTTGGCTGGATGAGCTTCTCACTTTCCGTCTGAGCGATCATTTTAGAAGTAAATATAGCAGCGTCTGTAACTTGTGTGTGTGGTGATTTTGTCAGATGACGTTGCAGTTATAAAATAAGGATTTTAGCAGTGTAGAGCAGCAGCTTGGAAGTGACTGCTGGTTAACATATTGTCTAAATGGGCTATGTTTCAGACACTATTTAATACTAGTTCCATTTTCCACACCAGCAACAGAAAAAAATGTATATAAGAACAGCTTTATTTGGGTATTCGGCTGTATTAAAATACAGTGTAGGTTTTTTTCTCCGCGCGAAGTTCATGTTTATTTCCGGACATTATCACCTCTATCGCTTTTATTAGGTATTGAGGGTTCCTGATAAAGGCCCCAGGCCAAAACATGTTGACTTGATAAGGTATTTGCAATGCTACAGGTGTAGCTGGAACTGGAAACTTGAAAGCCTGCTCAACTTTCCTTGCGAACATGAATTGAGTTGAACTCACCCTAACCCTGACGAAGATTTGTGACACATTCCTTCTATCAAGCTTATTAATTTTTCACTGTGGACACTACATGGAGGACATTGGGCAAGGAAAAGAAAAAAAAATCCCTCAAAGATCATTTTTGTCGGAGCAGCTCACTATTACTTCAATTTCATGTGATTCTGCAACCCAGGATTTATCCCCAGAGCCTAAGCCAAAGTATAACGTAAGACACATTAGTTTGTCATACAGGAGTTTGCTTCCAGTTATATAGCTGTAATTAACGTTTGCCCTGACCTTATCTGTACCATAGTTACTGTGTGCAAATATCGCATTGGGGTTTTAAAAACATTCGCACTGGATGTTGAGAAATAAAAACCACAAATGTTGCCATTGATTGTAATCTGTGGTTTCGCAGAATGGTTCAAAATTGACTTTCTTGTTCTGCGATGTGGAATGCGAAGGTTTAATCTGCCGACAGGCAGTAAAGTGTCCGTTGTTTGCAAAAATGTCCTAAATACTTGGACAGATGGACGATAAAGGATGGGGTGATTGTTTCCCATGTCACACCTGCACTCAGTAAGACATGTACACACACTCTCTGACACACACACCTCGCCCCCCCAGTGTCTCACACATTTTAGAGCACGTCTCTCTAAATCACTACTTGTTCTTCCACAAATATGGGAGAACTTTCATCCATTGTTTTGGTGAAGTATGCACACACACACACACACACCTTGTTGAGACCGGAAACTGGCCTGTCTTCTCAGCTGTGATGTCTCACATACACAAATACACTCTCACACACAGACCAACTGCAGCGATGACGCCCGTGATGGTCGAAAATATCCTGGAGGGAATAGTCAGCGATGACGTCACTCCTTTTTTTTTTTTTTTTGCTCCTTTCATCCTTTTAACATCCTGGAAAATTTACTCTACCGACATTTATACCTCAACCCGGCACCAGGGATTATCTAAAGTAAACTCATTCCCAAATGGAGACACGAACTATATGATCAAAATGAGGATATCACCGGATATCAGCACAGTATCCAGCCTTTGTGGATACTGTGGCAGCTAAAGTCCCATATTACTCAACGTCCTATGGGAATTCAGCTCTGATTCTTTCCACTGAAAAATACCTTTTATGAGTGCGTCTTTCGTCTTTCTTTCGAAGTATCGTGACGTTTTCGGCTTCCTGTTGACGTTCAGAATCAAGGGAAGGGCCTACTGTGCAATTGTTAGAGTATTATTCATTTCTATCCCTTTATAACATCAAAATAGGAGCCAAAACTTCAGGAAAAACATCATGAGGTCCTAAGCAACCTTGGTAATGATGATTACCAAATATAGCTTTGAATAAAAGGAAATCATCTCAACAGCATGGAACCAGGGTTTCAGCTAAGAAAAGGAAAACAAAACTGAGTTAGTGGACTGAGTTCAAATTGCTGCACCTGTATGAATATATCTAACGTGAATATACCACAAATATGGAAACGTTTCGTACTTGTTTGCTTTCATCTTTGTTAACTTTGATATTTTTTGCATTAAATTCAGATCTCTTCATGACTCAGCATTTGACCTGAGTTGCAACTGCGATTTTAACTAGTCTAATTTTCCATTCAGCCTTACACTCTGACCTTTATGAATGAATTAATCATATAACAAGTGGTGTGGAGCAGAGCAGGTCACTCCATTTACAAAAAAAGAAGGCCTGAACGCATATGTGTCATGGACATGAGGCAAAAGGCATTACAGTATCCTCTTTTCATTTCCCTGGAAGTCGTCACGGAATGATTCTTATTCTGGCGATGAATGCGTAAGCAAATCCATTACACCCACTCATCTCTGTGTTGCTGCCCAGTCTCCTTTCTGGGAAATAAATGTCCAAGTTTGACCTCTTATCTCTTCCTCTTCCCTCTCTCCTTCCTGTCATTCAGAACAAAAAAAAAATAAAAAGGAGAGTCTTGCCCAACTGAGGGAAAAATAGATCTCTGAACAAACGGTTCAGGCCTATTTATGGCAAATACCTCACATTCCTCTCACCTCAGATATCTCATAGCGTCTGGTCGTGGCTGGGACCAAGTCATTGCAGGATACTGTGGCTTCCTCTTTCTTTCTTTCTACCTTACTCACTCCCCCATTTTATTTATCCTCGCTTCCTCCCCTCTCTGTTTTTAGGCAACATCCTCTTTTGTGTGTGTACCCAGACTAGGGGGGGTAGCTATAATTGTTTTCTCCTTCTCCAGAAGGAATGTCTAAAGCATACTAGTCTTTTGAAGTAGCCCATTGTCTGTTGACCTCAGTAGGTGAGGAAGTGATGGAGGGGGAAGAGAGGGAGGGGCCGAGAAGTGGGAACCAATGGAAAGGTAACAAATGGGACAGAAGAGGAATGGAAGGGGAGAGAAATGGCGGTAGAGAAGCAAAAGTTGTGTTGAAAAAGAAAATTAATACGCTTTGTTGCACATTGAGTCAACAGGGTTACCCATATCCTCGCGAAATGAAGATCAAATTTAAGGGCGCTGTTTATGAGTCAGAAGTTGTCTTTGTACACCAGCAGTTTCAGATTGTCAATTAGGTTGGCGAACGTTTTGCAAATAAATAAAATTCTTCCTGAATATAACAATATTTTGCAAATTAGCTGTATTAAAATTTGATTTTTAAGAGACGTGATGCAGGACTATCATAGGTATATTAATTACATCTGCAATTACATAGGGTAGTAGTATTTCAGTGATTGGTAAAAAGCTTTCTTTACATCTAATGGGGTCATGTGAATGCAGTTTGATTGTAAACAATCAAAAATCTTATCATACAGTAGCTCCTGATTCAACTACAATCACAACAACTGAACAACACACAAAGACACACAGAAATTAGGAGGAAATTCAACAAAAACAAGTTCACATTCATCAATTATCTGTTTTGTGCATCTTTTTATAAATAGTGGAAGCTGGTAAAAAAAAAAAAGAAAGGAAAAAGGGCAACAAACACCAAACAAACACCTCCCACCAGAAATACGATGACTGGTACCAGCTTAAAAACCAAAAACGACCTTATCCTTTTAAGTAAAACGTCAAAGCTGAATGCAACTCTGCTTTCCTTTTGAGCCGAAAGCTCCACATGATCACCGTCCAAGTGCAGCCCAGATGGACTGCAGCGTCAGCACGGTTTTATGTTTGATTTATAGGGGAACCGCTTCAAGCACACTCTCAGCGTTGTTCTACAGCTTCATTCTGCCGTCCGGCGTACCTGCCCCAGGCTCGGGGCACAGACAGGGAAGACGAGAGGGTGGGATCTTCTTTTTTTTCCAGTCCTTTTAGTTATTTTCAGACGCCTTTTTTGCTCTGGCCTGTTCCCTTCACTTCCCTCCCAGAGATTGTGTCTGTATAATTTTACTGAAAATGAATGCCAAGAACCTTGCACCTAAAATAGCACATAAGCTACTGTAACATAACGGTGGGAGGGTTAGTCAGCTGTCCAACAGGAAGCAGTGAACTCGACGGAGCTTTATTTTATTTGAAGCACTAAAGAACACACCACCGTGTTTATATCATTTTTTTTCATTAGTGGCTGTACACTGTTTCCAAACTGTATGTCAGTGTTGCTGGCCCAGTGTTAAATGTTACCCATAGTACTTTCAGAATAACAAAAAAGTGAACTAAGTGAACTGTCTCAGTTTGTTTTAGATGTGTGCCATCTGAAAGCAGAATAACAATAATAATAATACATGTAGCTCAGTAAGACAACTTGATGTCAATTCAATAACATGCAGAATTAGCAAGTTTCACCATTTTTTAAAGTATACAATCATTCATATCAGTTTTGTATGAAAATAAGTTAACGGAGACTTGAAAAAGCTAAACAACGTGTGATTAATCATGGTTAACATCCCATTTTTGCACTTTTTGGGGAAAAAACATGCTTCAGGGAAACGCTGACTTCTACGACTCCAGAGTCAGCTGCCAAACAGCACTTAGGTGCATTTTTATCTTCAGTTTTAGATTACATGTGGGTGTATAAATATGTTCATAATATGTGTGCACAGACATATGCTGTGCATGTATGTGCATATGTACAGTCTGTTGTTTGATAATTATTGTTGGTGTTTCCTTTTTTCTGTTGTTTTTTTTTTGTCATGCTTATTATAGCTTGGGGAACTGAAATAAATAGAAATATTTAATCAGAGATTATAAAAAACATAACTTTCATTAGAGACTACAAACTTCAGTAAAGGTCACAGTAGATTTCAGTGTAATATTGCCATTCGGAAATGTTTCACATTTACTCAGTTCTGAGATCAATAGGTAACCTGCATTTACTGAGATCAGCTTTCATAAATGACAGATGAGGACTCAGAGTACACAAATGAAAACACAAGGTCACAGATAAGAGACAGAGTCAATGTTCAATCTAGTTCCCACAGGTGTATATCATGTTACTTTTTCTTTGTGCTTGTAGCCGTCTGACATACTAGAAAAGAAAAACTAATTCAAAGGGAAATGCCACTCAATTCAGGAGTTTGTGAAACTGTTTTTTTAGTGGTTTCTAAATGTCTAGTCATCTTTTTTTAACTTTAGAACTTTGAATCCAAAGCCTAGGAAAACATATATTTTTTCAATAATAGTGTATTAGCACATTGTTGTTGGGGAGCTAATAATACAAGTCTGTAGCACCAAAGGCTACTAAAACTGAGTTTGAATCAGCAATTGACAATTTGGCCACTTGGGGCAACAAAATCAAGTTGTAAATACAAGACTGAAACACTCTGCTACTATGCTTCAAGTTAATCAGGCAAATTCATTTGTAAATATATGTTTATTTACACATGCAACAGAAATGAAGCAACATTATCATTCATCTGGATGCGTCTAGAATCTCAGGCCATCCGATGAATGGAAGTCGAAAATTCAGCTTCATTTTAGACCTGTTTTGCCTTCTACCAGCTCCCGACAGAAAACTCTGGATCTTAGCTGCTAAAGGTTCTTCTAGCTTCACTAGCCAACCGCTACCTTTGTGTCATTTCTGTGTGTTGTTGGTTGCTGCACAGGAAGGTTGGAGGAAAAATTGGTTGAAACAGTTGCCTTCTGCATCCGAAAACAACGTCGATGAGAGCTGTGAGAGTCAACCAAAACAGGAAAGTCGAAGTCCTGAAAATCAAGACAATGAGCTGAAAGAAACTAAAATGCTCCAGTAGCTGAGGGGAACTGCAGAGTTGGGTGATGTTCTCTATGGGTTCATCATCATGAAAGACAACTTTCACATTACATCTGGCTTTTTGATTCATTGTTAATATGAAAATATTGATTATAGTTGTTCTAGGGTTTGGAAAATATTGTGGTTTTTGATCCCATATTTTGCCTCCCGTAAATGTTAATCCCGATCATCCAATTGACTATATCAAGGGCTGTGACACTTGATCTAACCATGAAAAATGTAATCATGCTTTAAAAGGAATTATTATGCATTATTTGAATGTATTTGAATGTATAAGTTTCCTTGTTATATTGAATGAAATGCATTAATCAGAAATTGTGAGGCATTGTATAATGACATAGTTTTTAGTGTAGGGGTCTGTATATTAGTACTTCTTTGTGTTGTGTTTATGCGTGTGCGTGCGTTCCTGTGTGTATTACAAGCATAGGAGAGATGGCTTTTAACAATCATTTAAAACTATTTCTTTTCAGAGGAGCGTTTGCAATCATTCCCCCACGGACTCTCTCCTCCTCTTCTCTCCATTTGACTCTCTCTTATTCAAAAACAGAAATTACTTGCTCCTCACTCACATACGTTTACACGCACACTCTCACACACACACACACACACACACACACACACACAGACTCCCTGCCATGGCCCAAGGCACACAGTGTACAGTTACTCACATCCCCAGGAAACGGAGGTATGACATCACCTTATTATCTCCTGTGGGCCCAAGGGAGGACCAGAGGGGGGAGAGACTGCAAGGGGGGGGTGAAGTCCAAAAAGAAAGGACAGTGCAAGAGAGATAAGACGAAAGAAGGAGAGGAAGAGTTAGAAGGAAGGCAACATGAGGTGAGATGTTTCTGGATGTGTCAAAAGTGATTCTGCATCAGAGGAAAACGTGATGAATGGGCTGTTTTGCTCTCACACAAAAGCTGCACAAAATCTGTTACTGTCAATCACACACACGTACACACAAACACCCGAGTGCACAAGATTTACTTTATATGGTATGAGTTAAAAACAGAGACCTCTGAAAACAATCACTGCGGTCGGTGTAATAATCCTGGTTATGCATGCTCTGAAAAGAGGTCAGGTTGAGGAAATAAACAGTGTGCTGGGTTTTATTACTCACACATGACCAAGAATCACTCATTATCGGGACTGACAGTGCCCTGGGATCCAGGCTTTGCCTCTTGGATAAGAAATTCTACTCATAAGGGGATGTTGTTTATCCATCAGTCCATTAGTATGAACCTCAAATACTTTTTTTTCTCCGAACCTCCACTTATCGACAAACCACAAAGACAGTTCTTGAGAGGAATCTACCCATATTCTGAGGGATAGCATTTGTAATGTTAACTGGCAAGATACAGTACAATATAATACATATACTCAGCATCTTCATTTGTTTTTCCCCTTTTTGTCTCCATAGTGGAGAGTAGCCATGTCTCCTGTACTGCAGTCCTTCTCTAGAATTCAGCTATCTGTTTCATCTGGTAAACATGGTGTCCTTTCACCTGCCATCACAGATCAGGAGAGTGTGTCATGTACGCTAAAGCATATCCAGGGTATTGCCGCTGGGAACTGAAACACACCCCCCCTCACCCCAACCACATGCCTGGTCTACTTTTCCTGAAGCAGCTCACATCTCTGCAGCATGAAATTCTCCTGTGAATGTATATATTTAGGTAATGAATAGTAGTAATAGTATTTCATGATATTTTTTTCTATTGACTTTGTCTCTTTACATACATTAATCAAAACTTAGTTTTTCCTTTTTTTCAGTTTTCCCTCTGCTAATACATAGTACACTACTCAGATAATACGGATGCAAAATAAAGACAAGACAGTGTGCTGTGTATAGAAATTAAAGTATAAAAAACAAAACATCTGTTACCACTTTAATCGTAAATGAGCTGAAATGTGTTTTCAATATGCTTGTAAATCACAAAAAAAGAGAAGATGTAACAGAGCTGTAGCACAACTGGTATTAATGAAAGGTAAATAGGAGCAAACTCCTTGGAACTGAAGATGAACCAGAGATTCTGCACAATGTCGGTTACTCACATGTATAATAACATTTCTTTAGTTATGATGTTGTTCTTCACCAATAAACTTTAAGTAGTCACAACGAGAAAAGTAATTGAGTTCAGCTATCACTTGGCTCCTCTTCCTGGCTCAAACTTCTCATATTACTAAAGCTATTTCAATTTTTCTCTTCCCCCACAAAGTGATAGCGCATCTGCTTACGATTCATAATGCAATCAATCTCAGAGTCGTGAGGCATTGCAGAGGGCTCTGAGTGGCATTGGGATTAAGCACAATATGTCACAGGACTGGTTCACTGGATGTGGAGTACCTGATGCCTCCAGATGGTATGGCGGGTTATTACATTGCTTGGCATCAACAAACACTACATTACATTTCCCAGTCCCGCAGCTGCGATGACTCTCAGTCACATCGATCTTGAATATTTATATAATTCCTGAGAAGGCTGATTGCCAGCACATCCCTTTGCCTTGAACCTGAAAAATTACTGTTTTCCGACGGGTCAAAGTTGTTGTTTTATTTTAAAGAAATTTCTTAAAGCATTTTCTCATTGCTGTGAACATCCAAGTTAATCCTTGAGGAAAAAAGGCTTCTTTGAGATAGAGATGAGCAAATTAAAAAGCCAAAATGGGGGGACATGGAAAGCCATTTATTTTTTTCTGGTCTGTCAACGTAGTTCTACAGAGATGAATACTACTACTCGTGAACAAATTTGCTTATGTTAGTGTAAAACTCTCGACAACTGTTGCGTAAATCTATTACTTAACTCTCAGCTGAAATTTCTTTGATCAACATTATTTTGGTGTGAAAAGACATAAAAAGAGAAGTTCAGTGGAAAATTCATTACTCGCTGCCAATTGTGTGTGAGTGAATATTTGAATCACACACAATGTGAGGAAATAACTGTTTGAACACTCAGTCAGTCCAGCTCTTTTATCAGGCTTCTTAGGAAAGCACTAAAGAGCTTTTTCCACGTCATAATACCACTGACATACAATAGTTCCGGATGATGAATGCTGTCTTTCAACTGTACAATAAAACCAGCCTGATAAACGTAGTTTAGTTCTCTTGAGACAGGATTGTTCTTTCCCACCACTATGATACATCTTTATTTTAGTTTTCAATTGTTCACATGTGGGTTCAAAAGAAGTTCAACCGATTTGAAAGCACTTCCCAACGCATACCATAGTTTTAGATGTCAGCCCAGGTTTGTGATTTTGATGACAGCAGTTTTTCTAACTGCAGAGTAAATGAGTGACAAACTGCAAGAGCCTTTGTCAGCAATGATGACAGCTCTGATGCTCCCTCCATTCAGGGAGAAGCGGGACGACCTGAGCATCCTCATTAAAACTAAGCAGGTAGCTCATTGGGTACATGCATTTATTTTCATACAGTAGGAGGAACACCTAAAGCTCTTAAGTGACACACACACACACACACACACATGCACAACTCATTTTACTTCTTCCTAACTGGAAACTGTCCCTGGAGAAAAATCTTTACGTGAATCAGACATTGGGAAGTTACTTTTATAATTAACTAAAAATAATAACTAGTGTTTATGTTAGCGAATATTAGCATCGTCCATTTGAATCGCAAAGATTTTTGGGGGATTTTTTTTCTGGTGCAAACATCTAATCTATCCTGATAAAAAAAAAAGTTATGTTGGTGAATGTTTTATTTCAAACCTCAATGAGTAAGCAGATGCTTGTGTTACAAAATGAGACAATGGCATATTTCATCAAGTTGACATCAAACCGCAATGTTGGGCTTATGAAGAAAAAATGGGCACAGTTGCTCTGACGTGTCGTCGGTAACATTTTCTTTTACATGTTTTGCAGTCGTTTGGCACTGAAAATGGCCACAGACTGAATTATGTTCAGGCGCATGTTAGAACATGAAATAAAGAATTTACTACTCTTTGAAAAAATCCACCCCAGGGTGACCTGTGGTCAGTGGCATAGCACGAAAACCTCGGGGCCCATAAGTATGTGATCTTGATGAATCTACTGTTACATTTGTACAAATAACTAAATAAAGAAGTGTAAACTGAATTATCATACTAAAGATTTAAACAAATTTTTAATTCCAGGCTCTGGGAGGGCCCTCTCCATGTTGGGACCCTGGTAACTAACCCTGGTTCCACTGTTCTCCTCACTATGAAGTCCCTGCACATGGCACACAGGTTTGTGCCTGCAGACAAGATGTGGTTGCACTGGAATAGATAAATACAAATTAAGTGCTATATGTAATGTCAAATACACAAACATTTTAATTACATTTGTATTGTATCAACTGTACCAGGTTTATATACATTTTTTTAAAAAGGACACTATATAAAGGACATAATCCTTTCGTCCAGTTCTCATATTGACAAAGACATGACATCCAAGCAGCAGTCAGGCAACATAGTGTGATACCGGTCTATAAATAGCTCCAGGTCTATTTATAGATGATGGATAGATGGCTGCAACTCCCCTCAATGTCACCGAGGCCCAATGACATAACAAGAGCCAATGTCCCACTGCCCTTGTGCTATATTAGCAATCAAGGATGACATCTTACAGAATAGCAGGGCTGGACGTTTGCAAAAGAGCAAAGAGTAGCACCGAGTATTTTGAGGATTTGCCCATAAATTACACAATCCTCTCATTTCCTCTCACCCAGGTAGGTAAAAGGGTTGTGCAGTGAACTCAGCCAATAATGATGAGTCTGTTCTTCATCGTCATGGGCACTCACTCGCCTCCGACCATATTCAACATCACCGCTCAACTTAAGCGAGCAGGGCAGCACAACATCTCATTCAACGGGATGTGGCCCTTTTTTCATGTTTGTGTGGGAGTTTGTGTTTGTGTCCACTCTCGTGCATACATTTATGTGCGTGTGTGCCTCTTACTAAATATAGCTTTGTTTCCCTGGTAACACCTGAGGATCGTACTAATACCTTTGGCGCATCCGTTCCCGTTAACATTTTTGTCAATGAAAAATGTAAAAATTTCTGGACCCATTCAGCAAATGTGCACCTGCATTTCCAAAGATTCATAAAAATTACATCACTCCTTTCTCGTGGTCTCTCTTTCTCTTTCACACACTTAAACAGGCATGCACATGCATTCACAAACGCACACAAACACACACATGCCCCCCCTCCACCTCCCAACATGCATCTGTGATCACATAAAGTCAGATACGCTCTGGAGGGGGTGCGTGGAAAAGAGATCCATTATTTTAGCTTCTGCCTGCCGCTTTTGTGTGCAGCTCAGCAGCTGAAAGGGGGCGATCAGCCAACCATAACAATCCATAATGGCTTTTCTGCCTCATCCACAAGTCTAGAAGCGTGCCTCCGGTCAGGGCTTTCCCCATGTGCCCACCACCCCCACCCCACCCCACCCAACACTCCACACAGCCCTCCACCCCCCTCCCATCCAGCTCCAACCTCTACCACTGCTGATTTCTGTGAGTGTGTTCACATGTGGCTGGATGGGTAGAAACTGTGTGTATGCGTGAGTGTCAGTGTGTATGTGTGTGCTTGTGTGTGTGTGTGTGTGCGTCTGTGTCTGTGTGTGTGTATTAGAATTCGGGGCCATGGCTGTGACTGTGACAGCGGAAGACCCCATTGAAAAGAAGTGGAGTCAGCCACTGCAACCAGGGGCCCCTGAGCCTGTCTGATCACGCAACGACAGGGGCACTGGGCTCAGGATCGGTGCAGAGCTGTGCTGGTTGGACGTTCTGAGGATCAGTATGGAGTTCGGAGCAGAAAGTCATCTTGTAGCTTTATCAACTATACGTGCAAAATTAAAGGGCAACTCTTGAATCATTAGGTCAAGCAGACTGTAAAACACAGGCACTATTTTCTCCACTGACATCAGCATGAATACGTTAAAACGTAATGCAGGCAGAGGGCATGTTGACATGACTCTCCACTTTCCTTTTTCAGTTACATTTTTCAGTAAAGCTTTCATCTCTGCGGGATTAACGTACATTCTTTTCCCTCCATCTCTCCTCAATCACTTAGAGTGCTTGAATTTAGACCAATTCATGGTTTGGATTTCTCACTGACATATTTTTCTGTTTCTATTGTCAGATAACTGACACAAATAGAGTTAGTAATAGTAATATAGTAGTTAGTAATAGTAAAAAAAACAAAAAACTGTGGTTTTGATTTCAATATTTTTGTTTTATTTATCCAATCATCCATTTATGGATAAGTGGATAAGATTATCCATTTATAGAGTATAATAGAATATTTTTAAAGAGCTCAGTGTTTGGATGTAAAAAAAGTTTCAAGAATAACATCCATTTTCAGCATCTTAACCTCAAATCATACTTTCTGCATAGCTGCAAGATCCATGTGATATAAATTCTGTCATCTGGAAATCTGCGGGCGAGAGTCTGCATACAGCCTGAAATTTAAAAACGCACATCTGTGGATATGTCTGCATATGCAGACACCCAGTGCAATGTAAAGGTCTGGATGTTTTCCAAAATGGAGTACACACATAAGTACAGTTGTGCTTTTACTACACTGGGTGTTTTCTACATGGATGTGTTAACACATATTTTTCAGTATTTGCAGAAAGTATAATTTGGGATTAAACTTAATAGCATGCGTGCACATGATGCAAATTCACATCCATTTTGGAGGGTGTACGGCCTGGTAGTGTCGACAAGGTCCACCTGTAGGGGAGGCATGTTGATGGCAAATCTGCACACACACATATTTATTTTTGTTACTTTTGGGGAAATTACATAGACTTCCATTCATTTCCTGGAGATTTACCCTAACCCTAACCATAAGTACTACTTGCCTAACCATAACCCTAACCTTAACCATTGACCCAAATATCAGCTTTTTCCCAGTGGAACAATCTGTACCCAATTAACTGATCTTTAGTCAGAAATTTGTCCCAAAAAGTAACCTATGACGCACACACACACACACACACACATACACACACACATACATATACACGGACACACACAAAAATTACAATATTGAAAATTTAATCATTAGTAATTTCTCTCCACAGATTTAGGATACACTGATGTGCAATTAACAGAAGCTGGATTTCCATTTTATATCAAAAAACTCATAAGTGTGATTGCTGGAAACAAACTTTTTTTGTAGTTTAGTTTAGATCATAAATTATGGAAGGTGCACTTCCTTCCATAAACCTTTGCTTGAGTGCTGGCAAAAACCACAAACCAGCTTCCATAAAAGATTTACCTGATGAGAGTAGCTGCCAAAATTCCTGCACTCTTTACAACTGGGCCCCATTCCAGCCCCTCATAACCATGCACATGAGCTGGTAAAGATAATGGATGGACGGTCTGACATATAAACACAGAGATTATGGAAATCAGAGAGTGAATTCTGTTGTAGCCTTCCTAATTGGCAACAAATATTAAATATTTTAACTATAAATACTCAAATATGTGCAATATAAACAGATAGAGGGTAGCTTAAATGAAAAGAAGCTGAAGGAAAGTCACAGTAATAAAAAAAAGCAAAGTATTGCCAAAAAGTAAGAATTGAACATGCTTTACTGTTACATTATTGTATGATGATGGCGATTTGACAGGCTGCTTAATACAACAAACTGTTCCTTCAGTTTTAATTAAGAGCCAGGAAATCATTCCAGTGCCTCTCTCATCACCCTTAACTGCAATCACCTAATGTGTTCATGAATTAACAGGAGCATCACTGTTTAGGCACCAGAGGTTCTACAGTAAGTGCCTCCTCCTTCCTCTGCTCTCCGATGACCATCCCCAGGGGAACAGCATCCATTTTAGGGAGGGAAAGAGCAATGGAAGAAAGGCAAAATGATGGAGGAGAATAGGATAGGTTATATGTCGGAGTGGGAAGGTGTGGGTGAGTTGGAGAGCAGCAGAGGGGTTGAAAAAAGGAAAATAAGAGGAGAGGAGAGGAGATGAGAGGAAGGGGGGAAAGGAGTGTAGACAGAGAAAAAGAGAGGGAAATCAAGTAGCCATCCGGTGATCATTTTACAGGCTGAGAGGAAGTGTTCCTGGAGAGGGGAAGGAGCCAGACAAATGACTGAATGAGAGCTAAGTGGGTGGTAACACCAGCCTATTACAAAGCTACTGGCCTTCATCAGTCGAATAGGTAGAAAACAGAAATCACAGAGCTACAAACAGATATGCAGCACAAAGATGAAAGAGTTAATGATTTGCAGTTAGATTTTATGTCAAAACAAAATAAAATATTTAAAGGTTCAGATTTCAGAAAATGAAACAGCTACGGACATCTCAGATGCACCGACTGAACATACATGTAGGAGCAACAGGAATAACACGCTCAACTATACCTGCATATAACCCTTTGAAGACGCAGGAACCTATAGAAAAATATCCTTATTCCTGTCCTCAAATCACCAAGAAGAAAATTAAGTTGAAACAAATCAAATGACCATGTCTTCAAAATCAAATGACAAAATATGTCATTGGTCTGTGCCATCCAAGGGAAGTATAAGCAGGCTCTAATCTGATGCAACTATCAACACAACAATGCCATTTCAAAAATAAAACCATTTCCCTGCTTTGGTTAAGGTTTGGTTAAGGTTTGGTTAAGTTTATACACAAAAACAACTTGGTTTGGATCAAAATAACTACTGGTTATGGTTAGGGGACTTTTGCCATCATGGCTACCATAAAAACCGTAAGGTTAGCGAACGGTTGCGATTAAAAAAAAACGGCACTGACCTTTGGTTGGAAACGGAAAAGAAACCACTGTCTCCCATGGTAGAGGCCTCTTTTTTGTTGACCCATCCATCGACTCCAGCTTCATCCATATGCAGACTTCTTGGAACTAAAATACAACTATCAGACTACTTCCTCATTTTGCTGCTGTTGGACAAGAGTCATAATTACATCAGCCCCAGGAGGGGCTTTTCACTTGAACATAAAAAAAAATGTTGTTTTCCGGCTGACAATCATTTTTCTTGGGAAGACAGTGTGACCAAATGAATTTTAAACATTTAAACTTCTACCAGGGTTATTTCTGCAGTGTACATCAGTCTACACCCTTTTGAATGTGCGGTACAAGAGGCACTGTCTTTGCAGTTAAAGAAATTGAACTTCCAAGATGCAAATGCACCAAACTGAGGGGTTTGTTGGAGAATTGAATGTTGTAAAACAGAGCGGCCCATGTGGAGGTTACTGTAAGCAAAAAGGCAGATGGCGAGGTAAAGGAGGGGAGTTTACATATGCAGAGCAAGAAGAATATGAGACAGATGGTCATTTGTTGACAAATCTTTCACCAAGCACCTTTTGCATATTTACACTCTGGCAAGACCTGGCTAACTAAAGACCCAACTAACTTTCTTCCTCTTTGTGTGTGAACGTGGTTACCCACATCTCTTCTAATATTTTTTTTCAAAAATTCAATGCCGGGACATATGACCATATTTCTTTATGCCATCGACAGATTTCATGCCCCCAAAGGCATTATAATTGTCAGATTCTTCTGTGTGGTTGATATCTAATAGAACTCGCCCCAAAGTTCAAAATGAGTTGAAACCAAATGAGGTGTGATGATGATAAGAAAACTAAGCACCAGGTGTCCCTGTCTCTCCTCTGTCTGCCCCCACTTCAAAACAGAGACACTAACTTTTCTCTTTTTCTCTCTCCCTTCCTCTTTCCCCTCTCCCCCCACTTGGTCTGCTTGGCAGCCTCGCAGTCCAGGGAAGTAAGTGAGACATGTTGGAGAGCGTTTGGTTTCAATGCTAACAGATACCATAAACTTCTGGTGAGAATCTAATAAGGGAAGTGCAATCTTCCTCTAGCTCAGGAAGGCGGAATTATGCAGGGAAGTATCAGACACTATTACACTGCCCTTCTACCTGTCAGTGTTTGTGGAAACTCTCGGGTTGCAATTGAGTTTCTGAGGGTTGTTAGTGCAAAAAATGCCCATGAAACTCTTCAACTTTTGAATGCAAACAAGAAAAAGCTCAAAATCAGATTTACAAGCTGGACAAGTGTATCCATTTCTGTCTCTGCCTTTCAGTGTGCCAGTGCTTGTTTGTATCTGTGGCTTTGCTTGTGCATGCATGTGTGTGCATGCATGCAAGCATATGTATCTGTGTGTGTGTGTGTGTGTGTGTGTGTGTGTGTGTGTGTGTGTGCATGTGTCCGTGAGTGTGTGCATGTGTATGTGTTCTTGAGTCCTGTAAGGCCCCTGGTATCCAGCGGAGGAATGCAGCAGTCTCTTGAAAAGTAGTTATCAGCTAATGAGAATTCCACTCGGAGCAGGAAGGAAGGGCTTAGAATGTGTGTCCCTCAGCGAATTGGGGCGAATGTTAATCACGATGCTCTTAAGTGCACACACAAGCACGCGCGCACACACACACACACACACACACACACACACACACACACACACACACACACACACACACACACACACACACACACACACACATATGCTAGCTTGCATGCATGCACACACAGGAGTCTAGACCAAGTAGAAAACTGCAGAGCCTGACACACGAGTGGAGAGGATGGGGGGGGTGAAGATGGGGAGAGAGAGAGGATGTTTTTAAAAACTAGGCTTGGTGTTGTCTTCGTGGTTTGGAACTAATTGGTTTCAGATGTAAATCAGCGTGCACAAACTTGAGAAGGCCTTAATGTTCTTTTCCTTGCACTCTATCTCCCTTTTCGTAAGACGCATCCCTCTTGGTTGTTTTTATTTCGCCTTCCCTATCTTCCCTGTTTGTTGTCTTCCTGCCGACTCGATCAGTCAAATAATCAAACTATCTTATTTTAGTGCGATATCTGTAAGTGTCACGGAGGCCATAGCTCAAGGGAGAATGAGCCCAGATTTAACATGAAAAGGGAA
Organism: Istiophorus platypterus; assembly: GCA_016859345.1. NCBI lineage: Eukaryota > Metazoa > Chordata > Actinopteri > Istiophoriformes > Istiophoridae > Istiophorus > Istiophorus platypterus. The sequence continues at coordinate 15,751,489 of CM029129.1, read as the reverse complement.
GGTCTGTCTGGTTTTCTGCAGCTGCCCTGCATTTTCATCGATATGCATGATTTCTCCTGACAACACACTGACCACTTCACTTGCTAGCAGTTTGTATTTCCCCCCTGTCTCTCCTTCAATCTCTCCTTCAATCTATCTCTCTCTTTCTCTCTCCTTCCGTCTCACTTTCTCCCCGTTTTGCCGTGAAGGACACCAGGCCTCTGGAGATCCTGTCCCTCAGGAAGAAAGCAAGCGCCCCCCCCCTTCTGTTTTTTCATAACCTATTATTTATGTCTGACAGACCTCCTCCAGACAAATGGCTGCCATATGGAGAAAGAAAGACAGAAAGGCAGAGGAGAAGGACGGGAGGAAAAAAAATATCTAAGCATCCTCTTTCTCTCTGGCCTTGTGAGTTGTTCTTCAGGGGTTTTGAAATTGTGTTTAGGTCTTGACAACACTACGTGGGCTTTTTTTTTAATATTTCCTGTTGGATGGCTTCGTGTCTCGTGTCACGTGGATGGAAGTTGATACATCTGAGCTACTCGCTGTCTCGTGGAGCCGATGAAGATATCACTCCAGACTCATTGTAAAGAGATGTACAGCTTCTGTGGGCTGTAAAACCACGACCGCACTCACACCATGTTTTTTTTTGGTCCGCATCTCTCTGCCATGTACAGGTGAAGCCTTTTCTTCACCCGAACATTTTGTGTAAACATACTGTAAAGGGATAGTTTGGAATTTTTTAGATGAGGCACTACTATCATCAGCAGTGGCACTGATGCACTGATAATAATTCAGGCTAAACTACTCCCCGGGAATAACAACCATGATGGAACGTACTAAACCTCATGATTTAGTCCATCGCCAACTTTTACGTCAAATATTGGAAGTTGTGTACCATTTATTTGGCAAGCTAGAGAGTAATGGTTTGGCGGTCAGTGTGGTGGATGGGTGTAAAGTGCTACTGATCCAAGTCTTTGTCTTGTCACAGACCTGCTGTGATCAATTTCCTTTTTACCAACTGTAACTATGATCATCAGCTACCTATTTATCTAACTCTAATCATACCTTAGCCATAGTTTATTTGCTAACACAACATTTCCTTAATCTTAACATAGTTGCCCTGTACAGGTATCTCAGAAAGCAAGAGCTTTTCTACAATATCTTGATTTTTAAATGGTGGCATTTGGTTGTTAAAAGTCCTGTAAAATCTCGATCTAGCAGGTGGTTTGCTAGACCAAACTGAACAGTGGCCAACAGGGAGGAGCTCACAGCAAAGCCACAAACCTCTTAGAAGTATGGTAACTAAGTGTTGATCATTTTTTCTGGCAGATCGCTAATTATTCAGACGCCAAGTTCTAACTGCATTGAAGTGTCAAACAAAAATGTGCCACAAATGAATCACAAAATCGTCTTAGACTACTTCTTAACTGAGGTGCCTAACTTTTTAAGAGGCTATTTCCACATGAAAACGATGTACTTCCAAACTAGTGTTTCCCATGAACATTTGAAAATGGCTAATTATCTTCTTCTTCTTCTGCCTTTTTCTCAGCTGGCAAACAACACGTCACAACATCTGGTGACGAGTGGGACTGACAGAGTCTGGCTGACCAAATAATTATATAATGGTTGCGACGTGGTCCAAAAAAAATCTACATAAATACATGTTTGATAACACCACTTAAAATGTGATTTAACTCTGCTGTCACATAGACCCTCACTTTTGCAAAAGCTCTGGTCTACTGTGACATAATGAAACATCAAGCCGATGTATTAAGATTTATACACTCTGGAGACTGGTTTGGAAAAGCTAATTTTTTGGGAGAGAAAAAACATTTTTTAGCCATGGTGGTGTGGGGCTGAAGGAGAGAGAAATATTGTTGATGTACTCTCAGACACAATGAATCAGCACACATTTGAAATCCTATGAAGACATCTTCTTTTGTGGATTTACCTCCGTTAACTGCCTTAGTATAGGAAATCCAGCACATTCACATTAAATCTTTTGCATCCGTAATGTGGCCTGGCAGAGACTGTTTAGCAAATACTGGACTGCAATATGATACATGTTAAGCTTCAGTTAAATATCATATAAATAATGATATTGTTTTTCTAAAACCCTGGCTATGTAGGTACATCAAAAAAAGAGACTTAGATCTTGATGTAGAATCATTTGCTTTTTCTTTTAGAAAGAGCAAGACAGATGTAAAGAAATCTTCATCCCAAGCGTCCCATTCAGATGGGCCAACCGTCAGCCCCTCTCTATTTCCATAGTGGCTGATAAAGGAAGTTGCAGGACATATGAAGATCAGAGGAGGGGAATTGAGTCATTAAGAAAGCACAAAGGCGGCACTGAAATGCTGTGATATAAAGTTAGAAGCTCGAAATGAAACGATGAAATGCACGTTCAAAACTGCACGTAACGGTTGACTGTGAGAAGCATGAGCAGACTAAGAAAAACGTGTTTGTTTTACCCGAGGAAAGTTTGAGGGCAGTTTTCTGCATTTGCAAATGCAAACACTGTCCAATCGTGACAGTTGGACAGCGGAAAACTGCCACTGTGACATCAAACATGCCAATTTTTCAGAACGATGTCCCCAGAAGTCAGACGGGGTAAGAACCACCGATAAAAAGTAAAAATTGAAAAATCAGTCGAATCAGTATTGTCAACTTTAATTATAATTGAAAAACTTATAGTACTGTCTCAGGCGGCCTGTCAGACCTTTGGGCCCAGGTTTAAAGAGTTGGTTACACAGTAAAAGTGTCTCCCCTGAATACTTTACATACTTCTGGAGGTTTTTTGGTTTTTTTTACGTAATTATTACTTTCTTAATCCATCTGTCCTGAGCCTGTGACATTATGGAAATGTGGCAAGTGGGACTTGAAGACTTTTACTTGCATACTTGGTCTGCTGTATATAAGGTCAGAGAGGCTGTCACAGCAAACGCACAGATTTAGGCTACGATTTGAGGAAAATTCAGAAAACAGCTTCAAATTCATGCAACATCTCACTGGAAACAAAAGTATCATTGATACGGTCAAGAAAACCTCATCCCTCCTTTTACTGCAGTTCCTTTATCCCACTTTTTTTTTTTTTTTTTACTTTTTTCCTTCTGTTATTGCTCTGCTTTTTTCAATGTTTGTCCTTCTTCGGTTATTTTTCCTGTCTCTTCCTCACTGCTCTCTGGAGTCACTCTTCCTGTCTGAATAAAAGTGTCTCTCATGTCTAGTCCCTGAGGGAGCAGCTGGCCAGCTAATCCCTGAAGGGGCCTTCTCCTCTTCCTCCTCCTCCTCCTCCTCCTCCTCCTTCTCCTCCTCCTCCTTCTCCTCCTCTTCCACCCGACCCCCCTCCCTGGATCTCCCTTCCTTCCTTCCTCCCTCCATCTCTCGTGTAATAGCTCCCTTGTTCCCGCCGGACAAAACAGCACCTTCTGGCCTCTCTGCCTCTCTCTCTCTCTCTCCATTTCTCTAACCCCCACCCCACACACACCCTTTTTTCTTTCTTGGAGTGAAGCAACATTTAAAGCAGGAATAGGGAAATTGTAAACAGCAGGTTTTTGGGCCTGGAGGCCGAGTCAAGGTCCGGCAGGGCTCAGAGTCCAGCAGAGCAGAGAAGCAGGCCTTTGTTATTGGGGGATTAGTGAGGGAGGTGAGGGTAGGGTTGCCACCTCCTACACCATACCCCCCACAACACCACCTCTAATCACCACCACCAGTACAACACACCCAGTTACACGCACACATAAAATCCAAAAAAAGTCCACTGCCTGCATAGATGTGAGCTTTGAGATGCTTTCAAGGTCTTAAAAATGGAAATATGATCTAACTGAGGACCACTTTGGGGTTTTTTTTGCAAATCAGTGTTACATGCTGCATTAGTTGTACATTATGGCACTGTATTCACTCTTAGCACTACAGTCATCTGGGAAAAGTGACCAACTGAATTTAAAATTGTGGTTCAATAAGGAAGGCGACATTTTTCTCCGTAATGAATGAGCCCTTACCTGCCGTCTGTCTCCGATTTCTCTCTGTCTCTGTTTCGCTGCGTTGATTAGTTTCACTTTCTGCAGTTTCTTCTGGATTAATTCTGCAATAATTACTGTTTTATTCTACATATCTTTAGGCTCCAGATGCCAGAAGGCTTTGAAAAATATAAACTACAGAAAAATCTCAGATCTTCCTCAGAGAAAAAACAGGAAGAACAACTATACAGTATGAGCAAATAGGCATAGAAATAGTATAATTGATATGTTTGACATCTGTGGCCCTGCTACCCTCTGTGCTCCCCAAAGTCCTTATTTTACTCAGATGTAAAGAAAGAAAGACAAAAAAAAAAAGAAAAAATGACAAATTAATAATTTCAGCAAGTTCCACAAAAGTCACGCAACAAAGACATGACGTATATAAATGTATTTTGGTGTTTAGTTTGGACGACTCATTGAGTATTTCTCAGAATAATTTATTTGCAGATCATCCGTACTTTTACTTAACAAGAAGCATCTAGCATACTGCTTCAGTGCGTTCAGATTTTAAAGGCTAGATATCCAATAACATATATATGTAGTACCAAATGTTTTTCTTGCTTTTTTAAAAAAAAATGTTCTCTTAACTCTGTATGCAATGTAAGTTAGTGTCAAAAAATGTAACTACACGTCACGGCTATGCAGACCACAAGAACTGTAATTGGTTGGTTTGGTGGCATCGCAGCTCCAGCTTTCCTTCTTCGCTGCCGTCATACAGACCATCTCCTCCGAGGTCCTCTTCTGTTTCTGGTTCGCAGTGATTCAAGGAAAACGAACTGCATTTCAACATCTATCAGCTTCAGCTCCATCGGCGTCCACTCAGTTTCCGTCACCATTGTTTCCAAGTGCACCAACAAGCTCACTGAAAGAATCAAAGAAGACTTGAAAACTCAAAGAAACTCAAGAAAGGGACAAAGAAACACCAGCGCTATTGGCGGTTTGGTGGTGGAATTGAAGAGTGATACCAAGAGAGAAGTATAAATGCTCACAATGTCATAGGCCATTTCCACAGGCTACAGGGTCGACTCTGCATTGACTCAACGCAGAAGCGTAAATCCACCATAAGTCCATGTCAACTTGCACCTTTGGGTGAATAAAAGTATCTGTTCATGCCACATATTGTCTGAGAGAAATCACTTGATGAAGACCCAGTTTGGAACCATTAGATCGCTGCAAGACAGTACAGCTAGGGTGTGTTCTAGTAAGTGAAGACATTACTGCAAAAACTACTGCGTTTTATCAAAAACTTGGTTTGACAAACGCAAAACATAGAATTGAAGCTACAGACAGCCTGAAAAAAAAAACGTATAAAAATCTAAGGACATAATGAGATAATGGAACAACTGCTCCTGCACCAGCATGACAATAATTTTAACACTCAGGATAATCTCCTTTGATACCTCCAATAGAATTAGCGTTTTTGAAGATAAATTCATCATTCGTCATATGTGAGAATCTAAGCAAGGACTTTATCAGGTACTTTTTGTGGATTGAAAGCATTTTGGAAAGAAAATGCATCATGACAGCTTTTATTAAAACCCTTTACTTAGAAACACAATAGGTGACTGGCTGCGTCTGCCTTCATGCCGAACCATTCGGCCGAGGCTTTAAATCTTTGCACTATAGTATATGGGTTTACGAAAGGGCAGTCCATCAACATTGACCATTGTTCCTGTTTTAACTATCCATCAGTACCTCACTGTAAATCACAAAATGACATTTCCTGTCTTCTGAAGAAATCCCCAGCATGTGGCTCGAAGGTGTGCGCCCTAAAAACACACGTGCGAGCTGGTGAGATCGATCAAACACCGGGGCCGGGGGCTTGATGTGCGTCGGCCGTGGAGAGAATGACAACCTCATGTCGAAGATTTAGCGTTGAGCGGGAAATGCAAAGTGAGGCAGGTTAGTATTGCTCTTTGATGAGAGATATCAAATGGCTTCTGAGGGTTTCCTCTCTTTTGCCTTTTATGTCTCTCTCTCGCTCTTCGTCTCTCCCTCTCTTCCATCGTCTGTCTCACTCTTGGTTTTGCGCTGAACTTTCCATCCACAGTCTGCCTCTCCCTGTGTGTGTGCTTTGAACTCCTCAAACTGTTCTTTTGAAGGGTAGAGTCATAAAACGTTCTTTTATGCAGGCCTGGTCTCTTTGATGGGGTTGTCACTTTGTACAATGCTCCACTCTGAGCCTCAGAAACTTCAGACAGGCATGACCACACCCACGCAGACAGACGGACGGACGGACAGACAGACGGGTGGACAGACAGACAGAAAGACGGACGGGTGGACGGACAGACAGACCTTATGAATGATCGGGAGACTGTCAGATTTGGTGCCTTTACATTGTTTCTATAATACATTTAGGCAAAAGAAAAAAAGCACCAACAAGATCTTGACAGTTAATTTGTATTTTTTTAAGCCAACACTGGTCTAGTGGTGATTTTAGCTTATAAACTGTGTACACATTACATTTCATTGCTTAATTTTCCCCTGGACACTCTTCCACTGATTTCTCTCCATTATATACTGTATAACCAAGTTGCAGAGACCAGACCAGGGTTGATCCAACGCATGAAGTAAGCTTCGTTTCTGTCAGTTGGTCAGTCCATCTTGGTCCTGACTGAAATTTGTCATTAACCACTGGAAGGATTTGCCCTAAATATAGTGAACACTATATTAATGGTTTTGGTGATCCCTGAGGTTTCCCGTAATGCTACCACTAGGTTGACATGGGTTGGTTTTGAGTTGGATGTCATCCTGCAGCCGAATATCGGAGTTGTGACTGCACAACTGAGGAAGAGTTTTCATAGTTTTCCCTGCTTGCGGCTGCATTTCAACAATATAGTTATTATATACTGTTGCCATTGAACTTTGTCTCATTTTGCACGTGTTCATACACAAGCTTTTCTACTCTGAACAAGCATCGTCATTTGCTACAAAATCCAAATGCCAGAGTTTGCCGGGTATTTGGATCAAACTACATGATTTGCTGTTAATTGACTAACACATTCAAATCCTTGAACATATCAGTTACAGACTGCAGAGGTACCGCACAAGCCTTGCACAAAGTCAGAGAGCCTGTTTGGGAGATCGGGCAGCCACGAGGCCCCTGAAACCACCACACATGTTTACCATTGGAGCCTGTGTTGTGGTGTCACACCCTGTGAATAATGCACATTCTGTCTTTCGTCACCTGTTTTTTTTTTTTTTTTCACCCATGGCTCCTGTTCATTCTTACCATCTGTTTTCTCTTGATTTACTTGATCTTTGAAATTGGGCTGTTTCTGTTAAAAGAAAAATAATGGTTTGACACCGTGGCTTTCTCCTAACATGTTCGAGTCTGACTGCCCCCCCCCCCTTCATCTCTTCGCATTCAACTGTCAAAATCAGAACTCAGTGCCCTATCTGAGCTGTTCGAGTGCCTCTAGACTGTTCAAATGAACAGCTGTGGTTTCTGCTGAGCCACTTTAGACGCTCCTGCTGATTGGCCAAGATACTTGCGTGGAGGAGTGTAGGATCCTCGGAGGATAGCATAACCCTGATTCTTATTTTGAAAGATCTCAACTTTCGGGTGCTCAAAAGATTCGTGTAGCAGCGTGTTGTGTAATAATTCATTGTATGATATTTTGTATTGTAAATTTGTTCTTTTCCATAGAGTTGGTTATCAGACTTCCTACTTGTGTATCAAAAACTAGGATGTAAAAATATCAGCTCCCAGGCTTATACAGTAGATGTATCCTGTCTTCCATTCTCCCATTAGTCCCCAGTTGTCAAACGATGGCCATTACAGTCTGGGTTGGGTTTCCCATAAGCATCCCAACACTGAGACAATCTTTGTTCCATTGTAAGCCGTGAGCACTGAGAGGCTTTTGGGAAGCTGGAACCTGGCGGTTCCCAGGATCCCTTTCACCTGGGCAGAGAGAGAGAGAGAGAGGCTGTTGGAAAGCAGGACTAAAGCGAATACAAAGACGCATGCAGACACACACAGGAATATGGACACACATACACCCATACAGATATATAGCAAGCATTCTCTCTCTGACACACATGTAGACTTCTACCAAAGCAGACGTGGACAATGTTACAGTAAAACTTGGTTTAACTAAAGGTCATTACAGACCAGTTTCCTACAACGGTTGGAAAAAAAGTCTTTTTGGGGTTTGCTTGGTGTAGTTTATCTGCTTCTATCTGAAATGTTTAATTTAGAAAGAAACTCCACTTGGTCTCAGACTGTTGGAACCCACAGTACATAAATGTCTATGCAGATCTATGCAGGGAGAGATGTTATGGGTAACCACAGGCCACAGGCCACAGAAGCTCGCAACAGAGGCGACATGCATCTCCAAAACTGAGATCAGAGGAATAATAGAACTTGTTATATCCAAAATCTGTACACACAGGAAATATGTTCAAGTATATTATGTTCTGTTTTGAAATGCTTTGGATCAGGGCCTGTTGGTTTACCTGCCCGTGGAGAATTGTCTTCCAGCCTCCAGAGTTTGTTAGCGGCACAGCAGGGTGAACGCCTTGATTGTTGACCCCAGATGAACTACCTGCTGTAAAGGCTGGAGTATGCTTCGAGGGAACTGGTTTTTCAAAATCACACTTTCTTTTGAAGGCTAAAGTGTTTATAGCTGTACTCACAGTGTTGCACTCATTTGGATTAATGAAAAGTGCCACAAGTAGCTGTGTGAAGCACAGCAACAGAGAACGTCAGAAAGAATCTCAAACCATTCACTTTCTCGTCTCCGGACACATGGTCAAACGCCGGGTGAGGCGGACATCGTCAGATTGTTGGTTTTGAGAAATAACTAGCCAACCAGATCTGCTATGAAATCTAACTCATTGGCAGGCGAGATAAACTGCAGCAATTCACTTAGATAATTAATGTGGCACTGATTACTTTTAAAATCTACACATGGCTAGTTTCATTTTAGAAAAAATTCCAATTCCAAAATCATATATATTAGTAATGCTTTGATTTTTTTTTTAATTATTTAAAAATAAATTGAAAGGGTTTTTAATATAGAGTCATCATCAATTCTGTAAAATGCATTTAGAGCTTCCCACATACCCTTAAAACAGAATACAGTCATTTGACTTACCCAGATTCATAACTGTTTTAACATGAACATAGGCTCAAGAGAGGGTTGAGATGTAGATTATGCCAAATATAATTTGTGATATAATTTTAGAAACAACCACTAGCTAGTCATCAAATGTGTAATTTATGCCTACTGTTTCGAATCAGCAATTATGAAACCGGAGGAGGAAATGGACATATACCGGAGTTCCGCAGTGGGTTAACACATTCAGATTTAACCTTTGAAAAACCGCTGGTGGTAACATGTTCCTGGAACAACAAAGCTCAAAGGTTTGCTGCTCATGTTATGTTAAGGTGCATGTTTAGAGTGTATTGCCTTGCTATCAAAGCGAAATGTTTCTGAGGAAAAGGTCATAACCCTGTGCCAGGAAACCAGTCTTTAAAGAAACAGAATGTTTGCGTGATGGGATCCCTCTAACTTCTGAAATATCCATCACCTCCACTTTCAGATTTCAACGGAAGCGCTGTCAGGGTCGAGTATGTGAAAAAGATTTCTAGGACAAGATCTCTATACAAACATCATAAGACCTCTGTTTAACCAGTCTGATCATCAACCTATTTTCTTGCTGAGCATGTCCTCGGCTCTTCGGTCTGGCGAGGGCTGGTCAGTGTGGCTTTTGCGTGTGTGTTGCTGTGTGTGTCTTCTCAATAAGAAGGTCTAAGAGGACATAAATCACCCCGTCAAAAAGCGAGCACTGTAAAAACATCCTGAGTGCACAGTGAGATGCCCAAACACACATCTACACACACATGCACAAACACTAGAACTGTCCATGTGCGATGAGTAACAATTCAGCTGGTGGGATGAAGAGAAGGAAAATTCAAGATTTAAAAAAAAAACCATAAGCTTTTCTTCACTCTTGGGACAAAATATGAGGGTTTTCTTTGCACCACATTGATAAAAGTCAAATGACACTTCTCATATTTTGTCAGTGTGACAAAAAGTAAAACACAGGATCATGATCATTTACACAAAACGTTTCAGTTTCAACCTCGAAAAACTTTTCTCGAAAATTTTATCTTAGTTGTCATGACAACATGTATCATAAGCAAATCTGGCTACAGAAACAGTGTATCAGTGTTTTGTTTCCATATTCCTCACCTCGGAAAATTATTTTTCATTTTCCGTTGTCAGAGACAGGCAGCTGAAAGTGTTGTTACACCAGAGAGCTAAATATAACACAGACATCTGTGGTAAGAAGGTTTTGAGATCATGCAGATAAGCGTTTTGCACAGACGTGGGCTGTGAAAGTGCAAACTTCTCACTTATTGTAAGATGGCCTCCCAACAGGAGTGTTAGGATGGTAAAGTATATTCAGGAGATGTGGCTTTATTTAAAGAGGCCATGTTATTCACTGGGCTGAAGGCTCAGGACTTTTCAACCTTAATATTAAGTTTCTCCCCAGATCATTATAGACCTGTAATTTAAGTCATGATGGGTTAAAAAAGTTCCTCAGCCATATAACATAACAAACGCATGGGAAAGAGTAAGAGTGAGCACAAACCAATTTTAGATGGTCAAATAAATTCTGGGCTATACCATTAAACAGCAGCAGAACACCCAGCTGCTCTTTGTATTAAACTTACATCATTATTCTTATATATCTTAAGTATTTTAAACAATTCACAGTCATTGTTGTCCTGTAGCTGTCATTGTGTGACAGGAAAGTGCTTTGATGGCTGTCAGAGACTAATCAAGTCATGGGTCAATGGGTCACATAGCAACAGGCTGCGAAGACCACAGAGGAAGAGAGAGACACAGAAGAGAAAAAGCAGGAGGGAAAAGACAAATGCTTATCGCTTGAGTGCCCTCGTGTCGGCAGCGCCATCTCTGACTGTCACCACCTTGAGTGACACACATCGGGGTTGAGGGGTCAGCAGGGGTGAGGAAGTGTGATGTATGCGGGTGTGTGAGTGAGGAACTGCAAACTTCCATGGAGGGGAACAGTAAAATCAGTGGATGCTTCTTCATCTCTCTTGATTTTAGTTGAGTCTCATACAATTTTAGTTTAGATTATCAGTAATGTGAAGCCAAAATCCTTATCCAAAAAATACTTAACATTGATAGTGGTGTCAACTGGTGTTAGCTTGGTCTCAGACTGAGTGCTGCACACAGGACCAGTCAGTGCTGTTAGCACTGCAAAATACCTCTTTATACTTCTTGGGCCATTGGGAAGCACTAATCCGGCAGCAGGGGTATTTTTGGGAGGGAGCAAGAACTAAGGCCAGAGAACCAAAACTGGAAGTTCCTGACTTCTCGCAAAGGTTTCTTGAAACAATGATCTGGTAGAAAATGGCCCTTGGGCTGCTATAGTTGGGCCATGTGCACAATAATGCAGATGAAGCATCTTTCTCTCTCAGTTGTAGCTCACATCCTCATCACATTGTAATTTTTCAAACCCGAAGCCCCAGCTTTACAAAAATACTCTCCACGGTGGATCAATATACAAATACTCCTAACAAAAAAAGTGGAAAAATAACAGATTTTCAGACACATACGCATAACAGCCTTCAAAGATATGTTAATGCACAAGCTGCCAACTTGCTCTGCGGTCGTACATTTTGTATTTTAATATAACCAATCATTACAGAGGAGTTCTCAATTTACTGCATGTGCATCTTGTCAGTTGATTCTAACGGCGATTTGATCCAGCCAGGAGCCCAGCAGTTGCTTGAGATGTTTTAATTCGGACTTATACAGCTATGCATCAGCTGAACATGTTATGTTGGGAATCTGTTGAAGGATTTTAAGGGAATGTGACAAAGAGTTTGTTAATCAGTTGGGGCACTTCGATATTGGGAAATTAAAAAAATGTTGATATTGTTTACTCCTTTCACAAAGTTTAGATTTTTCTTTGCTTTATCTTTGTATGACTGTGTCATTGTCTTTATCTTTGAAACTGGCACTTTCGTTGGTCACAGTTGACTGTGAAAAAAATCAGAATATAGTCATCTCTCTAAGTCAGAAACACACAAAGCCAAAGATTTCAGATTCATGCCTGCAGCTGAAATTGCAGTAAATAATGAAAGGTTGACATTTGAAGCGACACACACAAGGGATACAGATGTGTTTCAATTGCAACAAGAAAGAAAGGAAAAGAAATATACCTTTGAGAGGCATTTTGACACTTAACTCTACGCTTCATAGAGGAAGAACAGTAGATGAAGGTGACCGGGGGATGGTGAGTGAATGTGGGAGACTATGGGAGTGACAGGATAGAAGATAGGTAGGGGGGAGGGCTGTAGCTGGGTGGGGTGGCTGTTGTGAAGGGTTAGGCTACTGTTAGTCGGGTGGGAGCTACAGAGGAGATTGGAGGTGAAGTGAGGGTGTGACTGACACATGGATAGAGACGACTAGCAGGGGGTGGCAGGAGGTGGCAGGCAGACAATAATGGTGGCAGGATGCGGGTGTGCTGCACTGACGAGAGTGTGTATGTGTGTGTGTGTGTGTGTGTGTGTGCCATTGGAGGCTATGATTGGTCCCCATGTTGTTTCAGGTGTCCATACACCCCCAGCCAAACAGCAGGCCCTGAAGGGAGGACTGGCAGCTCATTAGCCTGATCAAAGACTCCACTTCCCCCTCTAGTTTAACACATACACACACACACAGACATGCGCACGCGTGCACACAAACACACACTACTGTGTTTACCTGGCTAATCCGAGGTTAATCTGCCTGATGTGCAGGATGTGGGGATCAATTAAGGAAATGAAGGTAGGGGTGGGGAGGGAGAAAAAGGAAAGGTTATGCCCAGAATGTCACATTCCCAGGTCAATTATGCAGATTCTTACAGATGGTTTGAGAAATATGCTGATTTGTTTGGTATTCATCGTATCTACAGAGGAAAAAAAAACATTGTACAAACAACGGATTTCATGAAGTAAACACAGGACCATGGAGGGGAACTTATATCAGTTCATTGAGAAGGACAGAAGGATGTAATCTGTGCAACTGACTCAGATCCTGAAGCTGAAATGATTCATTTTTGGCAAGGACTGTATCATTTAAAAATAGCCCTCATAGTGAAAGGTCGCTGTAACTATTTTCTTTTCATATTGAATCACGCCCTGATTCATATCCCGTTTTTGACTGGGCTTGCATTAAGAAATTGATCACCTCCATCATCCATCACAACAAAAGAGCCAGTGAGTCAAAGCATCCCTCTTGAGCCACATCCTCTCAGCTCAGGAGGAGAGCTTGTTAGATTAATCAGAGGCACATGAAGCACAATCACTAAACTCACATCTAGGCAAAAAATACACAGAGGCCAACACCGACTCCCAGGGGCTTAATCTGATTCATATACACTTCTACAGATTGTAAACTGATATTTCCTTGTTATTAACCTTCAGTTTATAGACATCAGAGCTCATTTAACAGTTTTTGATCATTCTCAACACCAACTGTTCGCCATGTCAGCTCCATAACAATATCACCAGACTTCACTTGTTTTGAACTTCTTTTACTAATAACTATTTGTATGACTCAGGAAGGCAAGTTTTTAGTTAGAATAATGATCTAGAATAATACACTTTATTTTGTAGAGCCATTTAAAAAAAACAAGCTACAAAGTGCTTCACATAAGGGTTTTTTTTTTACCTCATCTTTAAATAGCTCTACAAGATAAATTGTATATTATATATGATCATTCTAAATTATTATTAATTAAAACAAAATACAATCACATACGGGTAAATAAATGATTATGAACTTGACAAGATCAAAATTAGGATAAATTAAAAAAAAATAAATAGACAACTTAAGTAATATTAGGTTTTTTAAAAAATGTAGCTTTTATGGAGAGAGTATAAAAACTGAGCAAACCTTATTTTCTAAGCTGAGCTCTGTCGCTGATAGAGTCTGGTCTTTTCCTCAGGACTGTAGATCTGGAATTAATGAAAAACCTCTGAGCCAATGGTATAGTGTAAAGTTTTGAGTAATAGGCTTATTTGCTTTCTTGCTGAGACTTAGATGAGAGGAACAATACCGCTGCAATAAGCGTGAAGCCAGAGCCAGGAGATGATTAGCTTAGCTTAGCATAAACACTAGCTGGGGGAAATAACTAACCTGGCTCTGTCTAAAGTTCAAAAGTGAGTAAATTTTTAGGGGTGTTTGGGGACAGGCTAGCTGTTCCCCCCGCTTCCAGTCTTCACGCCAAGCTACGCTAATTCTGTCCAGACTCGAGCTTCATACTTTTTGCACAGACATGACAGTGCTATCGCTTTTCTCCTCTGAATATCAGCAAGAAAGCGAATAAGCATATTTCCCAGAATGTTGAATAATTTCCATTAAAACAACATCAGACACCCAACCTGTTTGCTAAAGACCATACTAATGGAGCTGTTTCTGGGCTGTCAGCTCATTCAGACTCAGGGTCAGGGGTCACTTTAACATTAAATAAAATGCGTAGAGAAAATAACTTCATTGCAGGTTTACAGACTCTTAAACGTAAGAGAAAGCAGTCTCTGTTATGTCAGCATCCGCTGTCTGACATCCGATATTTAATAAAAGCCCAGCATTGGTCTAATACGTCAGTCTAACCCTGTTCCCAAAACTCCCTTCTTACGCCCGCTTCTTTATATGTGGCCAGCACGAAACTGACTAAATTGGAAAATCAAACCGTGGGTAAATTCCCAAGATGAAACTGATTTTCCTTTGTCGGCCACCCACTTTATCCTGCCCGTGTTCCTCTCCAGATCAGCGGCTCGCAGGAAGTTACTGTAGCTGTTTCACGTCCGTCCCTTGCCATCTTCACCTCCTCGTGTCCTTCTACTGTCCATGTTTCCTTCCTCTGCCCCCCCCCCAGATCATTTTATACTCCTCTCATATTCTCCTCATCTTCCTCTCACCTCCTTCCTCCTTTCCTTTGATCTCCTCACCCCTCTCATCTACCCTCTTTTCTTCTCCCTCTTCCGTCCTCCTGTCATGTCCTCTCATTTACCTCTTTTTTTCCACTCATCTGATCCCCTTGTCTTTCCTCCTCTCCTCTCCTCCTCTCCTCTCATCTTGTCCTGTCCCTTCTCTGAAGGCTTAATTCAAGCTTGTCATCAGAGTTCCTGGGAGCTGAAGCTGAATACTGCTGATGCTCCATCCATCACAACCTCTTGGGTGCCAGTAACTGGCTTGCAAATACTGTTGGTCTCTATTTTTCCCCTGACAAGGTGATTATTTGTCACCTTTTTTTAGGCTGCTGAGAGCACAAACAAATATATGACAAATGGAGAAAAATGGTAAGAAATACATTCGGTTCACAGACAGTCTAAAAATAGGACACATATTGTGGATTTCACCATTGTGAGATCTGGCTCCTTGAAAGATTGGCCTCTGAATTGGACTTGGAAAAAAAAAGTATTGGTGCTAAGTGTATCTCTTTCCCTAATATAATTTTTTCTGTTTTTATTTCCAAGACAGTCATTTTATATGGTAGCAGCTCAGCACAATACTGCCACAGCTTAAGAAAATGTGAAAATAGACAAACAAACAATTAAATAAAGAAACCATTGTCACCTATTTAAAAAAAAACACCAGTGGAGTATTTAGAAGACATAGAAGAAACATGAACATACTGAAAATTTAGACAAAACAAGCAAGGAAAAGCTCAAATTTGACAATCTGTCAGTGTTGTTGGAAGGCTTGAGCTAACATGAATTTATCATGCTAAGTAATTAACAGATTAACTCTATGAGCCCCGACCACGGCAACAGCTGAGGGCCCCAGGCGGGTTAGTCCGTTTTTAGTGTCCCATGGAAACTCCATTTTGGAACTTAGTTCTTTTTAATTCTGTACAATTTGTAGCATGTTTTTGTATTTGGTGTTTTCTGTATACGCTTTTCTCATTGTGCTAAATATGTGCTGTCAAATTTGTGAAGGGAATCCGGGGGAATTCTCGGGGTCCCTGGAATTTAAGAGAAATACAGAATTCTGAATTTTTTCAGGGAGGAAGAATTAACAGGGTGACAAGTACAACTAAGCTATGTTTAACATGTTGTACAAAGATGAAAGTCATACAGGTGCCAATAGTCAGACATGCATTAAGATTACCACAAAATGTATTACTGAGAATCTGTTGCCTCTCATTTTAAAATACAACATTTGGCTAACTGTAACCACTGTATCCTCTTTAACTAGAGGTTATCTGCCTATTAATACAGTTGATGACAACCTGTAATGGCACAATTTCTAATCAGAATGAGATATCGAATGTGGGGGAGGCTGCTGGAAAGTAAGAAAACTATATTTAGGTCAATAATGTATTACTTTGTGCCTAATTAACTCTTCTGGAGGTTATGTGTCACCATAACCTCCAGTCATAAATATGTGGGTAAGCCTCTACATATAAAGTATCAGTGTAAAGTACATAGCCTAGCACAAAAAAAGATAATGAAAACTGCTTCATGTATCGGTTCATCAATTCTAGAAATTTCCCCCAAAAAAGTGTAGTAGGCCCACAGAAAAGATAAAACAAGTATTTGTAACCTTTATATCTGTGACTGATAATGTAACTTTAAATAAATATATGGTCCATTCTGATGGATTACAAATCTCAAAGCAAGTTTAAAGAATCTGTTAGTTGATTTTCAAACTAAGCCAAAATGAATAGAAGGCAGTGTAAACATATGATTTGGGGCTAGCTGGTCTTCAACCTAATACTTTTTCTTTGTGCTATTTTTGAAAAAGTAGCTTCAGAGTTTACATCCTTTTCTATAAAGTGTTTATTTGATCAGATAATTACATACCGCCTTCCCTCAGCAGCATAAGAGAAGGTGACACAACACTTTAACTCCTAAAACCGAGCAGATGTACCGATACCAAATCTTTCGATCATAACAGTCAGAGTCAAAAACCCGTTGGTTGGAACAAATTGGGTTTAAATGACTGTTTTGATAAAACATTATGATTATATGTTTTGATGCTTAAAACTTATACCACAGTGAGACATTTACACTCAGTGAGACATATATTCTGTATTATATCTGTATACATTACAAGCATGAAGCCAAAGATAAGAATGTAGAAAGTTCTGCAGATTCCAGCAGTAAACGCTTGCTTCTATTCACTTGAACCATTTTTTTTTTTCTTTTAACGGTTTGGTTTTAACTTCACGGCTCTAGTCTGAGCTGGAAGAACCCCGCCGGGCGAAGGGAGGAAAGGAGAGCTCCGGTGGAAGTCGACCTTCAACCTCTCTTCAGAAGAGTGACAGGACCCCAACTGCACTACGACCTCAAGGGACCAACCAATTGGTGAAGCGTGACCTGCCGTCAGAGGCGTGGCCACAAAGACCCTCGCTTCCCAACACCACCTCTCACATTCTGGGCATTCCAAATGTCGCTGTGAGCACATATCATCCAGGCACCCAGGGGATGAACTCACGAACACACGAACACACACACACACACACACATACACACACACACACACACACACACACACACACACACACACACACACACACACACACACACACACACACACACACACACACACACGAACACACACACGCATGTACCTGACACAAATTCAGGAATACATTTTTTCAAGTACTGTACAAATTTGAGCTACTTTACTCCTCGTATATTTCCATTTCATGCCACTTAATACTTTAACTCAAGTACTCCTCTATATTTATTTGACAGCTATAGTTACTGGTAACTTTACAAATTAAGATTTTACGTACAAAACATATAATGGGCTTTTAAATTAAGATGCGCTGTTATAAATTGAAATAGATTAAGCAATTAAAAATTGTACAAATAAAGCTAAACCTTGACAGTAATAAAATGTTAATGCTGGGATCACTTAACTTTAAATCCCTTTGTATTTGGTATTGAAAAGCAGTTTTAAACATTCAATAAATGGTTTATAAGACACTATAAAGTAGTTTCAGGCAGCTATAAGGACATTTTAAGTTTTTATAGATGTACAGTTTTTTTTAGCAATAATAACTTCTCCTGTGAAGACGCCCTATATATATATATATATATATATATATATATATATATATATATATATATATATATATATATATATATATAAATAAAACAACTATATTTTCTCCTACTATTGCTACTTTTACTTAACTAAAGGATCTAAATACTGCCTCCACCACTGCACAGACTCACTCTATACTTGGAAAATTTCTCATACCTGTATTTTCCCCTTATGTGTCAGGGTTTTAAAATCTAAACAACATCCTCTCTCTTTAGCCCTTTGATTCAGATGAGAAAAGTCTTCAAACTTTATAACAAAAAAACAAGAAAAACCTTGAGGGGAGCAACAAAACAAAGCACTAGGAACACAGTAAGAGGACTTCATTGCACAACAAAAAATTACAACGTGACTGAACGAGTGAAGGAATTACAATATACCACTAAGAATATAAACAGTTTTGAAAATGCACTTTCAAGTGTCCATAAAGACTGTTGATTAAAGGAAGCACGATGGCCTCACCAGGACCACAGAACCGGCTCTGCACCAAATCAAAATGCCAACATTTTGCTCAATTACGTATGTAAGAGTTTTAGAATTAGTTTCAAACAAATATAGCCCACACATGCTGCTTTTATTCATATATCACTGTGTCTTACATGTAGCCTATTTCTACTCACTGGGACGTGGGTCATTAGCCTTTCATCTAAATTTAAAAGTCAAACTCTTTCTGTTTGCTTAGTTTGGCACATTTGTGAGTTTCAATATGATTGCTGTGTATGTTTTGCAGATGACTGGTTAAAGGCATTGCCCCATATTGGTTGTTTGATGTTATTCATCCAATTGTGTGTATAACTACTTGTGTATCCTTGGCAAAAGGGTACCGATGACAGTCTGTGTGTGCGTGTGTGTGTGTGTGTGTATGCATTTTTGTGTGTGTATTTCATCACAGTAATGTGGTTTTTATTTGCCCTCCATGTATGGTTCGGCTTAGAGTGGTGAGTTCCCATCCTGTGATGCTGGCTAACATCAGACTCAATGCACACACGGCTCATACGCACATATACGTACATACGGGTACCAGTCATACACACATTATCCTCACACACACACATAGTCTCGACACTGACCCAGACAGAACCAGACTAGGCTACACACTAATTACATGCCTGAAATTAGACATAATATCAGCCAGCCGGTTGACTATGGAAACAGTGATGGAAGGCCAAGTTAGGGATGTGTGTGTTTTAGTGTGTGAGTGTGTGTGGTTTCTGCATGTGTTGTATGTTCGTGAATGTTTATGGATGTCTCTCTGTGCGTACATTTTTATGTTCTTGTGTATTGGGAGTTGAAAAAAGAAAACATCAGTCAGACAAAACAAAGAAGGTCAAAAAGTACTGAATATAATTTTTTTTCTCATTAGCCTTAAGAGATTAGTTGATCTTTTGTGCTACCTTATAAACTGTCCTGCTATACATCATCTGTTGCCTCTTTTCTTCAAATTTATCTATGAGAATGTCCAAATATATTTGAATTATGCCCAATTCCAATGTCACAGAGTATCTCTCCAGTGTTTTTTATAGCACAGTGTCCTGTTGTAGCTTCTACAGAACCCACGCAGACGAGAGACCGTAACTGGTCAGAGACTAGTCAGACTGGATCTTCTTCAGCAGAAAGATGTAGAAAGGATTTGGACATTGTCTCCTATCAAACAAAGCATTCAAGTTCAAATGCAGTTATACGGCAAGAGTGGTATTTTCATTTCAGAGACACGGTGCACGTATGAAATTGTTGCCAAACTGTTGTTGAAAAGTGATATTAAAAAAAAAAAACAATCACATCGACTAATGTTGCTCCCTCACGCCTGCTCTGGAGTCTATTTGTCGGTAATTGCACCAAATATGTTTCATTCATAGAAATATAACCTATTTATATATCATCTAGAGATCTGTTGAAAAACAACAGTTCAAAGTGCAGATATGGGTCTTTCATCTCAGTACTTGTAACCCAAATTATTTTATCTGTTGTCTGTAGTTTTGTTCTTTTTCTCACATACATGCCAAAGCACTAGGATGAACTGTGTGGGAGGATACATGAACAGATATATGCATCTTTAAAGAAAGTGCTGATTTCAGAAAATGCCCTGACTCCCTGAGTTTATTAGGGCATAGTTGTTATGATATAAAACTGTAAAAGAACTGGCAAATAGTCAAGGCCTCCTAAATCCTATGATTCCCTGAGACCACCCATACTTAAATGTATGATGGTGTTTTAATGAGATGCTTTTATTGATCCCTACGGGGAAATTCTTTGATCGCTTTTCCACAAACTCAGGAAGTTCAAAGGTCAGGGTCAGCAACGGAGCAGCACCCCTGCAGCTGACATGGATTCAGGGTCTCGCTCGAGAGCATTTCAGCCGGGCAGATGCTTGTCAACGTGGATACATGGCCACTCTGGGTCATCCAAAGAAACTATGGTCTTCAAGACCTCGAGGTTATGGGTTTCCATAACCAGAGAACCTCAACTGTTCTCAGAAGTCACAGCAGAATGAGGTCGATGTAATTTATTGTCTAATAAATAAGCAATGATCAGCTGATTAATATTGTAACATGTTAAAAATTCTTGGACATGAAATTAAAGTATATAATATACAATAATCTATTGAGTAGACATTCTCTGAGACAAAATCCTCCTAAAATGTGTCTCTTTGGCTATTTCCAGCTGTTTTAAGGTCACTATTTTGAGGGCTCAATGTAACTCTTGCCCATAGCGTGGAAAATAGTTTCTGCTAAATGGCATATACTACTTGATGTTGTCTTAAGTTTATCCAACCGAAACCAGGTGAGGCCACATTTCCTGGGATGGCTGCCCGGGACAAAAAAAAAAAAAAAACAAAAAAACAAGAAAAACAACATCGTCCTGTGGGCTCACTGCTGACCTGGACAAACCGCTACTGAGGGACCAGGGCCTTTCTCACAATGGGTGTGACTATCTGGAGCCACAAAACCCATTTCCTCCTGCATAACCATGTCAAATTATTGGTCACGATATTTTCCTCTCAAAATGTCAAATTCTCATGCAAAGCTCTTAGACTGATGTCATTTGAGAGCCGGCTAAATGGACTTGATTTGGGGTAGAAGTAGAAAATACTTTCATTCTGGTGATGGTGCAGATAGATTCAAATGTATCCCTTGTGTATACACTGATTAAACATGATAAATGATTAATTAAAAAAAACATAAAACACAATTCTGACTATTTTTTAAAAAAGGATCCTTGAAAAACATCCAGCCTACAGCAAAAACTTAACAAAATCTAGAATCTATCATTGCCTTTAAAGGGTAGTTAAAGTAATTCATTTTAGATTATGGAGTAAAACTGCTGTTTTCAGTACCTAGAATCTTACAAGAAAATTTGATTTTCCTCAGTTCACAAATAAATATTTAATATAAAAAAAGCAATATAATAGCAAGGATCCTGTTACAGAGCAAGCTGTTGTGAAAGCCCCTATGACAACAGAGCCAGTGTAACTCATTTGGCTTTTGTGTTGTTATTCCTTTACAGGAATTTTCAAGCTCTGTAATGGCTCTAAGTGAATTAGGTCTAATGTATCCTATTATGGTGCAATGAGGGCAGGCCAAAGTCATCAAACTCTTTATTTTGATGGATGTGGACACACAGACTCACACAACCACATGTACATGTACCCCCCACCCCCTTCCTACCTCTCTTACCACACACCTTTCCTGACTCCAAAGCACACAAACACACCTCCTGACCGGGCGGGCGGCGAGGAAGGAAGTCAATATTTGAGGAGTCGAAGCTACCTGGCCTCGTGGTCAAGATCCCACTCGCACTTCAGGCAAACTACAGGGTTTTGTGCAGTGCAGCTCTCGACCTTCTTTCATCTGACATACCCCCACAGCCTTATCAGATAAGTTCTAGCACCATGCCTTCAACAACATAACCCTTCATATACCACATACTGTATGTCATCATGTATTTATTATGATTAGGCTGTTGACGCTTGTTTTTCATCCTATTAAAGCATCAATATTTGGTTACTTTACATATTTGGTATCAGCCATTTATCTATTACTTTCAGCTAACAACTTAATTTTTCCCCTTTTAGCTAACTATGTTACCAGTTTATATATTAGCTTACATAGGTCTAACCAGACTACTCTACCTGTTTATTTCATCTGCTTATACAGCACTTTATTTTCAACCGTCATTCTTTTTTTTTTCATTTATAGCTAAGTGTTCCAACAGCTTATCCATTACTTTTAGGTATTTATTCAAACTATCTATGAAATACTTTTAGCCAACTACTTCAACTGCTTGTTTGCTAAGTAGTCTCCACCCACCTTTCAATCTCAGTTGCTGCATATGAAAACAGACATAAGCTGATGGGCAGCCGATTGGTTGTTGTTAATTTACCAAAGTTCACACCAATGTGTATTTTCCACCTTAACAAAAGTATTCCTGTTATTTTAAGCCAAATTTAGTTGAGTTTATTAGTTTAGTTTGTTCCCCCTCGCAGCTCCTGATTTACCTCCCGAGACACAATTCCCCCTGATTAGGAATCACTGCTCTATTGTAGCTATATGGAGTATCTCTTGGTCCCATAAATGGTTAGTCGTAGACAATGGGACATCATGCTGTGACATTTCAGAGAAGCTATATTAAGAAAACAATCAAAATAATTGAAGAGCAGTGTTAAACCTGTTTTGATGTAAAAAGTTAAAACGTACACACTGATTACAAGTAACACTGAGTTTAAATGGGTGAGGGAGGAATTTTCCTTCGATCCATCTGTGCATCAACATCCTTTCGTAACCTCACAAACAAACAGTCTACTCCACAACCGGGAAGAATTTCATCATGACGCAACCCAGATGTTGTGATATGCAGGATCAGTCATCCGTCTGAATATAAGGGTCAAATGCTCACAGCCAGAAGGTACAATAGAATTGCTCCATGCTCCTTAACAACACAAATATTTACAGGAAGCAAGCAAAGGGAGTTGAGGACAGAATTCTAAGGAGAGATGGGATTTTCTGTGGGTTGCGACTGTCTGTATTTCATTTTAAATGAAGCTATCTTTACTGGTAGTCTTATGGGTAGGCAAAAGGCTACTTTGAGTGGGGAGATATTTAGGTATTGAAGATTTTATTTTGTGTGTAAGAAAAGCTGTTAGCACAGAGACATAGTGGCCCTGTGTGAAATGCACTTTTGAAGGCATGAAAAAATCTCCAACCTGTCACACTGTGGCTACAGGCACACACAACTGCTGATTTGGTGAGAGATGCGTATTGTAAAGTGTCGCGAAGAGGGGGGGGGGTGTAAATGATGGCCTACCTGCAACAGGAAGCTTTTGATGTAAGCTGAGAGCGTTCTGTGGAGCTATTGCTGTGATTTGCATTTAAGCACTGCCATCTAACACTCTGTGCTCACACACAGACACACAAATAAACACATACTGAACAATTGCCATCTTTTCTCAAGTCATTGTGTCTTGGGAACAGTCAGGAAATACAAGGCTGACAAACACCAATAGATTAGTTAAATACATCAAGTGATAGACCTAAGTGATAAACAAAAGGGCTATTGACATTGTAATTTGATTTAGACTGAAATGTTTGTGGATTAGTCTGGATCTAAAAAAAAAATTGGAGCCAGGGATAAGAGTCCGACTTGATATTTTAGTAAAAATTAAATTGAATAAAGAAAAGGAAAGTCTAGAAAATAAACACTAATGAAGGTTTTGTTAGTTTTTTTTCAAGGGAAAGAAAAAAACACTTTTGTCAAACTGCTCTGGAAGCAGATGGGGCTGTCCATTATAATCCGAAGCTCACAGCAGTAGCCAGCAGATGTGGCAGGAAGGAAGGTTGGGAGGGAAGACTCTGGAGAGAAATCTAGGCCTTCCCTTCCGTGCATGTATGCCTCGATGATCACACTGGCGAGAAATCTACAATTCAACAAGCACTTCATGTAGGCCATGCCTGGAAGCCACGCAGCTGCGGACCCAAATCTGCAAGTATCTCCTGTACGTGTCTCTGTGCATCTTTGCATATGTGTGTGTGTGTGTGTGTGAGGGAGACGATGGAGAAAGAGAGAGAGAGAAGGGAAGAGGGAGTGAGACAGAGAGAGAGAGAGAGAGAGAGAGAGAGAGAGAGAGAGAGAGAGAAGCTGACGTGTAAGATTGTGTGTCTATTAAGATAACTTTCATTCTTTTACATACCAGACTAAAATACATCTTTAAAATGGCTTCTTCCAGACAGAGAAACCATGAAGTCACAATATAGAAGCTTATTAATAGGTCAGCTCCACACCGTCTTGTTTTTATAAAACTGTTTTGTAAAACAGTACTGTAGATATTTTAGTGTAGCTATTACAGTTTAGTTCAATAGTCATCCAAATGTATTCTTTTATTTACTTTTTTTTAATTTCAACTGTGTAGAAATGTTGTATGAATAATGTCTTATCAATTTCATTGATATAACCCAAATCATAAATTTGCCTCCAAGGACTAGCCTTTGTTTTACTTTAATTTTTTATTTATCGTCATAATTTTGTTATCTAATATATTGAGTCAACTTTATAATTATGACAATATAAAATTGGACTATTGAAATTGCACAAATGTTACAGGTACATGAAAGGAATTTGCAATACCATAGGGTAATATCAACTGTGATAAACCCAAAATTATGCAATAAAAGTGAACCATTGGACTAATTGACGCAAAGACCTTTCTGCATTTTGCCACTAATCAGGAGCTAGTGTTTCAAATTCAGCTCATTCAACGCAATTTCTTTTCAATATACGTTTTTACTGACAGGGATGGTTCAGTTTATCCACAGTAACCTATTCATGATCCATCCAAAATATAAATAAAGTCTTTCTTTCCCCCTTTGTCTCTCTGTCTCTATCTTTCTTCTCCAAAACAGTAATCCCGAGTTGGAGTTGTAGTGGTTGCCACGGTGCTGTGTGCAAACGGATAATGGGGCAACTGTTAACCTTTGACTGGTTAAAAGCCCCAAACCGAGGGGGGGGGTGGATAGGGTTGGGGGGGGGATTCAGGCGAAAAACACACACACACACACACACACACACACTGGGATGTCGGAGAGAAAGGAAATTCACACTCATTTCCTCCGTGTGGTTTCGGTACAAATCAACAACATCCTGTCCTTTTGTGAATCCTGCCTGCCCTCATGCTGGTTTGCGTTACAGAGTAGGCGTTATAACCCCCCTCCCCATCTCCCCTCCTCCTCCTCCACTGTGTGTGTGTGTGTGTGTGTGTGTGTGTGTTTTACACCGCCATAGAAGCCGTAGTCATACCTCACATTGTTGCAGAGGAAGCAAGGACACGTCCTTGTTCGCAATAAACGGCCCTAGATAGAACAGGAAGGATATTATTTATCCTAATCGAGCTGAGGCATGGGATCTGAAACATCCTCATAGATCTTGAGATCCCCGACGAGGATAATGAAATATAACCCTCAGGCTTCCACTGTTTTGTTGTGTTTTGTTTTGTTTTGTTTTGTTTTTTCTAAAACCCAACTTGTATCATATTCTTCCAGATTCGTGGCCTCCTCGAGACGTTTGGGGTTTTCTTTTTTTCCGGAAAACCGGCCAAGATTGCATCTCAGTGTTCCCCATTAGACGTTTTGGCACAAATTCGCCAGAATAGCGGGAGAAATATCGGAGATCGGGTTTGCAAGCGATGAGGAAATAATTTAATTCATTGCAGATTTAGCCCACTCACGTCTCGCTCGCGCTCTCGTCTATTACTCAATACCATTATCACGCCTCCTTTAACGTGGGGCAGGAAGCGCGAGCTGCATAGATAAATAAATTAACGGGCTAGAATAAAGCGAGAGCGGCGCCACGGCCGATGAGCCGACTCTTTATGTAAATCAGGCCTGACATTGCCCTTGTGACCAATAAAAGCCCCCACCTTTTCATTCCCTCACCCCCGTCTCTCGCCTTCTCTCTCTCTCTCTCTCACACACACACACACACACACGCTTCATTCGCCATTTCTTCCCATTCATAAAAATCTCGGCATCGCGCCTGCGCAATGCCATTCATTCATAAAAATGTAACCTCCGCATTTCAGCCCTCCCGAGTCGCTCTGCCCTCCCATTCACAAAAAAAAAAAAAAGGAGGAGGATAAAAAAAAAAAAAAAAAAAAATCAGCCCAGGCATCTGCCCAGTGCCGTCCCTTCCCTTTCCTCTAACCCTCCCATTCATAAAAACTCACTTCCCTCCCCCCCGGTGGTTGCAACATCATACCCAAAGCTCTGTGTCCACAACCGCAGTCGCCTTTTACGCACCAGCGAGTGGAGATTAGAGCCGGAGACTCGCTCTCCCTTCGCCCTACCTCGCTCGTATTAATTCCTAATATCTGGACTTATCGTTTCGCTCGACATCATCGGAGCTATTCACTGGCCCCGGACTGGACTATAACCTGCACGCAAGCGCCGTGCGCAACAAGGAGATGCGAGTTTTGTGCTGAAACCGCAGTAAGTGTTCACCTCCGGTGTTTTATCTTCGTTTAATGGTTGTAACTTGTGTGCGTGCGGCTGCACAGACCGCCCGCTCTTCGCTGCCCAAGCCTCACCGTCCCTCTCAATCCACCGGATCGCAGGCACAAAAGGGCTGTTCCAAATGATATATATTTTTGTTTTAACTCCGAACCCGTGTTTGCACACTGAGTCAATATTTAACCACCGATTTCGTACCAAAAAGCAAGGTTGAGGGCGCAGAGAGGAGGAGGAGGAGGAGGGAGGGGGGTGTCGCGTTTTAAAGCGTAACTTGTTCGAGAGGCAGCTTTATTTTAACAGCAGCTACGGATTCGACAGCGTAGGTCTCAGCAGCCGGCGACGAAATAAGAGAGAGCGGAACAGACCCGCATTCCCATCCGCGTCCAGATCCCCCTTCCACCCCGGAGCCCGTTGCACGTCCTGCCCCGGGCGGCTCCGGCTGCGTGCCTCGCTCTCCGCTCTGCAGCCACCGACCGCTTGGCACGCCATGTAGGTTGTGTCAGGTGTTTTCTCTGTCAGCCCCCGGGCGGTCTGTACCCGATCCGGCTCACTTCCTGTCACATAATATCCCAAACAAAAAAAAAAAAAAATAAAACAACTCGTCTTTTGTCGGCTTCTCTCCGTTGCCGGGAACTACAACGTCCAGGTTTACGCACGAAAATGCGCACTTGACCGCCGCCGGTCGAAGCTGCCCCCGGGGCCGTCTGCCTGGCGGTGGCACACGGTGTACCCACCGTCGAGCTTACGCTCCTGTCAGTTTACATAGATTAAGAGCAAACGCGTCGAAGACGTGGTTACCATGCTCATATAAACCTGTTGGGTAACCAGAGCGGTCGCCTCAGGGTTTTTATTTTTCTATTTGGGTTTTTTTGTTTTTATGTTTTTTGTTTTTGTTTTGTTTTTTGTTTTTTTGACTCAGTTCATTCACATATCGAAGGGAGGGACGCACAAACACGCGCCCGTACGCGCACGGTTCCGATCCGGAGCGCGTAATGGTCCGGATCCGACGATCGCAAGCGCTTGTGTCGGTGCCAGCGGTGTCGCAACAGGTTTCTCAAACAGTCTTTTGCAAATCTGATGAAAAAAAAAAATGAGAGGAAGAGGAGGAGGAGGAGAGGAGGGGGGGGGTGACATGAGCTGACGGTCATGCAAAGCGAATCGCTGACCATTAATGAGTCATTTTTTAAAACGGAATATACCCAGAACGAGAACGTCAGCGCGCCTCGGTTAACCCCGACACTCTCTGGGTCCTTTCGTAATCCACCTGCCCGGAAAGAATTGCAAAACAACGCTTCGCATCGGAATAACCCGGGTTTCGCGGGGTGTGCGTTAGGCAATAAGGTAACTAAACACCCCCGAGATGTGGGTCAGGGGAAATGTCGGCCGTGCCGTGCCGCGCAGTCCGTCTCCCGACGCCTCAATTCGTGCTAAACAAAGTAGGTTAGGTCCTCGACGAGACGGACGAGACCGATTTCGTTCAGGCTCGTCGCGGACGGGTGGGGGTTGGGGGGGGGCGATTCACGACGACAGCTTTCATTCAGGAAAAAAAAGAAAAATCCCCTGCAGCTCACAACGTCAGTGTCATTCACAGATTCCCGAGACTGGCCCGTTAGTCCGGTCCAACTTCGTGCCCGTATGCTCAACGCTGAGAGGCAAAAATCAGCAGAAGATAAAATCATAGGCGGCTTATTATGATATTATTCGGTGTGTGCCGATAACTCTCGTTTTACCGTGTGATTCTACACGAAGACCTCATTTCTTTTCCCTTCTCCTCGCTCATTCCGTCTTTGTTCAAGTCGCCTTTCAGGCAACCTTCTCCTCTCTTTGCTCTGCCTTGTTTTGCATCTTCGAGTCTTTTTTGCATGCAAGCCCTGCTCTCTGGTGCTCCCCGCTCTTTTGGAAGGGAGGCGATGAGAGCCCAACTTCCATTGTTCCAATGTCAAAGTTAGAATGGAGGAGGTTTGAAACCCTGTTGGTATTCAGTCGAAAAATCAAGATCGTTTGGAAACTACATTCAGATTATTGCAGAGATCCGGCCCAGCAAAAAAAGAATTCTGTTGGGGGGGGGGGGTTCAGCTTGGTTTCAAAGATTTAATAATTGTCTTGGCTGAAGTAAACATATATATATATATATATATATATATATATATATATATATATATATATATATATTATACATATATATACATATAGATATACATACACATGCCTATTTTACATGCTCTCTGATGTGTTGATTGAGTGTTCCCTTTAGTTCTTAGATAGGCACTGTATGATTTATTACCACCATATAGACAGATCTCAATCATCCGGGGAAGGATTTAGTGGTGTAGTCCTGAGATAAAGCACTGGTTAGTCATCAACAGACGCAATTCAAAAAAAAAAATAAAAAGATACCACAGAGGGTTAGAAGTGTACTTTAAAATCTGACCTACCAATACACGTCCTCATATTGGGGACATTTTTTTCCTCCTCGCATCATGTCAAACGAACCAAAGGTTTCAACTTTGACACATCCTGGTTTGGTATGAGACAAATTAGGGAAGCCAGCGTGTTCCTGTGCTCACACTCTGTTCTTTACAGCCACCACGGCCGCCGCTCTTTGAATAATAATGATCAGTGTTATTTTTCCACTGTCAACCCTTTTTCAGAAGATACTTTGCTTTCTTTTTTTTTTTTTTTAGTTGTTTAGGATAAGGTTTGTAGAAAAAAGAGGATCGAAGGGGTAAAAGGGCAAGAACAACGGCAGATGCTGCCAGCCATAACACTCTCCTTTGTTCTGTCTTTGCAGTACTGCTAAATGCTGCTTTAGAGTGAAGACGTGCGAGGCACCAGCCTACACATGGAGTCCAGGGTTCCCCACCACATCCCCGGAGTGTCCTCCTCCCTCATATCCCAGCCCCTGCTGGACAGTCGAGTGCCCTATGGCCGCCTACAGCACCCCGTCACCATCTACCCCATTGACCAGATAAAGTCCTCGCATGTGGAGAATGACTACATTGACAGCCCAGCCGTCATCTCCCAGCAGCCCCCGAGTCAGAAGTCTGTAAACCGAAGAATCACCTGGCTCGGTCAGAATCAGGAGACCTTCCTGGGGGCAAACCACAACCATCATCACAATCACCAACACCAGCACCACCAGCAGGGCAGGTGTGAACCCCACCCTCACCAGGACACCACCACCCACCCCTGGATTTCCTTCAGCGGGAGGCCAAGCTCTATCAGCAGCAGCAGCAGCACCTCATCTGACCAGAGGCTGCTGGACCATGCTGCACCCACCCCAATGGTGGACCACCACCCAAGCCTGCACCCTAACCAGGGCCCCTTCAACACAGTCGCTACCCGAACACCGGGCTGCTTCACTTCCTCTGAATCGAAGGTCCTCACCTCCTCCTCCTCTGCTTCCTCCTGCTCCTCCTCCTCCAAATCGCTGGACCTCAAGTCTGCAAAGATGCCTTCAGCAGGCGTGTGCTCCGCTGGCGGCCAACAGGGGTCGGCGCTGATCCCCTCCTCCCCGGCCGAGAAAAAGCACCTCCTCCTCTGCGAGCACTGCGGGAAGTGTCGCTGCACAGAGTGTACGCTCCCCAGAACCCTACCCTCTTGCTGGGTCTGCAACCAGGAGTGCCTGTGCTCTGCTCAGAGCCTGGTGGATACAGCCACCTGCATGTGCCTGGTCAAAGGGATCTTCTACCACTGTACTGAGGACGAGGACGACGAGGGCTCCTGTGCCGACAAGCCCTGCTCGTGCTCCCAGGCCAACTGCTGCGCGCGCTGGTCCTTCATGGCTGCCCTTTCCCTTGTCCTGCCTTGCCTGGTCTGCTATCTGCCAGCCATGGGCCTGGCCAAACTGGGACAGAAGTGTTACGACAATATTAGCAGGCCTGGCTGCCGCTGCAAGAACTTGCAGGGTGGCATGAGCGCCCCTGTGAGTAAAAACGGAGGCGTGGAAGCAAAAGTTGGGACGCTCGAGAAGGAGCAGCAGGGGTCATGATACTGGACCAAACTGGCTGGCAGTGGCCTTGGTTAAACAAAAAAAAAAGATGGACAGGACCACCCAGTACTTGCTCACTCTCTATGGATAGGACAATCCAACACCAACCCCTTAAACTACCCCATTAATCTGCTGGAAGATGACTTATGTAAAACAAAGGTACTTAAATGGCTTTTTGACCTATGTTTGATAGGGTGGTGAACAAAAAAGGCCTGATCTGAAAGAGTTGGCTAATAGGAAAAGCTAACAGGCCCCCTGACATGGTTTTTGTTTTGTTTTATTTTTTTTGTTTGTTTGTTTTTTTTGTTCGTTTGTTTGTAAGAGAGACACAAGAAGAAGAGACTAGATTATGGGACTGGTGTTTGTGTTGTTGTGTGAAGATGGCTGAAGGCACAAAGTCATTGTACCTCTCTGCTGCTCCGTATTTCTCAGCTAATTTTGTAACGGTAACTAACCAGAAGCTGGTTGCTCATCCTTGGATAACATAGAAATGATATGATGGAGATGAATATCTGTACAACCCTACCGCCCCCAAAAGCACAACCCCTTGTCCCCCTGTCTGAACAAACATGAAAACAGGTGATTACCTATACTGTGGCTTTATGATAGGCCACTGGATGAGTGAAACCACCACTTACTCACTCAATCTCTGCTATTATGATGATCACCATCTCTTAGTGTCACCGTTTTTTTTCCTCTTACACTTTAAAGATGCTGCCTTGGTATCGCTAACGTTTTATCTCCCGAGTTTTTATCTCCATGGATGAGCTGTACAAACAAACTTTTTGAGACTTTAAATAACAGTAATTTCCCATAATTCTCACTCTGTATTGTGTGCAAGCAGTTGTACTACAAGAGAGAGAGAGAGAGAGATAATCACTTCCCAGTGTGTTTTCTATTTCGGGGGGAAAAGCCCAGATATTCGAAACGATTTTGAACGACATTCACCAATCACCTCAGAGGTAATGCATGTCATGACCTGCATGCTCTAGTGTAATGGTTACCCACCGTGCTAGAAGTCGATGTGTTGTAGAGAAATGTGTAAAAAAAAAAGTACACCCAACCTTCTCAGGGACTGTTACAGTAATCCTCTCTAGAACTTGGCCTACAGCATGTTGATTTCCAAACTGCCTAGGAGCCTCGTCTGTTTCCTCTTTGCACAAGAAGGCAAGGAAACATTTAGGGGCAAAAAGGCAACAGTGAATAATTTAAAACAAGTAAGCTAAGTGAGAGACAAACTGGCCAGAATATAATGTTTCCGCAGGAGATGGGATGCAAGTCATAGAGAGTGAAGAGGGGGAGGGAAGGCATAGCAAAGTTGTTGTTGTTTCTGTATCTAGTCAGCCTTTGTCGAAATCAAACCTGCCACTTGCACAACCTTTTTAGGAAGACGCAAACCCCTTAAAGGATGTATTAAAGCACAGTATTAACCACCTCAGCTATCTCACATTACATTGGCATGCACTAGATTTAGCCTACCCCCCCCCCCCACCCACACACACAGTGTCTTCATTAAATTCTAATCATTATGCTGCATAGCTGCGTTAGTCAGATAGTCTATCTTTTATTCTGAAAGTCTATTTTTGTGGCTTGCATGACATTCTTAGGACTTTGCCAAAGGAAGCTAGCATACAGTAGCATGTTTTTCGCTGTCTGAGTGACCACAGATGTTGTGCACTCTTGCCAAATGGAGTTGATGGCAGTTGGTTCTTAAAGGCATGCTGCCCTTTAATATGGATGGCCTTTTCTGTTTGGCATAAAGGCATACTGTCTTTGTTGCTCTGTAACACACGCCTCTTTTTCATGATGGACCCTTAACCTCCATTAGGGTGCCTAACTTTGCTCATACCTGTGTTTGTCTTGTTGCACAAAGCCAATGTCACACAAGCCAATGGAAGAAAAAAAAAAAAAGGAAAGAGAAAACACACACACACTGTCCTTAGTCTTGAATGTATGAGGCAATATTTTCAAAACCTAGCAATTCAGTCTGAGAGAAAGGTGCCAAAACTGAGAATGATTGTGTGACTGGGCAAAGGCCTGGTAGGTGTAGGTGGGCAGCAAAAATCACAAATGTTTTGACAATATATTTAGTAATAGAGCTATGCAGGTGAAATGTTATTTGCTGTAAATAGTTTCACAACATTTGTGTTCTTTAGAAGAGACTTTTAAATGTCCTCGAAAGATTGCATGGTACATTATAACTTCAATTCAGTACAAAATATATAGAGAATATATTAGATATATATTTTGAGGGTAAGATAAAGATGTTTTTGAGGTTGTGAGAAAAAGAAAAGAGAGAGGGTGGTGCGAGGAAGGTTTGGCAAGGGGTAACAAAAATGACAGGTCTTTCTATCACTAGCACTTGATTTAGAAAAGTGTGCCTGGCAATTTAAAAAAAAAAAAAAAAAAAATCCTGCTGTTTATGCTATCCATGGCTCATTAGCAGTCGAGAGGCTAAGCTAATTCCCTGGTTTCTCTCCGAATCCTAAAGACTGTGGACTCATTGAATCCACACAGGGAACACAATCCACCCCTATCTGGATCAACCCGTTTCCTGCTGTTACTGCTAAGTGTCTCAGCTCTCTCCCCTTTTTTTCTCTTTCTTGCCCCCCCCCACCCCTTCCTCTTGTCCCTCTTCTTCTCTCCTTCCTCCCTGAGAAACTGTCCAACAAACACCCCTGGCCTTGATTGACAAACACAGCTGCTGTGCATAAACTTTTCATACCACAGAGACGGGAGAGAAAGACAAGTCAGTCTCTCTTTCTCTCCCTTTCTCGCCGTTTTCTGGCTGTCTCGTTTTTTTTTTACTCTCGAGTTGTGTTCAGTGCCATCTTTTTTAACCGGTTGACCTCTTTTTCTTTAATTCCTCAGCTCTGTCACTGCAAGACTGATGTTCTTCACTTCACATAAGCTTTATACTTCTACATGTGCTCGCTAGCCTGTTCAAGGTGTTGAATAATCACCAACAATGACAACTCAATGATGAAAATTTTTCGTTCTTCCCTTTTTTTTTTTCCTTTGCTACAATGCTGTGATTTTTTTATACACTCATATCCCTTTGTGTCGCCCATTTGCAGGCACAGATTTATTTTTCAACCCAAACAAGAGGAAAAAAATCTCATGCAGCTGGGTGATGCTACTCCATTCCTGTATGCCTTTGCAATGTCAATGTTGGGGATTAAGAAATGAGATCTGTGCTTTTGTTTTGTTTAGATATAACAAAAAGAAAAAAATCTCTCATATAAAAGGTTCCCTTTATAGATATATTTATTTTGAAGTTCTATTTTATATAGTATTTATTTAGATGCCAACTTTTTGTTTGTGAAGAAAGCTTATGTCGAAATGGAATGTACATTGACAATGGAAATATATATTGTTAAATATACCGGGCTGTTGTGTCATTACTTTCATGAGTAGTTTTTAACCAACACATTCACACACACACCCACACACTATACTTTCAGAATGACCGTTCACATATGAGAGATTAATACACATATTAAGTAAAGATATATAGTTTAATTTAGCAACTTTTTCTATTACTAGCACTTGATATGACAAAAAAAGGTCCAACATTCTGAGTAACATATTAAATCATGTAGTAATGCACAGTACAGTATATTTTTGGACAGAAAATACATCTTAAGATACTGTTAACTTCTTTGTAGAAACTTAAAAGCTCCCTATGAATATACCTCAGTCACTAGATGCGAATTAATTTAATCGTTAATCATTCTATTAAAGCAGCATTTCCTGGCCTTAGTTGTTTTCCATCAACAGATCCACTTCCTGAGCCCCCCCCCCCTTCCTGTGTGTGTGAATAGATCACGCTCTATAAAACACTGGTCGGGCGTTGAGGGACAAATAAAACAGCCAGGCCATCAAATGAAAGAAAACATTACATAACTAACAGGAAATAATTCACAAACTTTTTCCGGACAGTGTAACATGAGACAGCAACCAGTAAGATGGTCGCTCTTTATATCAGGGCCTATAGATGATGGCTGCTATGTGTGTGTGTGTGTGTTTTACTCACAGTTAAAGTGGTGGTCTGTTACAATGCGGATGTGTAACATTCCTTTCTCTCCAAAGCACCTCCTTATGAAGCTGGAGAACACACAGAATCTTCCTGTCACACACTCACACACATACTCATATTGTCGTCACCCCCCCCACCCCACACCACCCCAAAACTCAGCCCACCTGTGCTGCCGTTCGCCCGAGGCGTCATGCCCATCCCTCCTTGCACCTGGGAGAGGAGAGGGGAACAAATGAACAAGAAAAGGTTAGAGACGGGAAAGAAAGACAGAAAAGAAAGAGAAGAGAAGAGAAGAGAAGAGAAGAGAAGAGAAGAGAAGAGAAGAGAAGAGAAGAGAAGAGAAGAGAAGAGAAGAGAAGAGAAGAGAAGAGCTGACCTGGCTTTTCCAGCATCACATAAAGAACATGCTTCCGCTGCAGAAGCCCTGCAGGCGCTGCTTTGTCTGCTCCAACAGGTGAGATCAGAGACCAACCTGCCTGTTTACCTGCCGGTCTGTCAGCACCCACCTGGGACAGCACACACACACACACAAGCGCACACACACACACACATGCACACACACATGCACACACACTCACACACACGCGCACACACAAACACATTCACACACACACACACACTATACTTTCAGAATGACCGTTCACATATGAGAGATTAATACACATATTAAGTAAAGATATATAGTTTAATTTAGCAAATTTTTCTATTACTTGCACTTGATATGACAAAAAAAGGTCCAACATTCTGAGTAACATATTAAATCATGTAGTAATGCACAGTACAGTATATTTTTGGACAGAAAATACATCTTAAGATACTGCTAACTTCTTTGTAGCAACTTAAAAGCTCCCTATGAATATACCTCAGTCACTAGATGCGAATTAATTTAATCGTTAATCATTCTATTAAAGCAGCATTTCCTGGCCTTAGTTGTTTTCCATCAACAGATCCACTTCCTGAGCCCCCCCCCCCTTCCTGTGTGTGTGAATAGATCACGCTCTATAAAACACTGGTCGGGCGTTGAGGGACAAATAAAACAGCCAGGCCATCAAATGAAAGAAAACATTACATAACTAACAGGAAATAATTCACAAACTTTTTCCGGACAGTGTAACATGAGACAGCAACCAGTAAGATGGTCGCTCTTTATATCAGGGCCTATAGATGATGGCTGCTATGTGTGTGTGTGTGTGTTTTACTCACAGTTAAAGTGGTGGTCTGTTACAATGCGGATGTGTAACATTCCTTTCTCTCCAAAGCACCTCCTTATGAAGCTGGAGAACACACAGAATCTTCCTGTCACACACTCACACACATACTCATATTGTCGTCACCCCCCCCACCCCACACCACCCCAAAACTCAGCCCACCTGTGCTGCCGTTCGCCCGAGGCGTCATGCCCATCCCTCCTTGCACCTGGGAGAGGAGAGGGGAACAAATGAACAAGAAAAGGTTAGAGACGGGAAAGAAAGACAGAAAAGAAAGAGAAGAGAAGAGAAGAGAAGAGAAGAGAAGAGAAGAGAAGAGAAGAGAAGAGAAGAGAAGAGCTGACCTGGCTTTTCCAGCATCACATAAAGAACATGCTTCCGCTGCAGAAGCCCTGCAGGCGCTGCTTTGTCTGCTCCAACAGGTGAGATCAGAGACCAACCTGCCTGTTTACCTGCCGGTCTGTCAGCACCCACCTGGGACAGCACACACACACACACACACACACAAGCGCGCACGCACACACACATGCATGCACACACACTCACACACACGCGCACACACAAACACCTGCATTTGACTTCCTCCACACCTACATTGTCATCTCCACCCCACTGGGCCACATATATATCATCAACACAGGAAGCCTCGGCACAGGCAGGTGGAGAAGAAACCATTTATTATCATCTACCATTATGGCAGGCTGGCTTCACTGAGGAACCAGTCCCGGGTCATAACCCGTGTATGCAAATAAATATTTGTACTGTGCTTTGGCCCGTTGTGCAACCAAAAGGGGGTGAATTTACTGCAGTAGAAAATGCAACAAAAAACAGACAGAAAATGGTCCCAACTCGTATTTGAATGTTTTTTTAAATGTTTACTGTCTTTTTAATATGTTAATACATGTTGGGTGAAGCTAGTATGTCAGACTGTTGCCGCTGCATGTGTGAGCCCTTTCTAATTTACAGCAGAATTGTGCAACGTCAAGAATAAGGTCGTCACGCCCAGCGTACATACACACATCAGTTGTTGTTACGGCCAAGTTGTTTTGCCGGTAATTTCCTACACATGCAAACATTCACAAAATCCAAGCATTAGTTACATGAATGACCGTGAGAAAATTATTTATTACTTGTTATTTAAAATAGCAACTCAGAACGGGACATTATCATAATGTGAATCAGAATATAAAGAGGAGGGACTAATGGAGGGGTCATTTCATTCTTGAAAAAGTGCGTCTCTGACCCTAAGGCGTGATGGGACTTTGTTCCAGTTAGGGCACATATGTGTGTGTTTTGTGTGTGGGTGAGGAGGAGGCAAGTTGGGCCATCACACACACACATACACACACACATACACACACACACACACACACACACACACACCGTTCCACTGCCAACAGCAGTTGTTTTGCGATAACACAGGACAAAAGGATCATCAGGTGCAACCTCCAAGCGACATAATCTGACTCGGCCCATCTCATGTTTGTTTTCTTATCTGCTGCGTTTCACAACTGGCAGAACTCGTACTGCTAAGTTACCGTATCGCCGTTCATCGATGTGACCTGAGATACCACTTAAAGGGGCAAGCTGCCACTTCTCTGTGTGACTATGCATTCAGGTAACTTTCCTTAGGCTCCTGCTCAGAGGCCGTGGGGGAAAACCACATGCCAGTTTTCTGCAATGAATGCATTTCCTTTCAGATGGTCTCCAAATCCGTTCCAAGAAGCTAACTGTAATTTTTGACTTTCTAGTACTTACGTGCATCAAGTTAGCTCAAGTAAATCTCCTGCAGTCTACTATCTAGATGATATATTGCAGAAGTCATTTTCATACCTGACACAGCACTCAACCGAACCCCCATCACCCCCAACTACCCCAGATACACACACTCAGATATGCACTTTCCTCTTTTTTATTCCTTTTACCCCCATTATTTATTTACTCAATTTATAAATGCAGATAGTTATTTGTAGACACTGAAAGTGTGGCACGTTGGCCATTTGTCTAATAGAACTAGAAAACAACATGTGATGTCTTCCTTTTTTGACAAATTGTTGCTTAAGTTTTCAAGAACAAACCACAAAATGTCCCAAACCAATACACGTAGGTGACAGGGAACTAAGATTAGCATCAGACACAACAATTTGTCATTTTCCCCTCTGTAGTGTGTCGTAATGGCAACACGACTCCTTTCCTACCTACACTACATAAACACAACACCAAGATCAAGGATAAACATGTCTTTTTTTTTTTTTTTCCTCATTTGGCAAGTTTGACAGTCTTTACAACATTTTCCATGATGCTTTGGCCACAGTGGTTGTTGGCATGCCTGATCACAGAGCTCTGGTTCTCTTCCCTCCCGACCAGTCACCCTGGTCTGCAAGCTACGACCGGTCCCTCATCCAAATTACAGCAGCAGCGTGATCACCTAATCTCTCACGGTGACCATCTGGAAATGCTAACGCTATCAGCCGTTTTTTCACCCACTTTTTACCACACCACATACAAGGTTTGGTTATCTATAATGTCATAGTCCCAGAATAGAGATATAACATAGAAAAAGATCATTTTTGATAAACCTGTATCCAGGTTTCCATTCGAAATTAGTATAAATTGGCCAAAAAGAAAATTCAAGTTAATGTGCATTTTATGTGACTATTAGGATTAAGCCAAATTAAGATAAACAACTGGGGGCAATAGCTCTCCAGCTGGGTGCCATTCAACCACTGCAGAAGAAAAGGTCAAAAGAACCCCAGTAAAATGCGATGGAAACGTGGCATTTATGTTTGTTTCATTACTACTAAGGCCGAAGTCTCCTCATCACTCCACACAGATCTGATGTCTTCCTCTGCCGCAGTATTTCATCTTTCCAACGGAGCAGAAGTTTCAGCGAGCTTTTTAAGTCGCAAGTCTTTTTCCCTTGTATTTTGTCCAATTTCCTTTTATCATTACACCTGCTTTTTCACTTCGGCCAAGTTAAGAAACTTTATTCTAATATTTTGACTTTTTTCTTCAAATTTTACAGCTTTTCCTCTCCAGCACACTGAAAATGCGCATGGAAACAGATGGATGGAAAAGCTTTTAGAGACTTGGTTCCTGGGCTGCAGGTGATTCTGGAACAGGATGATGATGGCAAGTGAGAGGGAGTTTGTGTGTTCTATAAGTGTGTGCATACGGGTGGGTTTGGGAAGTGTTCATAGTTCTTGTCTGTGGGAATGCACGCTCATATATGAGGCAGAAATGGCGAGTACACGCTGTTTGGAAATGGCACCCCTGACATTTAGACCTGCAGACTGAAAAATCCTGTCGCCTCTCACGCATACACACACACACACACACACACACACACACACACACACACACACAGGCACAGATGTAGAACAACACACAAGTATCTCCTCCTCTGCCCCCTCCCTTCCCCTCCTCTCTTTCCTCTGTGGAATTCAAAAGTAAAATGAACCTAAGTGTGACAGGACGGCTTCAGCTGCAGGAAAAACACACATTTCAACACTCAGGAAGTGGCAGGGAAAGCAGGGAGGAGAGAGGCGCAGGAGCTGCTGGGACAGTTGAAGGAGTAGGAGGAGGAGGAGGAGGAGGAGGAGGACAAGGAGCAAAGGAGGAGCAGTTGTACAGGATTCTAAGAAGCTTGTCTGATTTGAAGTCCAAGGATGATAAAATGGTCAATGAGAGCCTCGGTGGGTTTGAGCTACAACTGCAGATAATAAATTTTAAAAATCTAAAAGTTTTTCGTG
Source organism: Istiophorus platypterus (assembly GCA_016859345.1). Classification (NCBI taxonomy): domain Eukaryota; kingdom Metazoa; phylum Chordata; class Actinopteri; order Istiophoriformes; family Istiophoridae; genus Istiophorus; species Istiophorus platypterus. The sequence goes on along the minus strand of CM029129.1, from coordinate 15,711,919 downwards.
TGTAATTTAATCCTCGGTGGCCATCGCTAAACATCTACATAGTTTTCATTTCCAGCGTGTCAAAAACCAAAGCGGTGGTAATGTCACATTTTTCATGAAACGATATATTACCCAGTTCACGGCTTAAGTGTTCTTTTGAGCCCAAGGAGGCGAGAGAGGAAGAAAGACAGAAAGAAGAGGAGAAAAGGGAGATTAGCCACGATTTTTGGTACCGCAGTTGCCTGCCTACCAGCAAGTCAGCCAGGCAGTCAGCCTGTCCACCATGAAGCCAGTCACCCAGCCAGCAAACAAGCCAACCGGTCCATTTCATTCAGTGGGGCCACTGGCATGGGACCAAGTAATGCCACTAAACAAAGAGCTACTGTCTTGCATCACTTCCCCTCAGAGAGGCCATCCAGGCCGCAGCCTCTTATCACCAGGCACTGCCAGTCTGCAGCACACTAAGGCCTCCACCATACCGGCCTCTTCACTGCTTTCTATTGCAGCCCTCTCTCATTATACCACCATTATACTAACCCTGTACCGGGGGTTGGGGTAGGGGGGTGGGGGGTGGGGGTGGGGTGGGGGGTCAGCACATACGAAGTAAAATCCATCAAACAGCATATTAAATTGACATTATTATAAAATTCAGTTAAAACTGCTGCCTGAATTTAGTTTAGACAAATAGCTTGTGCAAAGGAATGCACAAGTCAGTTCCCTAGTTCGTGCCAGTTGACTTCTGGTTCGAGACCGCAGTCCTGCTTCTGGGATTTACAGCTGAGGAAGGAACATATTAAAACACCTGAAACATGAAAATGTGGTACTCCACTGATTCTATTCCATTGTGAGCCTATTATTTTCTTATTGCAGAAGTTAAGCTGTGAAAGTCTTGAATCTTAATGGGCAGCTTTGCTCCTTGGTCTTGATAAGTATTCTGGCAGTGTAGTTTGATACTTCCTTCCATTCCACAACCTCACTTGCATGTGTGTGTGCATGTGTGTGCGTGTGTGTGTGCATGTGTGTGTGCATGCGTGTGCATGTGTGTGTGAGCGTCATGGATGCGTGTCTGTTTTCAACAGGCCCTGTGGCTGCCTAAGGGGGGTGGACATGTGTAAAGGAACAGTTGCATTCCTTTCAGATCCTCCTCTCAAAGGGAAAACACACACACACATACACACATACACACACACACACACATACACATACCCACACTCATTCAAATCTATACAAACTAAGCTTAACAGAACACACAAACCTACACCCTCTCTCCCCTCTTTCTCCCTCTTTTCCCTCTCCTTCTCCCTTTTTCTGAACAACAGTGGTGCAGGATGGTCCCCTGAGGCAATGGAGGGGCCAAAACTGAACCGACCAAACTTGGCTTCCGACCCTGGAGCAGCAACACGCCCACTTGGCGGCAGCCTGCAGTGCATTCCTGGTGAGAGCATTGTCAAAGCCAAGCACTTCCTCTGGAGCAGGGCCAGCCCCACCACAATAACATTTCATACATTTATCTCTTGGCTTGAGTCTCTTACGCTCAGTACTGACACAAACAGTGAACATACACACACACACACACACACACACACACACATATACGTGCACACGCACATGAAAGAAATTGCGTGTACGTGCACACACGCACGTACAGAGAACAGTATTGCAAAACACTGTTTTGATTCCCATCTTTGCTCTCATGTCTCTCCCTCTCCTCCTCTCTGTCCAAGTATTCCTATCTATGTTCTTTCTCTAATCTTGTTTTCTCTTTTCTGAAGTGAAGCTGACTTTCCCTCTCTCACCAGATAGTGAATAACATCACCTTTCAACCTGACCCCCACTTGTTACGGGATACAGCTAAAATCCCATTCTCCTCGGCCTCATGGGTCTCTGCTTTTTTTTTCAGTTTCAGAATTTCACGAAACCCCTAGAAAAATAATGCACACCAGCTATTTTTTAAAACCTCTCTTAAATAAAATTCGGATTCATTTCTGCAGAGGAGGTTAGACACTTGGTTTGGAATCATTTCGGTCTGGTGAAAACTTCGACAAGGTTTCATTTTGAGTCAGAAACAGCATTGAAGACTCTGACTCTGACTCTTGAAGCTGCACTGATTGGTTCATCTTTAAGCTACTAGACTCAATTGATTTTTTTGTTGAATATCTGTCTGGTCTGCTTTTTTTGGGGGGGGTGTTTGGTTGTTCGTTTGTTTGTTTGTTTGTTTATATTCTCCCAGTGAAAATTGAGGTTGAGGCTACAATAGGACAGTAATTAATTGGGATACTTATCGGAAACGAACAATTACAAGAACCAACAATGGGGATCAAAAACAGATAATACATATAGCACGTAACCAATTTGACTAGGGATGAAAAGAACCTTTTGAGTTAGGCAGTCATTTTTGATTTGGTGTATGTTAATAGTTGATAATTATTCTTATGATATTTCCCCTGATGTAAATAGAAGCTTTAACCAAAGCAAATGTTGCTCAAAAAATGCCAATTGATTAATTGATTGATCGATTTGCAGTTCTAAAAATAACCCAAATTGAAATTTGAATTTGATTGAATCAAATTTAACACAATTTTGAATTGAGATAAATTTGAATGATGGAAGATGATAAACAGAGTAATAATCAATTCAAAACCACAGCATCACACACTATAACAGCTGTTGTCACATCTTGCTTTGTTTAAAAAAGAAATGGAGGTATCCTGCCTGTAAGGATCATTGAATATCACGTGTACAGAGAGAGCTAGAGTGAGCGGTAGAGTTAAATATAAAGATAATCTTAAATTACATACAGCTTCAAAATGGCATAAAGTAACTGACTTTCTCTAGAGGATTGGTGTTTTCTAGATTTACCAACAGTTTCAAAGTCACCACCAGACGCTTCTTCTCAAAGTTCTTAGTCGAAGGTTAAATCTACTTCATTCTCATGTCTGCTTGTCTAACCATGCACCAGTTTCTGTTCTGTCAGGGCAAACACAAGAGCAGCCAAACAAATACACAAAAAGAGAGAGAGGGAGACAGAGAGAGAGAGAGAGGGAGAGACTTATGTAACTGGTATGACTTCACAGGAAGTCAGCACTATTATATGTGCGTATGTGTTTGTTTGTGTGTGCGTGCATACCCGGTCATGTGTGCAGGTGATAACAGTATGCATCATTTTCTTAGTGCGTATGTTCGTGTTTGTGTCAGTGCATGACGGCAGAATTTTTTTTTTTAAGTTTGTGGGTAAATAAAAGCGATCAAACAAAACTGCCGGTTCCGAAACAAGATATGTAGAAATCTGACGGACTGTGAGAAGTTGGTTTGCATGAAATTCAGTCATGGATCAACTTTTTTTTTTTGTAAGCGTCACTGAGGTGGAAAAAAAAAAATAGAAAACAGAAGAAAGAAATCCAAGTTACACATTAGCCCAGACACGGGCGACTTATGTGAACTTTACCCTCTGGATACGCACACATGTTGCCTTTTACTCTGCTTCATCATACTATAAACACACCATGAATTCATACATAAACTCAAACACACCCTGGGAGACTTGTAGAGTTGTGATGTGTTGTGATAAACTTGCAGCAGTTTTGTATTACAAATCCAACAGTGGTCATGCCAGATACTGAAACAATGATGTTACACACATCTGTTACCCCAGTGAATCTGCCAACTCACAGAGTGGAGGGGAGGAGAGGAGAGGAGAGGTGAGGAGAGGAGAGGAGGAGATGTGAGAAGAGGAGAAGAGAGGAAGAGAGGAGACACTTGTGAAACTTTCCTCTTGTAAATTTCACATGGTCACATCCTCTTCTACAGTCGATCGCTAACACAGCTCTACCCCAAAATGCCCTCCTTCCTTCCTGTTAACATACATCTGTTTAGTCAATATCATGAGCAACAAGGAAAATCACCATGGCAACCTGTCAGATACAGCCAGCAACCCACCGTCTCCCGCACCGGCGCACCTGCAGGCAAAAAGCAAAGAGGTCAAGTCATGTTTTCTCAGATATGTGAGATTTGTGTGCATTGGTGCGCGTGTGCGTTTGCACGTCTGTGTGCGTTTGCACGTCTGTGTGCGTTTGCACGTGCATGCTTGGGACCTCGGGTTGGGGTATCTTGGCATGTCTCACTGTGGTTCAATGTTTCCTTTTAGCTCTGGTGGCACTCTCGCGTTCCTGTTGGCTGACCTTTTCTCTTCCTGTGAAGTTCCTGTCATGTGTTCTCTGTTCTTGAAGGTCACAGATCTCTCGGCTGAAGCCAATTGTACCATATAACAGTTCAGAAAAGAGGTACAACGCCCCATATAACAGAGAGGAGTGTTTGAAACATTTGATTACACAGCGGCAAAGCCGGAGCTTAGTTTAAGTTACTGGCACTACCGGGACCTTCAAAATATACTGTGTAGTTGGTCGATACCCTGGTATATAACCAGAGTGTGTGCGCGTTTTGACCAGCAACACAATGATTAAAAAGGTCTGTTCACAGCAACACGGTTAGTGACAAATCAACTACAGACCCGAGGATGAGCGACTGAGTAATACTCTCTTACTCCAACAAACACCAGATGCAACAATAAAGAGCAGTAACGTACCAGTTTATATTTAACATGTGTAGTAGAGCTGTGAAAGATCAACTTTGCATGGCACACGGAGATTACAGGACCGCCAAAAACTTTGGCACGCGCTCACAAACAACGCGCACAGCTGTTGCATTTGCTGTTGCCGGTCGACACGGAAACCAACGCGAAACAGGACTTTAGTGAACATTCTGTGCGTTTTTGGAATCGATTTTAATGCCGAATATCGTGGGGAGCAAATCACCCCATCTCAGGTCTATTACACAGACTTGAGTGCAAGCCTAAAAAAGCCTTCCAAATAAATAAAAGCCTTACGCAAGTCACTTTAAACGGTTGTTATTGAGACTGACCAAGTGTTAGATAGTAGCCACCTGGACTAACTACGAACCGCATAGAGATCAGATCCACTTCCGCGGCACTTTGCAAGCTCTGTAATAGCTGGTCTGAATGGAGAAAGAATATTTGATTCCCATACAATGTCAGGCAGAGCACAACAAATGAATGTCTTTTTTCATAGCACCTTTCTGTGATACCATTAATCAGGGTCTGTTTACTGGTGTTGGGGAGTAGGGATACATTTCCGCAAAGCTACATGGCTCAAGAGGGAGCTGCACAAACTCTGAAAATGTCGCAGCATTTAAGTGATGCCGAGCAAACATCGCTCTTTCTACGGGCAGTTTCCCCTCCAGCTTTAAACGTTCAGTAGTTGACTAATTTCTCAAGAAACCAAACCTCGAACTTTTCCGTTTTAATCATTTAAGCTCAGTCAGCAATTTACTGTTTGGTTTTGTTTTCAAGAGTTTTAGAATAACTAACGGCTGGTTTCGCTTATGAATAATTATAATATGTTTGGACAACAGCCCTCATCAAATCTATTAATGACATATTATTAACAGCTGATGCAGGCAAATGTTTGCTGCTAATTTTACTTCACCAAATGTTTTGACACAGTAGATCATTCAATTCATTTGGAATCTCTTGTATTTGTTTTATTTGTCAGTTTAATTCATTTTTATTTTATTGGCTCTATTTACACAATTTTATTACTGATTTTTTATTTGATGGCTCCTTTTTGGTGTGATCAAGTCTTAATCAGTGCTTTCCTCTGTAAAGCATTTTGTATCATGGTTTAAAAACATACCATATGAATAAAGCTTATGATAATTATTAATGTTGTTGTTGTCATTGTCATTTTTGTTGTTGCACTGTGAACTTTTAATATTTCTAAATCTTCCCCAGGGAAGCTATTGTTCTTCCTCATCATTATAGTGGTTGAACACAGAAGGGCAAGAGTAACAAAAATACAAATGTGCATTAGCCTCTGGGGAGAAACTCTTGTTGGATTGAATGGAAAACCGTCTTGGACTTTGAATATCAATGCCTTTTATAAAAAGAAGCGGCATTGGAAGAGATATTTACATTCTTTACTTAGTAAAAGTAGCAATACCATAGTATAGAAATACTCTGTTAGAAGTAGAAGTATTTCATTCAAAATATTATCTATATGAAGTCACAAAGGTTTTGGAATCAATGTATACTTAAAGTAGTAAAACTAAACTTTCAGAATAATGTAAACTGGATTATTGCATTATAATTATCAATGTATTAATGTGTTCATCACTTTAATGTTGCAGTTGGAAAAACATGGGGAGAATTTATTTTCTCTATATACAGCTGAGAGGCATGTGAATTTCCCCTTGGGGATCAATGAAGTCTAATTTTATCTTAAACTAAGATAACAGATCATAACTTGTTTGTTATATATTTTGTATTAATAATCTATAACTAAAACTAAACTAACTAAAGTTTTCAAAAAAAATTTAGTGAGGTAAGTACAGTATCTCCCACTGAAATGTTCTGTAGTAGAGGTATAAAGTAACAGAAAATGAAAATGCTTAATTTAGGTACAGTACTTCAGTACTGAAGGGCAGGATATCTCTTTCCTCCAGCATCGATTTTGATAATTCTTTGTTTGTACGTTGTGAGTCCGCCGACCTCGGGAATGAGCAGCGTTAAACTGACTGGTTATTCTTTTAATATCATTCAACGAAGCGCCGTATCCACAACCTCTGAAAAACTGGAGAGAGGGAAGGCTTTATAAACCCTCGCGATTCACTTCCTGCCAGCTATTGTGAAAAGTGATTCAGTTAATGGTTTCCAAGAAAGGAGATCTCTAGGAACTACAGGAACTTGTTTAGCTCAACCACACATTTGTGAACACACACACACACACATTTCTGCTCAGGCATACAAATGTAGTCGAACATATATCAGCAGTAATTACTGTAAATTTTTTTGGTTGTTGTGGTTGTTGTATGTGAGAGGTGTTCTGGCCTGTGAAGCCCTCTGACCCAAAATGCTATTCCTGTGACTGTGTGTGTGTGTGTGTGTGTGTGTGTGTGTGTGTGTGTGTGGCTTACTCAAGGATGTGGCTGATCTCACTGAAATGCTTACAAGACAGATCTTTGCCCCCCCCCACACACACACACACACACACCCGTAAGTATCTTGTGTATGTTTGCACATGTGTGTGTGTGTGTGTGTGTGTGTGTGTGTGTGTGTGTGTAGTGTCTGTGAAAAGAGGGAAAGAGGGATAGGGGGAGAGAGAGAGAGGGAGAGAGAGGCATCATTCAACAGCCGCTCCTCCATCCAGGAGCATCCGGACATCGATTAGTGTGTTATCTCTCCTCCTCTTCTTTCTCTTCTGTGTATGTGCGTGTGTGTGTGTGCGTGTGTGCGTGTGTGTGTGTGTCTGTGGTGGCATACAGTTGTGTTCTTCAAGCCTTCCACAAACCCCTGGTCCATCCTTACCTGGCAATGGCCAGTGGTGCCGTAAACAGGAGGCCCATTACTAAGTTCAGACAAACTATAACTAACCATCAATGTGAAGAATATAAAACAATTCTAGATTATAAATTATATATATATATAATTATACTATTTAAGTAATAATTTAGCTAATACATTTCTGATTTGACTCTTCTATCCAAAGATGGGAACAAAACAATGCTGTTGGTGTTATTGTCATGAATCCCCTTACAGCCAAACAACCACCACTGATCTGAAAAATTACTACATAGAATTCAAATATAACTAGGAACAGCTAAACTTTTGATGACATTCAAGGATGACAAGTCAAATTATATCCAGGTAAAAGCCTCTCAGAATAACAGTTTGCCTTTGTTTTTGCTTCTGTTAGAGTTTTGCCAAAGCTTTAGGTTGGCCAGGGTTCTCTGACCAATTTTATCACACACAAGGTATAGGAGACATGGCCAAAACTACAAATAAGCCTCAAGTTGTAAACAGAGCGGAAGTGGAACTGGAACTTAGAGGTTCTCTTCTAACAGTACGAAAACTTCATTCAAATCCCTTTGACATTTGTAACTACACTAATGACTAACAATCCAGCCTTGTAGCGGAGCATTTCTCAAAGGTACGTGGTGTGGTTGGCTTCCTAATGAATGTTTACATAAGGACAGGATAGTTTTTTTTGAAAACCATCTAATATCGTTGTTTATTCACCGTCTACATATTTTTTCACCGCCTTTAACAAGCACCATTTCCTGTATGCCATATGCATTCGCAGGCTAAACATCATGGCTTGACAGGGGAGGCAAGTCCGCGAGCGGGTCGAGGGGCAGTCGTTAGTTCAGATATGTCTATAACAGCGGCAGGATGGAGCAGACTGACTTTAGAAGCAAGAATTTTATGGATATGAACAAAACCAAGTTATGATGACCCAAGATGATGACCATTTAAGTTACACTTAAACGGTTTTACGTCAGGAAGATAGTCCTTAATTGTTGGTAAAGTCATGTGTTTCCTACTTGGAGACTGAGGGAGAGAAAGACAGAGACGGAGGGGAGAGAACACAGAGAGTGACTGAGAGACACCAAGGGAACAAAGACAGAGCACCTGTTCAGCGACCTCAGCCCAGACAAAGACACCTCTGTCCCCCTGTACAATGACGTCCGGGACACTGTGACTCGCTGTGTCTGGTGGGATGACCAGACAGCACAGCAAGCTAGCTGTTTGTGCAGGCCGAATCTATTCAGCCACACGCACGCACACGCACACACACACACATGCATACACACATGCACACGTGCACACACGCACTCACATACTGTGGTGGGAAGTAATCAGAGTCAAAAGGCTGCTTCAGTTGTCAGTCTCGCCAGAGACAGACATATTCCTCCGCGCTAAAACTACAAAGGAGGAAGAAGTTTTCAGAACAGCAACTCGGTCCTTTCGCTCTTTTGAGGATTTGAAACTTTAAGTTTTGCTGTGGTTGACTGAGGTGATCAGCTTGCTCCTAGTAACATTTCCCGTCCTTTCCTTATAGATTTGCATCCGTGTCATTCCTCGTAAATCTGCACGAATTTGAATACCACGTTTTGTCTGTAACACATAAAAAAGCAAACAGGATTCTGGTGGAGAAAAAGAAGAAATCAGATTCATTAGAAGTCACGAAAGTTAGAAGCCCTCCCCGTTCAAGGCTAGATTTTTGATGCTAAACTTGAGACTCCCATCACCATGGAAACAACTCTACAGCCACATAAGAAATGTAGGTAGCATTTCTAAAATACTGTAGTTACCAATAGGAGGTCAAAACAAGAGACAAAGGGAAAAGCGTTTTTGCAAACAGAGAGACCACGTTAAAGCTTACATCAAAGGATTTCTTCCTTTCTTTCATTTCCTTTCTTTGGCCTCAGAATCCAGTACAGCAACAAGTCCATAATATGCAGTGTTACATAATTGTCCACCACCTCAATGTCTGTGTCTTTGATAACAGGAAGGAAACTCAACCTTTTAATATCAACAAACCCGTCCTTGGATTTTCTTTTTCTTTTTTTGTAGCCATACAGTTCAAGGAAATCAAGGCATAAAAATTCCTGACCTCCTTCTCCTGCCCACAGACATAGAAAGTAAAATCTTTTTTAGTTTTTACAACTGCTGCAGCCATAGTTTTAAACCATTTACTTTCAAGATGCGTATGTGAATAAAACATGAGATTTGTTTCTTATCTCAAGCTGTACTTTGAGGTTATGTTTAACAATAGGCAGCTGCCATTTTGACACGCACAAAATGTTTCCCAGGTTTATTTTATTCATGCTCTTAAACCAAAATATATATATATATTTTCCTTCAAAATGTAGACATCTATTTTTTAAAGTCATTATAATATTTACATGAATGTACATAAAAAAGCAGGTGGATAAATTATGACCATAATATGACATTTAGGGAAAAAAATTAAAAACAACCTCTCTCCACTTGAAATACTTTTGTGCTGCATTTTATCTTTAAACCTAATAAACACTAGATGCATACTGATGATTACGTTACAAAAAATGATGTTACCCCAAAGGGCAAGTCAACAGATTTTTGGCCAGTTCAGCATAGACTACAGCAGTGAGTACACGTCCGTGATTACAACCTTTTTCTTAAATGCAACTTCTGTAAACCAATTGCATACATTCCAACTCAACTAGTAGCAGAGCTGTGTCACAGTCATTATGGCACAAGATATATGGGAAAAGAACAGGGAACAGAGCCTCGCCGTTAGGACGGCATGATTGAAGTTTGATCCTGGCCACCAATTATGTGGTTGCTATGTTTCCTCTGTTGCTACCCTGGTATCTTCTTTTCACACGCCAGAGAGGAGGAGGATGAGGGGAGAGGAAAGGATATTATAAACACATGTTCTATGTATAGGTGAAGCGAAAAATATATTATCGGTGGGGCTAAAAATAGGGAAGGGAAATGAGTTTACATAATAGAAGCAACGGTATAGTGAGGGTATTGTAAGCGGTCATTGTTGTGATCTTTTTGCACCATATTTTCCATTTATTGACGTCTTATTCCTTAGATTTTTGTTGTTGTTGTTGTTGTTGTAGTTGTTGTTGTGGTGGATGATTTCAAAGATTGTGTAGGCGTCAGCCCTTTCTTTCTCTCTCGAAAGATGTTGGCTACACATTAGAAACCCTGATGCACATTCACAGCCGGTGCAGGTAATCAAACCCTATAAATACTTCCACATATATAAGTTAACCGTTTGCTCACTAATGCATCAATGAGACAGAGGTCTGCTGCACTTTCTGCAAAAAGAAAGTGTTAATAAAGGGCCAACAAATGAATGTTGCACCATAAAAACAAATATTAAATATTTAACCTGCCAAGAAAAGACATAAGGAACTTACTTTTATTGGTACAATTTTCAAATGAGGAACTCACCATGAAGTGTTCATTAAGCTATAACTAATGGCTTGAGTAATAAATCCATTAATTAACATAACAGATCAATTATAAGCCATTATCAATAACAACTTTTGGGTTGTCATGTTGTGGAAAATCGAATTGGTCAGTGTTTGTCCTTTCTGTTCGGTAAAATGCAGTTATAAAAAGTTAATGATCCCTTAGGAAATGCTCATGGATTTGACACTTTCTAAAAAAATAAATAAATCATCAACTCCAGAGCTATAAATATTAATAGGTCATTAATTAGTTTTAATCTGTGGTTTTAAGTGCTAATACGTTGTGGATAGACCCGAAAGTTTTTCTTATTAATGGTTTATACATAATATGTCAAGCACCTGTAAAATTACAGCATGTAAAAGGTGGTCTTATCAGAAAGTGGCCCTGGATTATAGCATAATGTATCACTGCTCACTGAGTGGAAAAAATAGCATTTTTTTTTAGTATTTTAACACAATACATCTCTATACACATCTCCTCAGTAAAGCCTAAGATGTGACCTTTAGTGACTCTGCAAAGGTGGCTCATGCAGAGATGTTCAGACAGATGTCGGCTAATATATTTGAACAGAACAATTTCCAGGGGCAGTGTCAAATCTATCAAACTACGAATGTATTTTTTTAAAAACCTGATAAATAAAAACAAATAAATGATGTACTCAGCTTTTGTGTTGTTTGCTTTAGACCCATGTTGGGTGTTGACGTGACCCCACTGACACCACATCATCTTCTTCGCTGCTCGACTCATCACAGTTTGTCTGAAAAAAAGGACCACAGATTTGCCCAAGGAATATCTGACATTTTGGAGGCCTGCCTGTCGGCTTGCTTGGAGGCCAATGTTGGCTATGGTTACCCAGAAACCACGTCTCTCAAACCAAACTCAGAAATGCTTGTGTCTAAGTGTGCTGCAGCAGTTTTGGTCTTTAGCATACACAAATTCAGTTTTAATTAAATCTATTGCTTTTTCCTGGTGGTGAGTTAAGCCGATATGGCAGTACAGTCATTTTCTAAAACTTCTAATATTCAAAAAAGCACATACAGTTGAGCCATAGGGAGCTGGACAGGGACATATAGTTTGATGTGTCAGCTCCGTATCTCCACATATTGAATTTGAACAGTGACACAAGCTTCAAAGTGACTATACTCAACTCGAACTTAATAATGTTTACATCTGCATCGGATGAATGTGGTGTTAAATTTAGCTGTGCGCCTTAATCCTATTGTGGCAAAAAGGAATTGAGCAAGTCAAAGGAATAGTTGGAAACACACGTATTTACTTTCTTGTCAAGGAAAGATCAATACCACTCCCTCATGCCTTTATAGTAAAAATGTAGCTGGCACCAGCACCTTATCTTAGTATAAAGACTGGATGCAGGGGAAAAAGGCTTGCCTAGCTCAATCCAAAGGCTTAAAACACTCTGTCTATCAACATCTGTAAATCTCACCATTTAACATGTCACAGCTTGTTGATTTTATTTGTACAAAAACTGAACCACCCCCCCCAAAAAGTGATATATGTGGATCTACGTGCATGTTTAAAAGGAGGCAAATAAGGCTATTTCACAAAATATTAAACTATTCCTTTAACCTAAATGAATAATATTTAATAACTGGTTGCAAACTGTTTGCAGTCAATACTGTTTGAAATCTTTCACCCACACATTTTCCCTTGTCACGCTCCCTCAGGCCTGTACTACAGCACATCTTCACTTTCCGTTTGATGACAGGGGGCTTTTGTTACGAGTTTTTCATGGAATTATTTAGATTGAGGTCAGGTGACTGAACCGGCCTAAAATAAGTCCCACACTGTTCATCTAGTGTGGATGGGAAAACAAATGCATGCAGTGTTAAAGGATGTCACATGTTTTGTTAACTTTTTAAATGAGGGGTCTCACGCTGCTATCATAAGTCATGATGAATTCATAATGGTAGAAAATGCTCCTGGTTTGGCTATAACAAAGCATCACTTGCAGAGAATGAAAAGGAAAATGTTTCATTTGATTGTAAGAAAACACACGCCTGAGAATGACAAGAAGAAAACTCTTCCTCTCCCCTGTGACCTTAATCATCTTACGGACACAAAGTTTGCTTGATTTTCCAGATTTAACCTCTAAAATATGGGCAATAAATCTTTGCGGAATCGCTGGTTATCTCCACCGATTCCTCTGTTCCCTCTTCCTGTAATAGAAGGAGACGTTCACCCCTCAGCAGTGGAAACCTCAGGACACCGAGTCCAAATCCACAGGCCTCTAAGAGTGTCAGCTCGTAATATTGCAGCTTAATGAGGGAAGAAATAGCAGTGGTTACCCATTTGGTCTGAGTCCTCTTTCAGTCGCAAAGTGTGCTGTGTGTTTGTGTCTGCACATGTCTGAATACTCATGTGTGTGTGTGTGTTTGTGTGTGTTTTTGTGTTTGTGTGGGTCTGTGGGTATGTTTGCAGCACGGCTATGCACGAATGAATACTTTTGTGTGGTTGTGTTTGTGTGTGTATGTGTGCGTGCGTGCGTGTGTGTGTGTAGGGGTAAATGAATGTGATTGTGTTTATTTGCTGGCTGTGTGTAGGATACAGGAAGCCTTGGGGGCCCAGGCTCATGCTGTTTGTTATGGAGTGAGGAGGAGGCAGAGTGCGTGTATGTGTGTGTGTGTGTGTGTGTGTAAAAGAGAGAGAGAGAAAGAGAGAGAGGGAGAGAGAGAGAGATGCAGGCAGTGGAAGTTACAGCCGTCTCTGCTGTCTATAACTGCTGGGCATGGAGTCTCAGTGGAGCCAGAGCATGGTTCAAGGGCACACACACACACACACACACACACACACACACACACACACACACACACACACACACACACAGTCACAAATGGTAACACTTTATTTGAAACATATAGCAGTGATTTATAGCAGCCTAATGAGCCACTCGGGCCTCGCGCTGATTCATCCCTCATGTCAAGTCTCACAACGTTTTCATGTTACATCTTCCTCTTAAATGACATTAAACTGGAATCCTGCATCCGTTTAACAGGCAGTAATGTCAAAATAAAAGCCCTCTTTTGTCATAAAATTTCCGTGCCAATCTCAGAGTCTGCATAAAACAGTACATAAACCAGTGGAGCCCTTCAGGTTTTTTGAATGAGGTCTTGTGACCAAATTCTTTGTTAGTTAAATTTCCAGAAATTTAAATGTAGGTGGGGGAAAAGATCTCAAACGAGCACTACCTCCGCTAGAGTATAACGTGTTCTGCAGTTACAGGACAGCCTGTAAAGTCTGGAGTGAATAAACGGAAATCCTAGAAGAAGCTGATGCAACCGAGAGCTGCTTTTTCACATTAATGCTGCTGTCGAGAGATTGTACGTTTTTACCACTGGATTTCACTCATTTTTTTTCTTCTTGTGTATATGAAGAAGTGTATACGAACCAGTGATCAGTGTTACTGTTTATATAAGTATACGCGATTTCAGATAACGTTCAGTTTGGTCGCCCTGTTGCCTTGAAATTTTGTTCTTCATCAACAACGAACTAAAGTTTTGTTTTGTTTTTGTTTTTTCTTTGTCTTTTATTGGGTTATCTAATGAAAGTCGAAAAGGCAAAAGCAGCAAAACACCGTGTGTTTACTTCAATGATGAGTAATGGAAACCTTGATCTTTCCCTAACCTTAACCAGAGTATAAACATAGCGTTTCTGAAAGGACACTGCCACAGGACATGCTCTGGGCATTAATTATGTTTTCTGCAAAACAAAAAAATAAAAAAATAAAAATTGGAGTATATAAACATTCCTTAACTTCTAGGGGACATGGTTGCAAATGGATTTGGTCAGTTTTTCTCACTAAACCACTGGTAAACGTCTTATCAGACAGGTGTGCTTCAGTTAAACAGAGCTTTTTTCCACTGTCCAGTTTCTTCATGAAACTAAGACAAGCTGTTTTTGCATTGTTGTCAGTGAGGTTCCAGCATTGTGACTGCGTTATTGTAACCATTGTAGCCACATAATGTGGACAGTTAATGTGTATTGAATTCACAAATTTGGGTGATTTTAATAGACTATAATAGATTTATGACAGAATAATCAGAAAGCCCTGTTTTCTATTTTCTAAGCTTTTCTGAGGCAAAAATGATGCATTTTTAACTAGACTATGGCCTTAGTCTTTAAATTCATTTAATTAATTTCAAGTACTTCAGGGGGGTTATATTCCTTTCTTAGAAAATTGATATGTCAAATAGGTAAAATAAAGAACTGCCAGTGCCTTGAAGCCCCGATGGCCACCAGAGACCACAATAAATACCCTTTTTACCTATCGACCCATATGTTTTTTAGTAATCTGGTTGAAGAAGGCTATTCCTATCCTCCATCCTAGTCATGGAAAATGAATATTTCAAAATACTGAAAAAATATGCTCTCAAACAGCCAGGCCTCCTCACTTACAACTTTTTTAAATTATAAATTCTTTTACAAATACCATTTTGCTTTGCTTGTTTTGCAACACGTTGGAAAAAAAAAATCTCCTCTCCCTCTCTGTTTTTCGCCTCCTGAGGTTTTGCTGCAGTTTCCTTAAGTAATTTGACAGTTTCACCACATCCAGTTTGGTTTCTGGCTGGTGTCTTGGCTGGGAGCACCGGCAGATCTTTTTCTGGAGCCTTCCTCATCTTCTTCTTCTTCTACCCCCTGCTACAGCTCCAGTGTGTGGTTTTATCTCTGAGGGCCTCCAAAGCACATGGCTGCTGTCCCAGTGGGAAAGAAGAACACAGAAAGAGAGAGGCAGAGGGGGTTGGAAACAGCAAAAGAGGGAAGAAAGAGACCAAAAAGAGTATAAGGAGAGATGAAACAACAGAAAGACAGATGAAGAAAAGAGGGAAAATGAGTGAAATGACCACAGAAAGGGACATATGTTCTTTAGGCAAACGGGTTGCAGAAAGTTTGTTCTTTCCTCCAGGCTGTCCTCATTCTACCCTCCTTCCCTCTCTTCTTTAACCCAGGACAGAAACACCAGATAGGCAAAGAGTCTGACCTAAAGTAGACTAAATGTTTCATTTAGCAATTTGTCCTTCTGTTCCCTGGACTCCACTAACCTAACCCAACCCTGTGCTTTACAATTCAATGCTGGACCAGGGACAAAAAACAATCCCGGCAGCTCAGAGCTGAAGGGTTTCATTGTGAAGCGTGTTGTTTCATGGTCTATATGCAAAAACAATACAGATTTTTCGTGATCATTACTTAGTCCATGTATGTTTTTATAAGCTGAAGTTTAAAAAAAGCTTTAATGGTAAAATAAAATAATAATACCTAGCTTAATATACAATGTGCATCTGATTAAAACTGTGATGCAACTTCTTAGTAAAGAAAGAAAGAAAAAAACGAAAAAAACACGCAATAAGCAGAAATTGTGTTGCAAGAGCAGACATTATAGGAAAAGCAAATTACTATAGTAAATATTTTTGTGAATACATTCAGCATGAACATTTTGTGAGACAACTGATAAATTCTTTAAAAACATCTGCTCACTGTGCTGATGTAAAATGTCATTTGGGTGACACGTGCGTCTCTTTCAAAACGTAAATCAGCTGTAAATCAGTACCGTGCTGTATAAACATCGTTTCTGGGACTCAGTGTGTACCAAACTACTACCGAGCAACCTTTACTGATTCACACGCTAAAAAAATATCATTTTACTAGTGACTTTGAATAGATGCTGAGATTTGAGCATTTCAGACTTTTACAAATAGTGAGTAACAATGTTTTTTTACCTATGTTGCTTTTTGTTGCTGTTGTTGTTTTTCTGACCTGCTTACACAACTGTCCCCATTATTGCCCACATTTGCTAGAAGGAGCTCCTCGACAAAAGTTCCAAACTCAAGCATTGCGCACAAATTTATGTACAGTTAATTTAGCTATTGTTATTATTGTTAATGGCTGAAAATACTGCATTACTTAGAACAGAATAACTTGTTATTGGGTCATGCAAAAATATTCAATAGGGTTTTATCCGTAGGTAATATATATTTCTGTTGAAAATAAATGTATACTGACGTTGTCATGATAAAGAATGACTCAGAAGAGCAAGAGAGAGAAAGAAAGAGAGAGAGAGAGAGAGAGGGGCGGGGTGGGAGAAGGAGGGGGTGAGTAATTTACACCAGGAAGTAATTATGTAAATTCTAAGCCGGGTCTTCTAGTTTACAGTCCAGCCATAAACCCACTGTGATGCCTGGCTTGCAATAAACATTATTTATTTCTTTGTTTATTAATGCTTCCACTGCTAGTTCTGCCCCATGTCCCTCTGTTATTTTTTGAAAAAGGAAGAAACTAGTACAAAACCCCACTGACTGGGAGGCAATGTAAAAAATAGTGGGTCCACATTTAAAAACTAAAAAAATAGAAAGGGAGTATGTTAATGTAATTATTTTTTATGAAACAAACATGAGTCCTTGATGTGGGTTTGTTACATGTGGTTTGATATGTTTTGTGTTTTTGGAACGAAAAGCTGAAGTTTCAAAGTGGGTATTAAACAGATTTAAAGGCCTTGGGACAAAGAGAGTAAGAAGTCAAAATCGGATGTCAAACTTTGCCAAGTTGTGTGTTTACACGTAGACCAATGTCTCCTAATAGGAAATCCAAAATGTTTTAGTTAAAAATAGGGGGCAAAAACATCCTGAATACATTAACTCTTCCCAATTATGAGAAACAAGAGCAGCAAGGCATCTACCCATGACCCTGTGGCACTTGCCACATGTTTAATACACTGTATCTTGACTTAGATTACATCCCATAAAGCTGTCGAAACCTGAAAATGTCTCTTTTTCACACCCAGAAACAGACATTTTTCAAAATGGGTACATGTGAGAAAGCCAGCCCCACATTTCAGTTTGGATGGGGATCAGAGAGCATTTGGAAAACAATGACGTAAGCCTGCTGCATGGCAGTAAAGTTAAGAGGACTGCTTTCTGTCATTGTTTACTCATTAAGTATTTACAGCCATTACAGCCTCCTGATTAAACTATTCTTGCAGGAAGTTCAGGTCAAGTAACAAGAGTTAGCCTGCAGGCTACAATTCTGCACTGATAATCCACTTTTTAACCTGGTCTAATACTTCCTGTCTTATTTTCATAACATCTTGGTTGCCTTGTCAAAACATCTGCAAACCTCTGTTGGGTGCCAATAAGCCACCTGCTGAAAAACACCGAGCAGAGGTTAAAGTCCGCAGAGAGCCGGCAGCTTGTTTTCAACTGTCAGGGAGGCAGGATTCCACAATGACATGTTGTATCCCATCCTAACTGTAACATCCTTCCCACAGGGTAAATAAAAGCTTAAAGTTAGTGTGTGTGTGTGTGAGTGTGTGTGTGTGTGTGTGTGTGTTTGTAATCAGAAAGAGATATATGATCTGTCCTCCTCAAAGGAAAGAGCCTCTGGTGACGTACATGCACAGCTCATATGTTAGGGCGAGAATAAGACACGGAGAACCGTCCACATGTCTGATGCATGTGTGCATTGATGTCTGTGTGTGTGTGTGCTGTGCTGTGCTGTGCATGTGTGTGTGTGCATGTGTGTACGTGTGTGTGTGTGTGCACATTTGTGTGTTGGTGCACGTGTGCATGCACAGCAGATAGCCTCTGTGTTTATTTAGTTTGAGGTGACAGCAGGAAGGAAGGCAGGTTAACGAGCTGCCGGCTCCAGGCACCCAGGCACATGGTGATTATGCAACCCCAGCCAACTCCTTTTACACTCACACACGCACGCAGGCAGGCACGCACGCACGCACACACACACACACACACACACACACACACACACACACACACACACACACACACACACACACACACACACACAGATAATGTACTCACCTGGGTAGGGAAACAGACGTACTCACAAGTATGCAGGCACACTCAAGGGCTCTTACACCAGCTCAATGAGATTTAGACTCCGCATGATACTTATATAACAAAACCAATAAGCTTTACTCTTCCTGACACAGATGGTCATTCTGAAGGCTTTTGTCAGGAAAAACAAAATGTACGGAATAGGGCTACTAAAGCGGAATTTTTGCCTCCTGTTGACACGTTCTGGCAGCCCTACTTTAAATGCCTCAGACTTAAGACATAGATTTTTACCAGTAAGCAAAGGATTTGATGCAGCAATTGTCGTAGCACCATCACAACACTAGATGGCAAACAATCGGTCCAGGTTGTGCTTATATTACACACCCTAAATTATAGTGTTCACATTTTTTTTATCCACTTTGTGACACTAAGACAGAGAGCGACGATCACGGCGAGAAGAAATTTTGCACTGAAAGTGGCTTGACTAGATCGGAAAAATCTGAATTTGTCAGTAATGAATGAACAAAAGTGCTATATTTGCAAGAAAAAGAAGTAGTACTAAGTCTTTTCGAATGTCATCGTCACCGTGAATACTAAGGAACATTCATTTGAACGAGGCCTGCACAGGGAGGGGGTCTAAGCTAACTAAAAAAACTTGGCAGGGTCGTTCTGCCAAAAAGTTGAATCGGGCTAAAGTTTTGGTGCAACACGACATCCACAAGCAAAACACTGCACAGGCCAATTGTTTACATACAAACATCCATTCCTGGTATATCACCTTATGAGTCGAGTGCTGTATTTCGCAATCGTCATGACCGTTATGGCTTTTTCATGTTGTAAGATTCTGTCTGTGAGTATTACAAAACATGCAGTGTTTTTCAATGCATCCTGGATCATTTTACGTTGTAACACCCCCAAAAACATATCCCCCTGCGCTGCTTTAACAAGGTGCTGTTTTAACACAGTTCTGTTTTCGGTCTCAGTCCCCACTAAATCCATCGTAAGGCTGAGTTCACCTCACTTCCTACAGACCATTACAACAGGCAGCCAAGTCATAGAAGCCATTAAGGTCAGGTTCCTGGCTGTGGTTTATACTTGGAGCTCCTCAAAGCAAAAAGATTCTCAGTGTCAGCCGGCAAAATGGCTGTAAACCCTCCATCACTCAGTTACATCAAAATAGAACCGAGAGTTACCACTAATGCTATTGATTCAGTGATTCATCTAATTAAAAATGAGCCGTGACACTAATTATATCTAGTTTCATTTGTAAACAAAATGCTATAGTGTAAGCATCAATGAAAGGAGCCAATTCCATCCTCCCAAACATGCGGATTTCCACCTTTTTTTTGCTTTTACATCATTCCAATTTGAAAATCTTTGGATTTTGAACTGTTGGTTGAATAAATTATTCTGAGAAGTTGTGATGGGCGCCATTCAATATTTTCCGACATTCTATAAACTGAAAGATCAATCAAATAATCAACAATATTTTTCAACAGATTGAAAGATTTATATCATAGTATATATTTTTAAAAATTAGTTAGTATTAATAATATTAGTATTAGTTCGGATGTATTAGGGATGCACTTACATTCTCACAAGTACACACACAGAGCCGCACTAACATTTCTACCAGGTGCAGTGTCTGCAATTGTATTTTGTGTCGTGTTGAACCATCTAACTTGTGATTTACAGAACCAAAGGCAGAACACAGAGAGAGAGAAAGACAGACAGACAGAGAGGGGTCATGGTGGAAAAAGAAATTAATTATTCAAGTATGATTTATGAATATATACGTGGGTTTTATGAATGTGGAAGTGTGTGTTGTGCATGTGTGCATGTGTGTGTGTGTGTGCACGTGGCAGTGATGGTCAGCCAAGCAGAAAAGACCCCCCACGTCACCCATTAACACACTCTAACCTTTGACCTCCCCCGCCCAAACTCCACTGAATGGCTCTCTAATGGAGGCCAGACTTTGAGAGTGTGTGTGTGTTTCCACGTGCGTTCATACTTGGTTGCATGTGTCCATCTGTGTGTGCAAGAGAGCAACAGACAGAGACAGACAGACAGAGAGGAAAGAGAGAGAGAGTTTGTGAGTACAAAGAAAAACCAACTCCAGAAAGTGGAGGAAGTTTACACAGCCGACTCTACAGAGCTCCAGGAGCTGCTCTATTTATAAAGACAGCAAACCCTCACTACACATGTGTGTGTGTGTGTGTGTGTGTGTGTGTGTGTGTGTGTGTGTGCGTACACAAGAGTACGTTTTCATGCGCTGTTTGTGTTTGTATGAGTACATTTCAGCATGTGCACGACCGTGCGTGTCATTGTCAGTGCATGCATGCGCGTTAAAATTAATAAATACGCACAATTGAAGGCTTCCTGTTATTTGGTGGTGAGGCCAGAGGAAGTTATTTTGTGGTACACTGATAATTTTGGTCAGAACACCGGGGCTATAAATACTGTCAGCGCTACGCACTCTATCCCGCCTTCCACTCCTCGCTCCATCCCTCCATCCCTCCCCCGAAATGAAAAACTGGTGTGCTGCAGGAAAACAAGAGCAAAATAAGCTTCGGGGAGTTGTTTTTAGATTTTTTACAACGTGCCTCTCTCTCTAGACTGCTCCAGGGTCAAGTTCACTGTGAGGTACCGGCTTTGTCTGGCAACGGATATGTCGAGAAGGTTCCTAATATGCAAAGACAGATTCCACGTGAGCATGAATCCACATGTTTGCATTAATATACCAGAGGTCTCTTGGTGTCTGAACTACAACCTTTATAACCTTTCTGATCTAATGGCATATTTTGCTCGCCATCTCAGAGTTCCTAACACTGAAGGACATGGCAAGCAGTGTTCCGCGTTTTTGTCAAGAAATCTCATGAAAACACCAATACCAGTGATACATTTATCTGACTAACAAGTTTTTCCTGAATAGCCCAAGCCGGAAATCGTTTACTCCTCTCTACCATAGATCTCAATGTCTGTCCAAAAACTATTTGAAACACATTGAATAGAAATACAGTTGCACTGGGTCATGTGTTCCTTCATTATAAGGAACATGGACACTTGAGTTAATCCCACATGCATTACTCTGATACCATAAATACTCACCAATGCACCAAAATTGGTATTAATACACCACTAAAAATAGTCCTGAACAAATGCAGAACGTGCTGATTGATATTAGCTAAAAATGTTTTAGTTCTGGTCCTTTCGAATAAATGCAGAATGTACTGAGTGATATTAGCTAGAAAAGTTTTAGTTCTTTCGTGAGATTTGTTACGAGTGAGAAAAATATAAAATGAATAGTGCCGATCTTTACCTCGCAGGGAAAACAACTGAAACAACCAAACAGAAAAAGTAGTAAATTTATGCAAGTGTCAAAAATGACAAACTCTAAAGAGGCACTTTAAGTGGTTATCAAATGCCCCATATTTGAGGGCTTTACAGTAATGAGGCCTCTGGCTCTGCTCAGATAGTTAAATACCGGAACACATGACGGTACACACAGCGTACAACGCAGCGACATGTTCCCGAATACAATATGTACACAAAGAGTAACATATACATGCATGCACACACACACGCACACGCACACACACGCACACTGGGACGTGGCATGCTGCATATACAAACACTCACACCAGTATGGCACTCAAAGACGCATGTGGTCACTGCATGAGGCATGCCAGGAAATTCTTTCAAGGGCATGTTAATATTCCAGATGCTTTTGGATAAAAACAAGCCTCCAAATCAGAGAGCGGAAATTCGATTTGAACGCAGTTCTGCATTGCGATACAGAGATGTTTATCTCTACCCGGCCTATCTCTGCAGCCCGGATGGCTGAGTGGCCACTCGGTGTTTATCTATGATAAGGGCTTTCTGTTTGACTGCCATTTAGGCCGCAGTCAACAGAGAGGCCACAGTGGGAAACGTAGTATTTATATATAAAAAAAAAAAAAAAAAAAAAAAAACAAAGCCCTAATTGTTGCCCTCTGGCTTGGAGCTCCACACTCCGGACCTGGGTCAAACAGGGTGTGATAATCAGGTCTGTGATTTCTTTTATTGTACTTTGGAAGAGGATGGGTGCGGCATTAGCTGTGCGGGACCACACAAGAAATCACGCAAAGTTTCGATACCTTAACATAAACCGTTAACTTAACCCGATCGTGGCCTGTACAGTCTAAATCTCATTCTACGAACTGAATAATGAATATCTTACAGTTACTACTGGATGTAGATGGACATCACACACTTCAAAACAAAGGATCTATCTATCTATCTTTCTATCTATCTATCCATCCTGCATTTTTCTATTACTTTGTCCACCTCCCTGTATAATCCAATCCAGTTCAATAGCAGCACAAATTACAATCTCCGGAATGACCATAAAGTGGAATCAACACCTCTTTAAAACAAAATCTGAACAATATAACCTTCATGAAATAGGATTTACTGTAAACTAAATATGCTGGTTAGCGAGGTTTATTATGTGCACCTAGCTAATTATTTTTAGCTAGGAGCACATAATAAACTGCCAAATGAGTGTACACGCAGAAATCTTGCAAGGTATATATATATAAATATAGTTGCTATGCCAACAAATTGCTATGCCAAGGCTGGCAATCATCTCTTACAAACCCACTAACACATTGGAATACATTACTTTCGAGTTTTTCAATGTCTATAATTTCTTTTTGGTAATTTATTGTCCTTAGCCATCAACCAACTGCAGTTGTAACCGACAAGCGTTTCACTGTGCAACGTCAGTATCAGTCCTCTCAATCACTCCCCTGGTTTGTCCCGGGACTTTATCCCCAGGCAATATCGGAACTCGTTGTTTACCCATCCCATAATAAGGCTCATTCAGCTGAGGACATCTTGATTAGGTCTGCCGAACGTCTGGTTCCCATTTAGCGGGGAGGATGGGACAGAACGCGAGAGAAAGGAAGGAAGGGGTTTAGAAAAGGGAGAGATGGACCGAAAAGAGAGCCGGTGAACAAAATGACAGATGAGGGAAAATGCTGACTTTTATTTTCTATTTTATTTATTTATTTATTCATTTTCTGTTGTGAACAAGTTGGCGCCCACTGGTCAACCTGGGCTCAGACATGCAGAGCGGCTGCTGTTGGGAAATTCAAAGTGGCCCTATGTTTTTTTTCTCTTATAGGCTACGGATTTGATTTGGGACCAGACAAAGACAACACAGACTGTGTATTGATTTACCCCAGTAGTTTACCCCAGTTTCCCTCTCTAAGTAAACTCCCGTCTCAGATCCCCTACTGTCATGGGGAGAAGTCGACATAGTATTTGCACTGAATGTCTGACAAATTCTGGTATATCTAGTTCTCTTTGGAATATCCTTGAATCAGCCGCATGTCACCCTTTGTTCCATGATCCTGAGACAAGAAAGCAAATGAGAAACTACTGGGTATTTTCCTGGAAATCTCAATCAGCCTAAGCAATCAAGCTGTATAAAGTGTGTCACATATTTTATTGGCCGGTAAATTCCCGCTTTTATGGAAATCTGTTGGATTGATTTACGGAGGAGAAGTGGAAAAACACCTTTTCCCGTAAAACACGCAGTTTCCATTTCTGTCAGGTGGTATGAACGAGCATTTTGACATGAGTGCTGACTGATCCCACTCTCACGTCCGTCTGTTAGGTATCAAGCAAGAGCCAAGGGACGGTTAGCCTAGCTTAGCATAAAGGCCGGGAACGGGGGGGCAACAGCACAGTCCAAAGTTTACAAACATGCGCCCGCCAACACTTATAAGGCTCACAAATCAACGTGTTATATCGTTATATGATAAGTATGCTGTTTTTACAGATGCCTATGTGGCGTTGCATTATGGGGTTAGCAAGATTTAGAAGCGCTGGTAGGCGGATAACGTTAGCCTGTCAGCTTAATCTTTAACGGAGAGATATTAAAGTCAGCTGGCGTTTATTTTTTTTAAATAATTCAAAAATAGCCATCACCAGCCCCAAGAGTTCAAGTTGATGTCTTCCAGTTGCTTGTTTCATTATACTAAAGCACAAAATCCGAAGATATTAATCTTACATTTGACACGAGAGCAAAAAGAAACGATTCTTCACATTTGGGCTGTTGGGTCCAGGGAGAGTTTGGCAAAATGAAAAAAAATGATTTTCACAACAACACTGCAAAAAAAAAAAAGGAGTCCGGGAGCGTTGTTGCATCGGAAAACACCGGCGTCACATCCGCCGGTGTCCCGCTGCATCGATTCAACCCCAGGAGAACGTACAGACACACCCGAGCTCACGGAGACACACACTCATATGCACTGAAAGGCATTCAAACCGGCAGACACAATTACACAGTATATTTATGTGAGTGTGCAGCCAAATATGCAGCATGAGTGCACACGCACACACGTGCGCACACACACACACACACACACACACACACACACACACACACACACACACGCACGCACGCACGCACGCACGCACACACAGCGTGTTTATGTGAAGATGTAGAGTTCATGTAACAGATAAGGGACAGTAGAGTCAACAGTCCTGTAGATAGCCTGCTGATAGAGTGTTCCCTAGCTTCCGCTGCCCTTTGTTTACTTAATGATCAAGTGGATCTCTGTGTGCATGTGTGTGCGTGCATGCATGCTTGTGTGTGTGTGTGTGTGTGTGTGTGTGTGTGTGTGTGTGTGTGTGCGCGCACGTGTGTGCGTGTGCATGAACACTTGTGGACATGTCGGCGTTTTCAAGCTCCCATCGTGCCACGGCTGAGGGCCCGTTCCACGGAGCGAGTTAAACTCAGTCCGGCTTCCCTCCAGCTGTGCTGTATAACCTGCATCACGAAGGTGGTTATCAACCGGCTCAGCTAACTCCCACCCGGCTACCAGCGCGCTCATATGAAAGAGGCAGAGTCGTTAATGAGGAGCTGATCCGTAGGAACCAAGGGCGAAGTTCTTTATATGAGATGATACCTACGGGGGAATTCGGTCAAGAAAATCGTATGTAACCGAATAATATTGCAGATCCTTAGAAGTTAACCCCCTGGTGCAGGTTAGCCATGTAGCAGAGGCTACCATGGTGAGCTGCCCCAGTTGAAAGTGAGCCAGCTTTGTGGATAGTTGAGCCCAGAGATAGCTGGATAACCCTCTAATGCTGATGTTAGTACATTGATGTGGAAGTGTTCTTTGCTTATAAAAGTAATGAGGAGAGGCATGGGATTCTTCAGTATTTGAGCTTAATGAATCTGAATATTTACTAAAAAATAGAACCAGATATCAGAATCCAACCCTCCGTTAAATGTTGATAAAGTAAACACTTCTCGTCCCATGCTTAATGTCAGTGTTAACTATTCTAATATATAAGACCGCCATCTCTACAAAACCTTGGCCAAATTTTTTGAGTCCATAAATATAACTTTAAAAACTGGCTTTAGTCGCTATGAGAAGATAGTGAATTACAAAAGCAGATGTTGAAGGTGAATGTTTTGCATATGTGTTCTTTATAAACATTGTATAAGCTGATGATATAGCAATTTTAAAAATTTCCTCATTACGTTGATAAAAAATGTAATTCAGCTGGTTTCATTCATTCATATTTTTTTCGTGCAAAGTAGTTGTGTACAAGCATAATTTCTAGGACACGTAGTTGAACTGGAGTGTGCCTGGGTTCTTTTTTTTTTCCAGGGATCAAAGGTACACCTAACATTACGTAAATCAAGAACTGGGTTGTACTTTCACCACATCGTTATATACAAACCAAACCCAAAGCAAAAAAAAAAAAAACCCAAACAAACAAAAAAACCCTTAAAAAAATATTTGCACACTGAAATTCTCACAGCAAAAAGAGTTAAGAGTCAAGTTAAACACCTGTAGACAGTCGGTTAAGCAGGTCTGGTTGTTCGACTATGAGGAAGCATATACTGCATCTATGGAGACATGCTCTGTGAGAAATATAATACAAGGGATACATGCAGTCAAATAGATAAAAAGGAGATGAGAGAAAAGAAGATGACAGAATACAGATAGACAGTAGGTGGCATTCATCAGCGAGGAGGAAGAGCTCAAGTAAGAGACAGACAGACAGACAGACAGACAGACAGGCAGTTGTCGTACTTTCCTCTCTGCAGTCTCCGATTGAACAGAGTGGAGGAGTCATGCATCAGCGGAAGGAATTGGGAATGTGAAACATGCCAGATTAGAGAAGAAATCTGAGGGCCTGCAGACAAGCTCAATAGCTTCAGCCATGGGAAAAACACACACTCAAGACACCACTCGTACACAAAAACACACCCACACACACACACACACCCACACATCCACACACCCACACACCCACACACACACACAACTGCAAAACCCATTCAGATTCTGAACCACCTGCTGCATTCCACAGCCGATAAGTCAGCTACTTAAGGAGCCAGCTTTTAATCAGCCAGTCAGTCAAAGAGCCAGGCAGCAAAGCAACCATCCATACCAACTGTTCATCAGCGAGACAGCTAACCAGTCAATCTGTAACCCATCCACTCGATTAGTGAGTCGCTGCAGTCACAACTATAATAATCTGCGATCAAAGCAGAGAGATGTAAAGGTAGCGTGTGACATAAGAGAGATCAGTACAAAGTCACAGCGAACAAGGCGACAGGTGGGAAAAGATCGGAACAATGTTTTCACCACAACAGTCACCACAACATGTACAATCTGCAGACAAGTAACTGACTAGACGGTGACATACGGCTAAAAATACAAACTATGACAGACATTCATTTACAAGGACAGATTCTGGGAGACGCGGGGCAGTTTTGTCGTAGAGCTGCAGATGCGAGCTGAGCCCTGGTCAGCTTGTCAGGTGGCCAGCCAGCCACCCACACATCCAGCCGGCCAGGACAGGACAAGAGCAGAGGAAGCAGTCATTATGGAGGAAGCCAGGGCGTCTTAAAGCCATTATATGCCCCTCAGAGAGAGGCAGTCAGAGGCAACACGGATGACTGGAGCGCTTCAAAGAAGGCAGGAGCCCAGCCACCACCACCACCACCACCACCACCACCACCACCACCTCCTCCTCCATCAGCCTGCATGTTCAAGGGGAAGTGAGGAGTTTACAGGGTGAGATAGGGGTTACAGGGCAGGGTGGATAAGAAAAGATACTGGGGTATATGAAAGGCAGCAGATGATTTCGTAGGACTGTTTTTTTGTTTTTTTTTAAATGTGGTTGTGTGCAGGTTTAATGCTGCCTAGACTTGCATATAGTTTAGGTTTTATGTGCTGAAGTTTTGTGACATCTGTCTAGGTTTCTCCGCCATCACAAAACAATAAGGTTGAATGGATTCAGTTTGTGGTGCTCAAAACACTGGGAGACGAAAGAAAATACTTTATGATTAAAGTTGCACATGCACACAGTGAGGAGAGATTCGTTTAATGTTGCATCTGATCACGCTGTTTCTTTTTAACAGTTTATGTTAATTAAGTAGGCGTTTTAATAGGTTGTGATAGGTCTTTGTGTGTTTACTAGTGGTTAGTATTGATGCCTGTGCAACACCTCAGATTCCCCCGCACAGCGACTGGATACTATATCTGTAAGTGAGCTAAATCACTCTTATGCTGTAAATCAGGGTCAAGTTTACACTGATGACTGAAATTATTAGTATTTATTATTAGTTATTTCATTTTAGAACTGAAAACAACATTTAAAGGCATAAATTTTCCTCCTTTTTTTCACTTTGCAGAATTAAAGTCAAGACAGGATAGAAATTATCTGAAGGGATGTTTGTGGTGGGATGGGATGGAGCGGAAAGGGAGGAAGGGACGGTGGTGAGTTATAGCAGAGCTTAAGGCTGGAAAGTAGGAGATGAAGGATGGAGAAAGAGGTTTTGAACTAAGGGGATATGGCTTGGCCATAAAAAATAGGAAGAGTTGAACCGGGAAGGCTTTTGGAACAGAGTGGTGAAGAAACAGACCACTTCCTGCTCCATTTTCCAAAAGCAAAAAATATAACGCTGAACAATGTACTGGTGAATATTTAGGAAGTACCAGATATTTTTTCAGGAATTCTCCTTTCTATGTCTTCACCATAATTTGGATTTTTGCAGTTGAGATGGACATGAGGCACCAAAGGGTGCCCTTTCCTTCCTTTCTGACAGTAACGCCTTCCTCCCCAATAATCTCATAATCCTTGTGTCTATTTCAACAAATGGCCTAAAACCAAATATGCTTATGTTTAAGTGAGAAAGGGAGGGAGGAGGTCAAGGGAAGACGGGGGGGGGTCGATCATGACGACCAAGGTCTACTAACCTTAACAAAGTACTTACTTTAGCCCACAGCATGATCTCTCCTCAAACCTACCTATTTTTTTTTTTGCCTCAACCTATCCAAACCTTTACCATATCACTGTCAAAGCATAAAAGGACAGTTACTTCTCCATCGACGGTGATTTCTTTTAAACATTTTTTCCAGCGGCACATCACCTGCCACTATTACAGGCCCTAATTCAGGAGACGCTCTTCTGGGTCTTATCAGAGATGAGGGACAAACGACCTATGTGGTCATTTAGATTGCAGGGCTTGTTATTTCCCCATCCTCAGTCTTTCCATCCCTCCCTCCACCCTCCTCATCTGTCTCCCCTCTATGTCTGTTTTTTCTTTTATTGCCCTTACGTTTCCTACTTTGCCCCTCCCTTCCCTCTATACCAGTCACCCCCACCTCTTCCTCCCCCTCCTCCTCCCCCTCCTCCTCCTCCTCCTCCTCTTCTCTCCAGCACCTGTGCCCCTGCGGAGGGGGAGTTCCGGAGAAGAGGAAACCCCCCAGGGTAGCCAAGGCACCTCACAGATGGTTAGCAAATTACACCTTCATTACCTCTCCTCTCCCTCTTCCTCTCTTCCTCTGGCCAGTGCTTCACAATGACTCGCTGTTCCTGTTGCACTTCACATCTGCCAGCAGCTGACCCGTCTGCTCATAGCAGTAGCACCTTTTTTCGGAAGATTTAGAAAAAATTAAAGGTCAATGGTGCCTTAATCGTGTGTTTTCAAGTTACTAGTCTTATTTTTTCACCTAAAACACATTGTAGGATAGGAAAAAATATTCATTCTACAGCTGCACCACTACTGTATAATCAAAGTAGCATTGAGCACTTCTTTGTTAGGACAAAGGACTTGCTTTATGGCAGTTAGTCACTAAATTGTTGTGCAAATGACACATAACACAGGTACAGAGACATGAGCACATAATGCCCAGAGGCATTATGTAAGCTGAAATCAATCATTATAAGGGGCGTGCTTATACTCTGTAAAAAAATGACTAGCCTGGCAAGTGAATTTTATCTTCAGTCATCCAATCTTACCAGCTGTTTTTCAGGAGATTCTTTTTTTTTTTTTCACCATTATATTATATTTCCGTACAGGGACATAATTATGTCAGTTCAAGTAGCTCCAGTTCAATTTTCAAATTTTCCTCAAGACTTTTTTTTGTTTTCAATGTATTTTCCTAAAAAAAAAAAGAAGAAAAAAAAGGTAATATAAAAAGTTATATTACCTCAAATAAATTGCATTTGTTCAAACCAGAAATATCTTGCAATCCATCTAAGAGAAGTGACTAAACTATAAACTATACTGAGGGTGGTTTCATGTCCAGAGTTTTACACTGCAAAGCCGAAACCACAGAGAAATGTTTTACTTGTCTGGGAAATGTGCAGCACAAATTGAGAAGGTAAATTACAACGGCAACTCTTGCAGGATTTTTATTAATAAATCCCCATCATGTTAGGTAATAATTTGAAGTATATCGCTTCACAAATAGCTGGATGATCTACGAGAACAATGACCAGCCTTGAGCTTCCTTTGGCTGTGGGTTCGGTCTCAATTTCCAACAGGATCTTTACACAGCGTCTCTGTTGGACTGGAAAGTGAGGAGGTCAGAACGAGCGGGGAGGTGAAATCATAAAACAGTCTGATAGAAAGCTGCTCATGGGACCTATAAAATGGAGCACTAATCGTGATTCATTGGGGTCTGATATATGACACAACATCAGTGTGAGTAGTCTGTTTTTTTTTTTATTATCATTATTATTATTATTATTCCATAGAGTTAGATGATGTGATTAAAATAAAATTTCCATAGCTCTGTAAGATTTTTTTTTAAGAATTTTCACCAGAATAGTAGAACTTAGATAAAATATACAAAAATGTGGTTGGTGCTCTGTTGTATACACTTGGTCAAATACTGTTATTCACAAGTTTGTTTTTTTCAGCCTTGGTTGGAGTATTTGGTATAACAGACCATATTAGTACATAGAGTACAGCACTGTTCTAGGATATTGAGGCTTAATGTTGAGCCCTTTTTAAGACGCTCATGTTTTTATACATGTACACACAGTGTTCAAGTTAAGAATCACATCAAAAATTTGAACCTTAAATGCTGCTTTTCTGACAAAAAGTGAAAAATAACTGAAGTAGAAGAGTTTACTAAAAAAAGTTCAAATAAAAAAGCCTACCCAATGCTGTGGAAAACATTATGGTGCTCGATGATTGAAGGGTTTAACTTGTAAAAAGGGCTCTCTACATAGTTTACTGACAGTGTATTATATGCTAAAGTCTAATCCCCTCATAGCTAATAATTGAAAATTCTGCACAATAAGAAAAACCATCAGACGAAACGTGGGAACACAGAACCTACCAAGTTCCCCTTGTTAAATATCTACAGGTTTTGTTGCGTACAGTCTGTAGGTTACCAGCTGTTTGTTAATTTGCACAGACAACTGACTGACTCATACACCCTGTATCCATGCCTCCTCCGGCCCACTGTGAAAGCGCAGGGCCCAGTGCACCCATTAGGCAAGCAGAGGAAGGCATGGAATAATAATGAACGCACCTCACACGCATGAACAAGTACAGCCCCCCCCCACCGCTGCCGCCGCCGCCGCCACCCCCGTCACTGCCAGTGAGTTTCCAGGAGGTATTTCCATCATGCAAAATGTATGTCCCTCTTACTAGAACAGATCTTCTATCAAGCAAGCAGACTTATGGTTTTCAGCACTACGACGAGGACCGACTGAAATGGCAGAAAAAGAAAAAAAATCAATCACCTCTTACATATTTCTGTCACCCAGAGGCTGTTGGGGATTACATCATGTAGCCATCATCTCCCTCTATATTTGTCATCATCGGCATTATTAATCATCGTGGTCACATCACTGTATCTAATTGTAGTCTTGCATTTGGTTTGCTCATCTTCCTACGCTCTGTTGATTTTTGGGGTGAGGGGTTTTCATACGTCCTTTACGGTTTTAGTAAAAGCTTCTCCCTTTTTTTGTGAGTTTTATATTATTGTTTTCCACCACTGCACGATTCTGTAACTATCTCATATGCATTACCGCCGCACAAAAAAACATATCAGACCAGTATTGTATCTGCAGGGAGAAAACATGCACCGCTCCATGCTGCGTCCAGCTATTGCCCAAATTCAGTCTGCCCTTTTGGACAAAATGTAGTGGAACAGTTCTGAACTAAAACTATTATTATTATTATTATTGTTATTATTATTATTAGTAGTAGTAGTAGTAGTAGTAGTAGTTAAAGCCAAAAAATAGCATGGAAAGGCAGCTGCTGGATGAGCAGCATATTTAAGAAAGCAGAAAATCAGAGGGAAATTATTTCCTCTCAGCTACGTTTGGCAGCTTTGCACACTGCACGCTAAGGTTGGCCAGTCTGGCCAGTCTGTGGAAGACAGTGGCGTTGGCATCATGAGAACAGCAACAACTTTGGATGTGATCCCCAGGTTCTCACCTTCTATGCACCTCTGTCGGTGAGGCTACGCATATGGGTGCACAGCTCTGCGGTGGGCTAAACACGCTTCCTATAGAGAGCAGAAGTGAAACTGTGACTCCAAGCTTCGGTTTCAGAGGAAATTAAATCGCATTCAAAATCCCAACATCATTTGTAACCACGCTAATAACGAATAATCTAGCCCTGGAACAAAGCTTTTCAAAACAGCATTTTGTGTGGTTGCCTCATAAGTTTAGCCAAGGGGTAGTTTTTTTTGAAAAATGATTCAATATTCTTGTTTATTTAATATTTATATTAATGAAGACCATTTCCCATAATCCCTAGACATTCACAAAATGAAAGAAAAGCTAAATGAGGGATAGCAATGAGTTACTGAAAAGAACGGAAACAGAGGCTAGCATTACTATTCATTACAATCATTGCCAGTTAAGCTGCTTATTATGTATTCTGATAGAACGTGGAGCCAATTTACGAGGCAGCATGATTGCATATAAAGTCAACAGAAAGATTAAAAAAAAAAAAAACTCCTCTACTCAAGTGGAAAATATATAAACTTGAGCAACTTTATGAAACTGCTTCAGTGAGAGACAAACATGATGACACAGATAGCGTTTCCATTACTAGCTGGCTAACGTACAGATGGTACATTAGCTGCAATTCTATTACTAATACTTTATTACTAACATTTATATTACAAAAAAAAGTCCAAATATATGGCGGTGACAAACGTAATTGCCAAGTTTCTCCCTTTTGTTTCTCCTCAATGCCTTTAAACCTGTGATAACTGATCCCTTTCACCGTTTGGGGGCCATGGAAAGAAGTTGTGAATTAACATTCTAATATTGACAGTGGCATTTTGACACATACAGCGACTACAGAGGAACAAAGGCGCTCATTCGGAGGAGTGGTGGCCACCCGATGGAAGTAAGTCCAATATTCACTCTCTTTTTGGTCCCCACCCACTTCTTTGCAGGGCACACGTTGCTCTTTAGCTGCTAAAATGTTCCACGTTGTTCACTAGCTGGTCACTAACTCTGCCTGTCACTTGGTGATGAGCTGGTAGTGTACAGTGGGGGTTTTTTTTTCCATTGAGAACAGATGCCTGCTGTGGCTGAAAAACAATGTTCTGAAAGTGGTTAGAATGAACTAATGAGCTCAATCCTCTGGAAAGCTGTGGGGAGATGCAGTTTTGGGTGATAATCATCTGTAGGTTGTCACATTGTTTTTCCATTGTCAGCTGATACATTGTGATTATTTATTGATTATAGCCACAATAAAGTTAAACACATTGATCCCTCCTCATATCTCTATCGCATTGTTCCACTTCTTAATTGGAGCTGCGTTTGCACGGAGTAAAATATTCAAACCCAAAATACCATGTTTTTATTGCTACACCATTCTGTAAAATGGAAATGGTCTTGAAGTCGCAAAAGTCAACAAAACTAAGCCTATTTGGTATATCTGGGAACTTTGGGATCTCCACTGGAATTTAAAAATTAGCCTCTGTGGGTTTTGACAATGTTTTACAGCGCAGCACGAGCTTGCACTGATTGGGTCGGGGTCAGCGGGTTTAAGAGGTGAAAAAGCTCCCTGGTTACCTGCATCATAACAAACAAAAAGGGAGCTGTGGGGACAGAGACGCAGTTGAGTCAAAGCGGCAGTGCGGTGCCGGGGAAGCGATGGAGCAAATGTGGAGGCAGGCAGGGAGATGGAGATAAAAGAGGGAGAGCCCACAGCAGGCCAGAAGTTCTCTGCTACTGTTACTGCAGTGGAGTGACAATGAAAGAGGAGAGAGTATGAGTCATACACAGACACCCCCCCCCCCCCACACACACACACACACACACACAAAACCCCCCCCCCCCCCCACCGACGAAGCTGGGTTACGTCGAAACTGACTCATTCATTCACAGCCAAGTCTCGAGCCTACTTTTGTTATACAGATGAAATCGTGTTACTAAAGAGACCATCGCAGCTCTCATTATAGTGCTCTGACATACTTTACCGCGCTGGCTGTCTGAGCCCCATTCATAAAAATTCCCCAGTCTCTGAGTATGTGCAATGGAAAACACACACACACACACACAAGAAAACACACACACACACACACACACACACACACACACACACAGCTCCAGACCCTTATTTGGTTTTATTGTGGTTGGTATTGGGTCGAGGACGAGTGTGTGTCACTGTCAGGGGTTTGGTGTTTGCTGCCCAGTGGGGCTCACGTCGGGAGGGTGTTCACCGAGCGGTATTGTAACATACTCTGGATGAATTCCTCTGAATGTGCTTCATCTCCCCTCTATCAAATGTGACTTTCTCCACACAAAGGTTTACCTTTATCTGGTTATTTCTCCCCCTCACTTTCCCTTCCCCCTCCAGCTTTTTCCTCCCCTCTCAGTGGAGCAGCATCTACCTCCATGTGGTTAGCTCATCTCCTTTTCTTCCTCTCCTTCTCTCTCTGGTTAGCTCATCTCATCTCTAGGCAGTCGGCTTTGCAGGCAGCTAATTATAGGCTGGGCTGTGGAGCGCAGGGCCGGATGTGACAGCATGCTGTGTTTGTGTGTGCGTCCGTGCACTGTATGTATGTGTACTTGTGTATGTTCATGGTAGACATATATGTCACTGTTGCTCCACGTGTGTCTTCTTGAATATGAGGAGAGCGTGCGTTCATGTACCCTATGTGTTCATGTGCCCATGTTTGTTCCTGCACATCTGTCCGGTGGATATCTCTCTGGTCCTAACTTCTTAAGGTTTGAGAGTTTGTTCCATCACCGAGGATCCTCACAAGTATAATAATGCAAAAGTGTGCGTGCATGCATGTGTTTGTGCGTGTGTGTGGAGGAGCCACCAGCAGGATATCCAATCCCAGCCCCTCCCACACTGTACTGCAGCTCTGACTCATACAAGGTGGAGGCAGAGACAAGCAGGGTCTGATGACTGACTGGTGTGTGTGCGCACACACACACATACAAACACATGGGGGCACGTAAACGCATATACACTAATACATATGGTCTATGTGGAAATGTTAAGCCGAATGGACATAGCATACATATGCACAAACGTGCATGCTACATAGAGCACTGCGTATACTCACATAGATATGAACAGAGCTTGAGCTATATAGTCAATAACCAGTATCACATATATATTTTTATATCTATTTACTGTAACTTTTGCCCCCATAATCAGGCTTCAACTGAAAGAAAAACACTAATTTTTCTAGATGAGCAATGTGTAATCTGCATTACATCAATGCAAAAGTCCAGCGGTGTCAATCAGCAGAATATAAGATGTTCAACGTTTACTGCAAACGACAACAACACATACGCACATATATCACAGCTGTCGAATTTTTACAAATTTCATCAGTCCGGTTTTTGAGATTTTCAAGTTTTAAACAATGTTTTAGATGGTTCGGGGAAAATTCTACTGATCTAGAACCACTGAAAACCCTTCATAAGCTCACTGGATAAACTTAAAATAATTTCTTCCATGGCCACAGGAAATATTAATTTCTGATTGGCTGGCAGGCGTCTGGTAAAATAATATCACATGACAACCTGAGCAAAGTTCCACTTAACAGTTCAACTTACTGTTTGAGTCACTGCAAAAGGTATATTAGAACGCAGGTAACCATAGAAACTGCACTTGTGCATTGTGCAACTCTTACTAGTGAAACGTACCTAATCATGAATCAAACTGACTTCATCCATTTCGACTTTTCAGAACACACATGCAGCAAGGTACAGACTTGAGTTTCAAGTCCTTCAAAATGGAACATCATGCCATCGCCAAGGCCTGATGGCAGGACGAAGGCTAAAGACATGTGATGTAGTCCTGCCGATTCTTTACACCTGCATTAATTGTTTTTTTGTTTTGTTTTTTCTACTGTGGGGCATCGTAAACAAGCTGTAAACACAACTTTAACATTCTCCCTTAAAAAGGTAATATGCTGTTAGCAGACAGCTGCCTTTTAACACACTTAGCAGACACGGAACAGCATTACTATTCATTTGACATGGTGTGTCAAACCACCCGCCAAATTTAGATCCGATATTCATTCCCTTTTTGGCTTTGCTTTGGTCTCCACCAGCTACTGAGCAGCTGCCCGCAACATCTGACAACGGGATTGAAAATGCGAAAACGCTCAGTAGATCTGAAGGGACCTGCTAAATTAGGTGATAATGCTCTGTGGGTTCGCCACACCTAAAAACTGAGCAGACTCAAAAACCTAGATTTATGACAGCTCCCTGTATTTATATTTCATGGTATATTCTTTCACGGCTTCTGGAAAGCAGGTTAATGTGGCACACGGAGGCGGCGTCCGAGTTAGACATAGGCAAAGGATGTGCAAATGAATTTCTCAATGAAAGAGACAAGGTAGCGTCCATTCATACGTTACGCACACAGGCGCGTATGCCTGCAGACACACACTTACATAGACAGACAGACACGTAAAGGATGAGATCAGCAGCCAATGTGTATCCGTTCAGATGGCATGGGAACTCTTTCTCCTCCTCCCTCTCTTTCTTCTTTATCACTCATTCTTTCCTCTTCTCCTGTGCTGCGTCTGCCTCATGGCTTCCTTTGTCATCCCCTCCCCCAAACCGCAATAAAAGGAGAGAGAGGCCTGTTCATTCAAGCATTCAGCCAGTCAGCTGAGCAAGGAGAGAGGAAGAAGAGATGCAGGGAGGAGGGAGGAAGAGGAGGAGGGGGGGGGCAGAGATAAAATGTGAGGAGAGGAAAGCAGAGGAGAGGAGCGGAGGAAGGCTGCCTCCCTGTGATGAATAGGTCACCTGTATTACATCACTGACGGGGGGACGGAGCGATGCAGGAGAAAGAAACGCAAACGGGACAAAAAAAGAACAGACCCCCTCCTCTCCCTTTTCCTCTCTTCCTCCCCGTATCCTCCTCTTCCTCTTCCTCCCTCTGCCCTTCTCTGTCTCTCCTTCTCCCCTCTCCATCAACCCCCCCTCCCCTCGCCATCCTGACGGTATGAGTCACAGACAGACCAGTTCCCTTGATGCACTGCGGAAACGTAATGTGACGTAGCCTCCTCCTCGCCCTCCCTCACCACACGCGTCCCTCCATTTCTCCTATTCATCCGTCTGTCCGACGCTCCCTCCCATTCATCCACCTTCTAGTCATAGCACAGCAAGTCTCCATTCACAAAAAGCCCTGTAACCTGGGAGAGAGAAGGCAGGTGGATTCACAACACCAGAGCAAACACGAACTGTGTCGTCAGTAGTAAAGTACAATAATACAGCAGAAATCAATAAATTAAAATACGCCACTCCAGTAGCTAGAAAAAAGTAAATTATTAGCACTTATATTAGGACTCTTTACCAAAGAAAGCTAAAAAAAAAAATATGACTGATAATCTTGGCAACTGTAGTGAATTTCTTTGGCTCAAGAGCGAGTGAATACTTTGGGTTTAATGTTGATCAAGTTTTGGTGTTACCATGGTTACAGCATCTGCAGTTAAATATGAGCTAGATGGCCGTGAGCGCTGATTCGTAACAGTAATCAAACTGTTGACAGGAAGTATATGTGAAGTGTCCCGATATATGACAAAAACGGACAATGCACATTTAAAACTGTGAGTAAAATAGAAGGGGAGTGCAAACTCAATTTCCAAATTTAAAAAAAAACCCAAAAAACCTTAAAATTGCTAAAATCAAAATGTGACAAACTGCAGTGGAGAGTTAGAGAGTAAATCATGGCATACAGCACATGAAGCATGTAAATCAAATGTCCAATAGAACCTTCACTACAATGGAGACATGAAAAATTGCAGACAAAAACATCAGATCTTTGTGGAGTGATGAGGAGCCTATAACCTCCCTCAAATTAACACATGAAACAAACATAAATGTAACATTTCCATCATCTTATCTACATGGGTTTTCAGTGTATGAGGTTTGACTGAAGCTCTTCTAATTGTGTCATCATCTTCTAATATTCCTATAATGGTAGTGGGTGGGTTTTGTCAAGCATTCAGTTAAAGTTTGCATTAAATTAGGATAGTAACCAAGCTGTAGATGAATATAACAGAATGCATATGGTAAATTGCACCGTCAAACAATGACAATGCATATGGTTGCACTGTCATGCAATGACAATGCAACGCATCACAGTAGATTTATGGTAGAATATAGACCACTGCATTAAGAGCAGCAGGAGATTATCATGACGGCCTCTAACCAACAGTTTCTAACAATACGCAGAAATGAAAAATAGCATGAAGACAAAAAGCCAGGTGACTTCACACTCACACTGTCTCTGACATCACTACGGGATGAAGTCATGGATAAACTCGTCTCTCTGGGTGTGATAGAATGGC
Source organism: Istiophorus platypterus (assembly GCA_016859345.1). NCBI lineage: Eukaryota > Metazoa > Chordata > Actinopteri > Istiophoriformes > Istiophoridae > Istiophorus > Istiophorus platypterus. The sequence continues at coordinate 15,673,202 of CM029129.1, read as the reverse complement.
ATGTTATTAAACAGTGGCATTCACAGACACGCTCCCAGGTAATAACACAGACAACCCGATGGATTTGTGTTTTTATGACATTCAGAAATGTCTGCTGAACTTAAGTCGTCAGCAGTCTGTGGAAGTACACAGTAAAGTGAGAAACAGGGGTCATTTTTCATATTATAGACTAAATAATGTCAGTCAGCAGGAAAAATAGGAGGAGAGATGTGATGACATTAAAGTATTGCCAATGGATGATTACCAGAAAAACTGCAAGGATGGTAAACCAATATATTTGAAAGTTGAAGAATCTGGACAGGATACATTTACGGTGGAAGGGCACAGGGAAATGGAGGCATAGCAGCCATGAAAAATGTCTCAGTGGGGTTAAATTCCAACATAATGCATAGAAATACAATATATCTAAAATTTCATGCATGTGGAATGAAAAATACTAATGTGTTTCCTTCCTCAATAAGTGAATTTCCTGACGTGCAATATTTACGTCCATGTTTTTAGCTTCCCTCTTTGCCTTTGTTATCAAACCAGCATCGATTCAGCTGAAAAGTGCTAAACTGGAAAACATTGCTCCTTAGTGCTACCAGTGGTCCGAACCTCCACAGGGTAGCTTTAAACTGGTCATCCATCTTTGGCCATGTATAACCTTTCAGTTGCTCTTCATCTCTGATTTTATAGGCTTCCAATAAAACCACTCATCATTAACTGTATTTCTCACACAGAGAAATAAAAATTGCGTCTAGCACTATGAGCCTGTGTTGTTCTGTTTGACTGTGAGAATAAAAAAATTCCTCTGAGATCGAACATCCTGCTATCAAATTGAGGTGATATGTAAAAAAGGACAAAAGGGCTGGTTAAATAAGAATAGTGGCAGCTCACCCTTGGTACAGAGGAAAACAATGTCTGCATTGGAGGCTGAAATACATTATCTTTCTCTTAACGTAATCAGAACGTCTGAGCATGTCTGATCTCTCTGATTACATCACTCTATGTATGTTATAATGGATGACATCACTAAGGTAACCTACATACCTAACGGTTCACAGTCGTCAAAGACAAATGCCTCAGCAACTTGAGTCTGATTTTACGAACGAGCGGCTGACATTCAGGTTTGCCCCGCTGGTTGGCTGAAGGCAGGAGCAAAGAAAATCTCAATGTACAGTATGATTCACCACAACAAAGTGTTTGGGGGGGGGCAGTGATGTCATTGGTCGTGGTGGGAGAGTCATCTGTGAGTCAGAGAGGAAAATGAGGAGGAGGAGATGGAGGAGGAGGAAGAGGATAAGGAAGAGAGGTGGGTAAGGAAAAAAAAGGTGTATATGGGGAGGTGGGGTACCTGCTGTGTGTGACCCATGGTAACAGGCAATGCTGGCCCGCGGATGACTCACCACTGCTTTACCAACCTCTGTCACACACAAACGCACACAGACACACAAAGTACACAGGGAGGATCACGCCATACGCCACGTAACACAAACATGTGAAAATACATGATGCATACACACACACAGCCTGTTGTATGGCATTAGACGCATGTAGACTTCCACGCAACATAAACACACGTCACCAACAGGATGCTTGCGCGCACGCGCCACACGAAGTGCAGAGAGAGAGAGTAGGGGAGGGTCAGGATGACTCACACGTCTCTCTCTCACACACACTCACACACACAAGGACATATCATTTGGATTCGACCCACATCCTTTCCACATCCTGGGGAACCTCCCTATCTGAAACTCAGACTGACAGTGGGAGGATCTGACCGAACGCAGTTTGTCAAAGGTGATGCAACTTCTCTGGCAGGATATTCTAACTTTAAAAATTAAAGTTTAAGGTCAGAATGTCAGAAGTTTGTCATAGTACTTTTTTTGCAGCCTCCAGGTCCTAAAAGATACTAATCTCCAAATGTCAATACATTACAGACATAATCAGTTTTGGTATCTCAATATGATTTTTTTATAGATTAGACCTCAGTGGAGATCACTGACACTTGCCAGTCCAAACTAGTTTTATTTTCTTTTCTAGTTCATCCCAGACTTAAGACCACATTTCCCAGAAGCCCCTACCTCTTAACAGAATGGATATTTTTAAAACCAAAGGCTTCATTTATCTTCGTCTTACCCAGGAAGATAAACATGTTACAAGTGATTTTTCCCTTTCAGCCTTTCACTTATTGCCTCTCTGCAAGCTCCTGGTAGGCGAATACGTCTAATCCAGAGGTGAGGCACATGATGGGAAATGCAATGACCGTTGACAGTCTGCAAATCCAACATACTTTTGACAGTTACACAAATTAGATTAATAACTATTTATTTTTACCTCAGTACCAGTAGTTTCATACCTGGCAACTGCTCAATATGGCTAATATTGCACTGTTAAGCTGCTTAATTTGCAATTCAAATTAAAAGTTCCTTTCTCTAGAGCTCATCAATATAAGTTTATGAGGAAAAGTGGTGATCATACAACACAGTTCAATTCAGACTCACTCACATGCAGATTTTCCAAAGACCATCACTTCAACAACTATTCACCACACCCTTAATTAAGGGAGTAGGTCCAGATTTGGCAAATAGACTGATGCCAATATCACATCTATATGGTGAATATGTAACTGAAGCCAGCAGCCAGTTAACTTTAGCTTAGCATAAAGACTGGAAATGGGTGAAAACTGTTAGCCTGGCTCTGTCCAAAGACAACTTCCAATAACTCTAAAACTCAATAGTTAATGCATTATACCTTGTTTGTTTAATCCACACAAAAGTGCTGAAGTGTTTAAAGGACATTGCGTCGTAACTATACACAGAGCCAGTCTAGCTGTTTCCAGTTTTTTGGCTAAGTTAACAAGCTTCTTCCGGTAACTTCATATTAAGCATACAGCCACAAGAGTGTTATTGATATACTCATTTAACTCTAAAAAAGGATAAAATTGAATAAGCATACTCCCTGTAATGTTTCTTTCAGCCTGAACAAGTTTTAACAAAAAATATTTTTCTGCACATGCACAAAAGGCATAGTTGAACAGATGCAAATGATAAAATGAATGATGGCTGAACTCCATTTAGCCGCTTCAGTTTCAGTGTCCTAGTATTGCCTATGCTGGCTCACTCTCACACATGGCTTATTTGGACTATCTGATATAAGAGAGCTATATTTATTGGTATTACAACACTTATGCTTATCCTACTGACCGACTTGAGTTAAGTTTATGGGGTAGAGCAGTTTGATTATCTCTGGTTTAAGACAACAGGCCTTTTGCCCTAAACATATTGTATGTGCACAGAAAGTCTGTCTGACAGAGGCCAGAAAAGTAAAGCTTGTCTCTTTGGAAAGATGGCTCACTCCCAGGCTTTCCGTAAATCAAAAAGTCTCCTCTTATCTTTTTGATAGCTAAAACATGCAAGCAGTGCAGGCACTTGGCAAGCACACATAATTCCCATCAATTACCCCAAGAAATACTTCCATCTCTGTAAATCGGGGGCAGCTGACAAGACACAGACAGCTCTTGGCACAATGGGGCTGTTTTATGAATGACATCTGGATAACAAGAACACCTGCACTGGGTGACCCTGCTGGAGCAGAGAGGGAATGACGTTAGGGAGGGATTCAAGTGCACTGAGGCTGAATGTGTGTAAGATGTGGATTATGAGGAATTTTGTTGTTTGTGTGCTTTGCCAGAATTTACAGCTGAAAGACTGTCATCAGTTAAACCCGTCTGCACCTGGCAAATTGAAGTTTGTTTATCCATGGTCATCTGGTGACGTGATGGTTCAGTGGACCGGTGTTGACGGTCTGGCATATGAACTTTATCCTACTTGCCTTCTTCTTTCTCTCACCTTTATGGGCTATTTGTGCTTTGCTAAATACAGAATTTAACAAAACTATTTTAAAACATTCAAGCCATGAGTTCTCTAAAGCTCAAACAGTTCAAAGTTCATATTTTCAGCCCAGAGCTACTGAACATCTGTAGTTTCTGACAAACAGCTGTTTCTATTTTTCCAAAGGGCACACTGCAGAAGGAGAAATGAATTCAGGAAATCCCATTTTCAACAAGTTCCAGTGGTGCAGCAGCACAGACTTGAACAGAAGTCAAAAATCTATAGTTCACAAAGAAGAGAAACATTTGCCTAAAATGTCAGCCTGCAGTGAACTTGTCAGATTCCGCTATTCCTTTCCTGAAAAATCTAATTTTGGAAATCTAAATACACTTTTTTTTTTTAAGTATTGACCTCGAGGTAGGAGTTTTTATTATCAATATTCCCTGTATACAACACAGTAACTACCAGAAGTCTTAGCACACCTTTAGACTTAAACAGAATGAAAATCTGGAAAATCTGTTTTTCTTGACTTCTCTGTTCTGCTCTTGGGATCAGTTATTATTCTTAAGCTGCAAAAAATAATCGTTGTAGTGAATTGAGAGTGACATCTTTCCTCAGAGACCTGTGAAAGATGAACTGAATGGAGCCAATGTCGTGTCAACTGAGCACCACTAGAGGCCAATATCCAGCCATACGATCAGGTGCGGGGGCCTGCGAGATGATGTTACTCTCAGTGACGGTAAAAGTTTCCACTGAAACCAAAGAATGTTTCAGTTGGTGTGACATGTCTTCCAAGTGGGGTGACCTTCACTTCCTGTTTCAAATGAGAGAAACACTGCTAACATGTATAATGAGCCATCATCAGTTAATCATCTTGATTCTTGCACACATACACCTTGTGTGGTTTTAGTTTACCACAACTGTAAGTACATCTCATGTCAGTAACTGAGTAAGCAAGGCTTCCTCTCGCTGTGGCAACTGTAAGTACATCTCATGTCAGTAACTGAGTAAGCAAGGCTTCCTCTCGCTGTGGCAACTGTAAGTACATCTCATGTCAGTAACTGAGTAAGCAAGGCTTCCTCTCGCTGTGGCTGATTTTAACCCTTCAAAACCCCCCCATTAGGTATTTTGGAAGTAAAATCACTGAAAAAATCCCGTACTGAAATGTTTGTATGTAAATGAATATTTTCAATTTTCCAATCCACATCTAGAATAGGTAGCAGAACTAAGAGTAGGTTTTGTGTCAGGTGATAGTTTCACAGGAACCATGTTACTTTTTGATAAATACCTCAGTAGCAAAATGTAATTTCAAAGTTTAATTCCAAACATTTTCCAAGCCAGATACTTAAAATTCTTGCATTAAAAATAATAATTACACTTACACTAGAATGAGGGTAAACATAAAAACAATGACTCTTACCTTTTCATTGGTATGTTAAAGAAAATAAAAGTCTCTGCTCTGAATTAATATAGTCCCTGTTTTTCACAGGGCAGGGTTTCCAAATCACATCTGGCAATACAATCATTTTTACCTGACTGGAAACCAATGGTGCACCAGTGACTAAGATAGGGTGTTGGAATAATTTGTTTGACAAAAAAAGTCAGATTGCACATATGAATTGAGTGACATCTTTCCTCAGAGACCTGTGAAAGATGAACTGAATGGAGCCAATGTCGTGTCAACTGAGCACCACTAGAGGCCAATATCCAGCCATACGATCAGGTGCGGGGGCCTGCGAGATGATGTTACTCTCAGTGACGGTAAAAGTTTCCACTGAAACCAAAGAATGTTTCAGTTGGTGTGACATGTCTTCCAAGTGGGGTGACCTTCACTTCCTGTTTCAAATGAGAGAAACACTGCTAACATGTATAATGAGCCATCATCAGTTAATCATCTTGATTCTTGCACACATACACCTTGTGTGGTTTTAGTTTACCACAACTGTAAGTACATCTCATGTCAGTAACTGAGTAAGCAAGGCTTCCTCTCGCTGTGGCAACTGTAAGTACATCTCATGTCAGTAACTGAGTAAGCAAGGCTTCCTCTCGCTGTGGCAACTGTAAGTACATCTCATGTCAGTAACTGAGTAAGCAAGGCTTCCTCTCGCTGTGGCTGATTTTAACCCTTCAAAACCCCCCCATTAGGTATTTTGGAAGTAAAATCACTGAAAAAAAATCCCCGTACTGAAATGTTTGTATGTAAATGAATATTTTCAATTTTCCAATCCACATCTAGAATAGGTAGCAGAACTAAGAGTAGGTTTTGTGTCAGGTGATAGTTTCACAGGAACCATGTTACTTTTTGATAAATACCTCAGTAGCAAAATGTAATTTCAAAGTTTAATTCCAAACATTTTCCAAGCCAGATACTTAAAATTCTTGCATTAAAAATAATAATTACACTTACACTAGAATGAGGGTAAACATAAAAACAATGACTCTTACCTTTTCATTGGTATGTTAAAGAAAATAAAAGTCTCTGCTCTGAATTAATATAGTCCCTGTTTTTCACAGGGCAGGGTTTCCAAATCACATCTGGCAATACAATCATTTTTACCTGACTGGAAACCAATGGTGCACCAGTGACTAAGATAGGGTGTTGGAATAATTTGTTTGACAAAAAAAGTCAGATTGCACATATGAATTGAGTGACAGATTATTAGCTTATTCCATCCTTATCACTGTGCCCTTGAGAAAGACAGTGACCCTCAGCCCATCCCAGAAGCTCTGCTCCTGGATACCCTGGACGTCACAGCACCTTTAACCCTCTACTGAAATACATGTTTGGTAAATAAGAAAAGAAAATTCCTGATTACAGTAACTTAACAGAAAAATCTTAAATACACGGGGGAAAGACGCTTGGGGGGGAAACCCGGCCCCTGATATTCTATACAAGTGGTCCTCAACCATTTTAGCCCCTGAACTGAAAACCAGCTAATAATTTTCCCTTTTCAGCCTTTTATCACCTGAATTATATACAATCTCACAATGAACAAACGGGTTTGGTCAGAAAAATGCATTAATTTGATACTTGAAATATATTATTTCACATAGTGTAAATCAGCCCATTACCTTAAAATTACCCACTAGCCCCTTGGCTGAGAACCACTGTTTTCTAAACATATGACCTCATTAGGCTGAAGACTGGTGGAAAAAATAATACAAACAAGCCTGCCCCCTGGTGGCTAGAAAGGAGGACAGTGCATGCTGCTGCTACCAACAGATAGTAAAACAGTAAATAAGGCATTAATTTATACATCACATAATTCGTAAATGCAAAAGCACTTGACAGATCACCACTAACAATTGAAGGGTTTTACAGATTTCCCAGCATTCACTATTTTACACCAAAATGGGACAACAGATGTATTGTCCAAATCATGTCAAGCAGAGAAAAAAAAAAGTTTGTTTCTCCTGTTTTGATTGAATAAAGCCAGACGGTATGCCTTAGTGAAAGAGAGAAAAAGAAAGGAAGATGGAGACTGAGAGTTTACGGGCTCAGTAGATGAAGAGGACACGAGTTCGGGGCAGGGTGGAGAAGGTGTCAGCCATCTTGCGGATTCTGGCATAGTTGATGAAACCTCGCAGGAAGAGCAAAAAGCCTGAAGAGGAAAAAGGGGCTATGAGACTGACAGTACTAACTACCATTAAAGTAGACAACACATACACAGTGGCAGCAGTTACAAATGTGGCCACTGCTCTGACTAGGTTTTTAAGTTGACCAATATAAACCCTGATAAAAGAAATATAACAAAATCCAAAAGTTATAACTCCACTTACTAAAGGAAGCCCAAAACTAAGGTACTAATTAATACATGTGAATAATGCAGACAAAAATAAGGAGAGTAAATGCATAAAATAAATCCAGTATGACTCCCATGGTCCATTTTTGTGAGGGAAAGCTTTTAAAGAAATTAAGCTGAAATAACTAAAACTGATCAAATAAAACCTACAGTACTCTTAAATCTGCATTAACTGATTTTTTGACCACTTGGGGAAAACTAACCCAAACAACACTAGCCTGATGTCATTTTATAAATTAGGAAAAACAGACATGGGAAGATAGTTTACAGTGGGTTTATCAGAGAGACTTGCCTGCTACAGCCAAAAATAACACCATAAAAAGGATGAGACTGAATTAAGAGTGTAAGGCTGTGGACAATGAAACCAAAACAATGATCCGAAAGAAGCTATACAGCTTCACAGAGCTCAGGGGAAAATGTTATATATATATATATATATATATATATATATATATATATATATATATATATATATATACACACACACACACACACACACACACACACACACACACACACACACACATATATATATACACACATACAGATATACATACATACAAATACACACAGAGATAGATAGATAGACAGATAAATAGATATACACAAACACACATACACACAGACACATATATATATATACACACACATACAGATATACATACATACAAATACACACAGAGATAGATAGACAGATAGATAGATGTACACAAACACACGCACACACACACACACACACACACACACACACACACACATACATATACATATATATATATATATATATATACATATATATATATATATTATATATATATTTACACACACATGCATGCATACATGCACGCATACACACACACACACACACAGAAAAACAACAATTGTTGCTTCGAAACCATTTGATTCTCTGTTTGATTGATTCAAATGCAGAGGCTACTTACCCAAAACCAGAAACACCCACCACAGCCAGTACTGTCCATCGAAGTAACCAGGGAAGTATGTGGAGAACTAGAAATCAAACATAACGACAGAAATGACTGGTTAGATAAAATATGGCCTGCACTGGTTTCACTCCAACGGATCCTGCGTTTTAAAAGACAATGAACAAAACAGAGGAGTTCTCAAGTCATCTTTGCAGAAATAACACAGTGCCAATTTACCAACGACTATAAAAAAAACCTTTAAAATGCCAGAGTTGTGTTTGGGATTTTGAGTTATTTGTGTGTATGTAAGACCACATTTTATGTGTTTGTATGAGTGGTGTGTAATGTCTGCGTGTAGGCTTGTACCCGGACTATGAGGATCCATTTGATGAGGGAGAGGCCAAAGCCTGAGATGGCCCCATAGCGGCCAGCTGCTGAGGTGGTCAGACAGAAAGACAGGAAGAAACCGATCCAGTTGAAGAGGAATGCCACTGGAAGAAGGAAATAAGAGAAGATGTAATTTCTGCACAAATCAAGGTAGAGAAGAGATGGCAATTTTAAAAAAATAGGAAAAAAGAAATTAGTAGAATTAATAGGGTCACAAACTGAAGAAAGTGAGCATGAAGATGCCATCATTTCCTATCCTCAGCTGATCAGCATCTTCAAAGTCGTCTCTGGTCACAAAGTCTTCATCCTGGGACGGAATAAGCAAAAGAAGAGCAAAACAAATAGTGAGCTATTCAAGCACTCAAAGTCTTTCCACAGCACAGCCAGATAGTAGCAGAGCTTCCAAAGGCTTGACTTTATTTTAACTATCTACAGATAAACCTAATCAATCTTTTTTGTCTTATTTTAACCAATTTACAATGGTGTATTTAAAACTGTACAAATACAACGCAGTGACTGAGATTAAAATGAATGTGATTAAGTGTGTGTAGGCAACTGATAGTGGAAACCAAGCTTTGCTGACAAAAGATGGTAAATACAACACAAATAACAAACAGACTGATGAAAACATCACAACACAGCAAGCCCATGTAACATATATCACTGTCACTTTACCCAAAGGTCTGGAGTCATTCAAATACAATTCAAGATAACAGGAGAACCAGTGGATCTTGTATAACTATTGACTAAGCACTAGCTAGCACTCTAAATATACAAACACACAAGAAAGGTGGGGTACTGAAGACATGAACACTTCAGGTAAATCTGTGCCTTTCACACACCAAACCAGGACCAAATACACTTCCTCTCATCATACACTCTTCTCCCACTCCTCCCAGTTACCTCCAGTGAACTGCGAATTACATCATCAAAAGTCTCCAGGCGTTCCCTGTGCTGAGGCTGCTGAGCGCGAAGCAGTGTGTGGCAGAGAAACACAACACCAGCAGTCAAAAAAAAAAGGTGGGCCCACATGCAGCAAGACGCAATGCATCACAGTGACCACGAGAGGTCAGAGATTAGCCGTCATTTTTCAATGGAGAAGACGTTTTTGTTTCACCGTCAATTTACATAGAAACAGCGGCTTTCAGGGCAAGTCTGCCGCCAGGTATGTATGAATTTCTGTGCCTGCTAACAGACAGAGAGACAAAGAGATGGCTTTTGTGCTGCTTCTGAAAAGCCCCTCACACAGGAGGTTATAAGGTATTGGCACGTACAGGATGATGCTTTTTGTAAATAAAAGGACAACTACACTGTTCGCGGAAACAAAAGAGTTCTCAAACATAACTGCAAATAAAAGGACAAAAACGTTCCCCGAGCAAATGTGTTGTTTGAGGTTTCACAACTTTCATATAAATGATATCAATAAAAATTATCTAATGTAGACTTTAAAAGAACATATCAGTAAAGAAGACTCTTTAGTAATATGTACTTGCAGCCAGGAGAAACTAAAACATCAACACTCATAGCTGATAGAAAGATAAAACTGAATCTTGCATTTCATAGCAATTTTAAGAATCCCTATCAAACATTTTTAAACTTACACTGACAAATATGCAAACCACCTTCTCTGAGTAGAAAGTGACTGATGTTATGTGGTTGCACTGCTTGAACCAGCAGTTAGACCAGGTAGCCAATACAAAAAAAAAAAAAAAAAATCAGGGTACCATTAGAAACATTAGCTTTCATGGCTAACTTTAGCTACATCAAAAGTTTAATGCCTGTCCAAAATATACTCAGTGTGGATTTTTTTTTTTTTCAGGATTTTAAATACCACATAAAACACATTTTCACATCTTTTTCATGTTCATGGTTAAAGCGTGAAGGAAAACATGAAGGGCCTACAATTATTTATTGCATATATGAATTTATCGACATTTACATAAGATTTTTTTGTCAGTAATTTTCTTGCTTGCCAAAGGTCTGATTATTTTAACTAAAACTCTACAAAATAGATCAGGAGCACAATCCACTGTTGCACCAGTCTTATTTGCAGTTTATAGGTATATTAATAATATAGAATTGATAATATATATAATTATTCAAGCACTTATTCACACACCTTTTAAACATTGTACCATTATTTAGTCCCATTTTGGGAGAAAGAAATCCAGGTACATTGGGAACACAGGGCAGCTCAGTGGGCCAGAGACTGATGCATTCAAAAAAGGGCTGACAATAAGACATTGATTGGGATCATTATGTGAAAAAAGACAGCAAAAATTGTAAAAGGGCACTGAATAAGAGTGATACTATTTTTTTTTTTCAAATATCTTTAGAATCTGCAGATGTACATTCTGGCAACAAAGGCTGCTAGCAGTTCATACAGGAAAGAGAAAGAGATAGAGATATCAGATCAGCTAGGTAGTGTACACACCAAAGACAAAATGTAAAAACTATATGTGATGGGGTTAAGCACTTCCTGTCTTGTAGGCAAGTCTTTTAGACTAAAAAAACTGCTGGGTTTGGGTGTGTATACAAAAATGGGGGGGGAAAAAAGATACTCACTCTTCCGGTTACCAGGGGAACAGTAGTCTCAGCTTTGGTTCTTTCTGCTTCATCATAGGACGGTAGCGTAGTTGCTACGTTGTATGATGGAGGCTTGGGGAAGACACTGTCTTCTTTGTAGTCAAAATAGGCTGAAGAAGAAACAGCACAGTTACAAACACGACGACATTATGTTTACATGCCCATTCTTATAAAATCCTATACAACTAATCTGTCATAAAGTCTATTTCTATGATTTCTATAATAGGAATTTTTTTTTTCTAATTTCAATATATGTATATATAAATTATATATTTTAGAATTGAGGTCAGTTACTGATGGTGGTGTTGTTTGGCCCCCCTCATGTATGTAATTGGGAGGACAAAAAATTTAGAAACACCAGCTTTAACTATGACCTCATATCATAAACATAACTGAATTTACACAACCTCTTTAAAAAAGGCAGAACTTATGGCAGGGCTGTTGTACTGAATTGACTGTACAGGTGTCCCTAATAAAGTGCTCAATGAGTACTATTTATCATGTGTTCTCCTGTATTCACATACAATAAGCCTTTGAAGTGTTTAGTCATTGCAAAAAGCTCTGGAAGTGGAAACTATGAACTAGAATTTCCTACTAATCACCACTGACAACAAACTCATAGACTCAAGGAGATTTCAACAAAAGGGGTGTTTATACACTCTTATCTGGACAAATCTCTCTATTGTATTTGATTTTGCTCATTGAACAAATGTTTGACTGTCCCTAAAGCCATTATTGCTTGAATACATGTTGTGTTTACTGAGCTATTTATCCCTTTGGAACTGCAAACTGTACAGTACAATTAAAGTAATCATCTCCATGCAGCAAGACACAAATACAATTCCCCAAAGTGCCACCATTGCATATGACCTCAGTGTCAGGGAAACATCTGGATGAGTCATGGTCTTACCAGCATTGTCCACTGTGATGCTGCTGTAAGGGGGTGGAGCGTCAGTTGCTACCTGTGGACTCTCCTCTGGTTCCTCTTCATTGGGCAGCTGTGGGAGGTAAGAAAACCACTTCCTGGTTTATCTAAGGTTACTAGCATATGTGTCATCACCGGTTGTTTTCCCTTTTTAAATACATTTGTTTTAATAAAGAAGCTTCATACTGCCTGTCTAATGCTAAATTATTACTGCAACACCCTAATAGAAACTAAAATGTTTAGCATCGATTGATCAGAGAGGAATGGAAACTGGGTATGGAAAATGTTTTTCAAGCACATATGCATATTACAAAGAAGAACTGAGCACCAACCACAGCATGTTCCTCTTTCTCTCATTAAAGGCAGGAAACATGTTAGGAGCCAAATCGATTTTAAGAAAAAAAAATAGAAGAAGGAGAAGAAAAAAAAAACCTAATCACCACTTTGTCAGTCACCTGAGACATAGAACAAGCCAGACTCAGCTATTCTTTACTCCTGATTCAGCTAAACATGATTTTAAAAACCAAGCACTTTTGACCAAGTAACACTACTGTCAGTTTCCGGGAAAGACCAGCACCAGTGGGTTTACATGGATGTAAATTAGGTCTTGACTACACCTTTATTTCCCCTTTGGTTCGGGTAAGGCTTTATTTTACAGGCCCTACAGTGTCCTACAGTTTCTTAGAAAGGAGCTGATAGCCAGTGGTAAACTCATAGGATTACATAACAGGGAAAACAAGGACAGTGGTGACTGGCAACTGGTATACTTCCAAGTAATTATGTCCAATTATTTAACTCCAGTTACTTGCCAGTGTAACCTAGTGAGTCTCTTTGTCAAACACATCAGCTGAACATTCTAAAATATTAAAAAATTTGTCTACAGGTACCGTTCAACATGCTATAAATGGAGGATTGATAATAATTCCCATCTCATTAATAAAAACAACAATGAATGCCTGTTTACTTTGCTTAAAATAAACGATATTCCTCCGGAAGATAACAACTGTCTATAAACCCAGCCCTAGTAACTTGTTCCTCTTTAAGAAGCACCAAATAAAAGACTGTACTTTGCAGAAAACGCTCTAGGTATTCATCGAGGAGATTCACTCCCTAAAATAAAGAGCCAGCTACCCATTTGTTCACTCCTCTCCTGAAGCCTTTTAAAGATCAAGGGATAAGCAGGAACCCCTTCGTCAAAAAGTTTGACTGTGTTTTTAAGCGTTGCCAATGAGTTTCTTTAGAGAGTAAATGGTCAGAGTGCTATTACATTGAATAATCTATGCAAGGATGATACCAGAGGTTCCCCATAAATACAAGTTATGGTTAAAAATATAAAAATGCAGCCTTCCCTCCTCCTTTTTAGTCACCCACAGTACATAACTGGCTTTCTACCAGAGCAGTCTCTTGTGCATTTGCACATTAATTATTTCTGCAATCAACCACATGAGCAGGATTATCATGAGGAGTTGTCATTAGCAGGTCAACTGGTTTGGCAGTTAAACTGTACGATCAGCAATCACACCCTCTGCTGAGATGTTACACAAATATTAACATTTATCAGCAGTGGGAAGTAACTAACTGCATTTCAAGTGCTGTACTTTACTACAGTTTTGAGACACCTGTGCTTTACCTGAGTATTTCCATTTTGTGCTACTTTATGCATCAACTCTCCCACTAAACTTCAGAGCGTAATGCTGTACTTTTTACTCCACTGCATTTAGTGACAGCTGCAGTTACTGGTCACTTTATTATGATTTTGCATGCAAAACATGTGACAACTCCCACATTTGTTCTTTGTAAAAAAAAAAAAAATATATATATATATATATATATATATATATCCTTCTTATCGATTAAGTAATGAAAGGAAGATTTGAATGCAGGACTTTTCTGTGTAACAGTGTATTTTTACAATGGATTTTTTATTAATTTTACATAAATCGTGGACAGAGACATTAACACGCATAAATTTCTTGCAAAAAAACACTAAACACAAACAATCAGAAAACCTCCGAACGGACGTTTAAGTTTCTAATCTATCTAATCTATCAGTTATTACTTGGAAAACTAAAACGCCAGCGAGGACGGAAACGTTAGCTTCAGCGCGGCTAGCGTGCTAACACCCGCCGACGGAGAAACGACGTCCGCGGCAACGAAGTTGACTCAGTCGTCGGCGATATTGACACTCGACCACCACAAATAGAAAACCCCCCCCCCGTCGTGACCGGGAGGGCGATGTCGACCCATGCGGCCGTGTGGCTTCACACGATCGGCTTCACGACGTTCAACGTGTAAAAGAAACACTACCAAACGAAACCGATCGGCTAACAGCTCGTCTGGCTCTTAGCGAACGGCTAAGAGTTCTGGTTACCTGCTGGTATCTGGCGCTCGGTTCGGCCATTCCTCCCCGGACGGGTCGCAGTCAACGACAGGGAGCGACGGAGACGAAAAGAGAAAATTATATAACAGAGTAAACCACCGGGACGATCCTCGCCACGGAGCCCAGGAGCTGCTCCCTTCGTCTGGCCGCGGCGCCGTCAAGCCCCCCGCTGTTACTCAGCACTAACAACGCAGGCGCTTCCTGTCGAGTCCCGGCGGCCGCAGAGCGGAGCGAGTAACGCGGCGGCCGCTGCGCATCGTTGCGCCGTGGAAACGCACGTTGTGAGGTTGTTGACGAGGGTTTAGAAATAATAATTAAAAAAAAAAGATTTACTGTTTCTGGTGAGAGAGATCTGGCAAAAAAAAAAAAACAAAACAAAACAGTTTGGTCATTTTATCATATTTGATGGAATTTAAGAATTGATTCTGATGCTCCAACATCATGTTATCTTATTAGTCACATCAACAAGACAGGAGTTTATCTTTAAATCACAGAGGAGACAAAAAAAAATAGTCCTATGAAAAGCTAATGGGCCTCAGCGTATGTAATTCATTATACATTTACTTAAGGGGCTTCTTAGAGCTGAAAATCTGAAGAAGAGACAAGAATATATTGTGTTTTTAGATACTGTATTTTCCCTTGGCCATAGGCTTAATCCAGTTTATCTAAATGTTTAGATTTTACATAAGGTGTATGACAATTATCAATAATATGCATAGAAGTTAAGAGCTTGATTGCCCTTTCTTCTCAATTTCTTCAATTTCTCAGCTTTTGTTGGGCCGAGTGGTGATACAACAAAAACTCCTGGTTTTACCTTTCTCAGTTTGCATCAAAACTTCTATGCAAATTTTCATTAATCTACTGCAGGTTACAATGTAAATTACACACCCCTGTAAATAACTGTAAAGATGAACAATAAATATAATTAGTGATTTTTTTAAGACCAATAGGTAGAAGTCCAACAGACATGCCCTGCTGAAAAACAGAATTCAACAATGAGAACAATATTTTAATTTAGCAATAAACTGAGCCTGCCACTGTTTAATGAGAGTGGATAACTGATCTATTACAATCTCAAGTGGATAACTCAAAGTGCAAATGCCACCTAAAACAACAAGTTTTATAAATCTGTTCTTCTTGAAGATTTTTATTCGATAATTTGCAACACAATAACAACTCAATAACATTAGATAGTTTGATTTTTTTTTTCTTTCCGTCGCTTTTATTTTGAAACCGACATCAACCGTGCTTCTTCATCCTCTCAACATTGTCGCAGCTCTTGATCGTCAAGCGATTGACGTCATCGGCCAAAACAAGCTTTCCATTGAAAACTGAGCGACACCACCACGGGTATCGGTGCTGATCACACGCAGTTATACCCAGGAAAATAAAAATAATACCTGGTCAAAGTTAACTGTGACCCGAGGAAAACGTTGAGTGTTTTGTCCCCTTTATTTTATATTAAGGGACAAATTAAAAAAAACACTTCTTTTCAGGTCCTTGACTCGAAAAGACCTGTGACCCCCAGAGATATTTCCTAACTGGGTGGAAAACTCAATCCCATATCAAAAACTGTCAGACTGTCTAACACAAAGCTGTGTATATACCAATTAGGTACTATGAAGCCTCTTGTTTTTGGATGGGATGAGATGTGAATAAGTAGATGAACAGATTATCGGAACCGAATAAGGAGAATGGCAATGTGACTGCGTTATATAACTGGCACTTGTACTTGCTTGTGCTCTTATGAAGCACATTACAGAGATTTGTACTATAGCAATTTGTAGAAACAAACATGGTTAACAAAAATAATCGCACATACTTTATGATTAGATGTAATTTATTGTTTGTTGCTAGGAAACCCAGTCTGAAGTGAAACTCAGCAAGATCAATACCTATCTTCAGACTCATTACACATTAAATGAACGACAGTAATTACTGGATGAAACACACACTCTCAGAGTGGGCAATAAAAACAGGGACAAATGCAGGTAGGTCTTGAAAGGTTTTATTGTATCTTTATCCAAAATAAAAAGGCAACAACAATACCTATGACACTTTAGATGCAAGCTTAGGTGTTGGAGAAGTTTCACATCCCAAACTGATTTCTAGTCAGGTCACTCTGGGTTCTGGTACCTGAGGAGCACAGGGTAAGTGGTGCCTATGTGCTTTTGGTTGTAGTGGTGGCAAACAATCTCCACATCGTAGAAACTGAACTGGACTTTGACTCGCTCATTGGGCGAGGTGAGGAAGCAGAGAGTGTAGAGGGCGAACTCGAACTCGGGACTGACACCGATGAAGATGCTGCCCTTGGGCTTTATGCCGTTCTTCCAGCTGAACTGTAGCGCCAGGATGTGTTTGTTCTCGTCGGGCTGCAGCGAGAGAGAAAAGAAAAGGCAGGTGACGGGATGAAGGGGAGGAGGAGAGGATGGTGAGAGACGGAGAGGGAAGTGGGGCTGTTTGACAATTGCAGCTGCAGGCAACAGTGAGAAACATATGAGAATGAAAAAGGCCTCTGCTGTTTAAGGTGTCGACACAACCTTATAAAGAAAAACAATATTTGACACCAGTATAAACAGAGGGTGAGACTGAGACAAGAAATTAGACACAGACATCCTGTCAGGTGTTTACCATATACACACTTCCTGCACAAAAACATGTTATATAGAAGCCACATTTGCCACAAAAAATAAAAAAAATACCTAGGAAGTCAGACATGATAAATAAATACACATTGTTGTCAAAATTGTAGTAAGTAAGTCAGGATTTTTACTTATTAAGTCAAACTTTTGACTATGGACCTCATAATTTTGTTTTAGTATCTTATACTAATTCATTAGTAAATCAATGTTTGACCTACTATCACATAATTTCAACCTTTTTGTTTCACAATATTGACTGTAGGTTTGACTTATACTTTTGAATAATAATTTTTACATTTTTTTTATCAAATTCTTTGACTCATCTCCAAATTTTGAGTTGGTATCTGATCATTTTGACTTTTTATCTCATAACTCACTAAGTCAAAAATTTTAAATATGATAAATCTCATTTTTATTTACCATGCACACCTTTTCATATATTTTCTCTTCCTTGTGCGAGATGGACTTCTATATAGGTCAAGACGTAGCTTGAAGATATACCCAAATTTTGGTAAGATTGCCCCTGGTCAACTAAGCTATCTGCTGATGTGAGCATTGAGTTCCTTAAATTCAGTGCAAAAACTCTTGCATGCAGCTTGCTGCATTATACCAGGATGTCACATAAGGGATCAGTTAAAATTATTTAAAATAGGAGACCTTTTTCTGTGTTTAAACCAAAAAAGGAAATGTGCAGTAACTCCTCTCATATATTTAACTACAGACCCAGCTATACCGAGTAAAGATGTCCTATTAAAAATGTATGTACAGATCATTCATCTAAGTTTATACTTTGTACTATAGAGTAAGTCTTGGTTAATGCCTTCACATACATTATACAACTTAAAGATTTAAACTGACCAACAGGAAAATAAATTTAAAAAAAAAATCTTGGTGTGTTGCTTCACAATAGGTAACATAAAAAAAAAAACACAGTTCAGTCATATGCAATGGTTAGAAAGCCAAACACCAGAGAGCTGCTGAGCGAGAGGTGTGGAAGCAAACCTGGCCATAGAAGGATGTAAGGTTTCTCATTGGTGTGCAAGAACAATGACGAGAGCGAGATGACAGAGTGCAAGTCAGCTTGGGAGAAGTGAGGAGATGAGACAAAATGCAAGACAGCTGACAGATTTGTTAAATATAGATGGTGGTGACACTGGGAAATTTCTATCTATCTATCTATCTATCTATCTATCTATCTATCTATCTATCTATCTATCTATCTATCTATCTATCTATCTATCTATCTATCTATCTATCTATCTATCTATCTATCTATCTATCCTAACACAGATACAGCAGTGCTAAAAATGGTTCATGGTCCATGTTAGTTAGAGCCAGATACATTAACTGTATACCTGGGGTGAATTTGCATTGACGCTGTAGCCTTTGTAATCGATGTGGCCCAGCTTCTCTTGTAAGTAGAGCTGGATCCAGTTGTGAAAGCCGATGACGGTCCGCCCTCCTCTCGTCTCCCCAACAAACACGTGTTCAAACCCCGAGGAGTCTGGCCTGGTGGGAGACAGGTAGCAGTGCGTCACACCACGAACCCATTTGCCGATACCTTGTTGTGCTGGTGTACTGTACGTTTTCTGTGGCCATTTTGTCAGTCTTTTTTTTCCATGCAGAAATACATCTTCAAAAATTGCTGCTTCATCATCTCAAGGTCATGCCCCCCCCCTCCCCATAACTCTTATCTCAGCAGTAAGTAAAACAGTTACCAACACAGTGCCAGATTCCACTGGTAGAGTTACATTTAGGCGCTGTGCCAGATCCCACCCACCTGCTGGATCCTCTCCTCGCATAAAGTTCAAACCAGATCCTGTACAGCTGCTCCTTGAATTGCGTCTCATCCCCAGGAGAGAGGTTCTTCTCTACCAGGTATTTATGGGCTATCTGAAAACAAATAAGGACAACTCCTGTAAAATAAAGTCTAACATTATTTTGCACACCTCACACACCCCAGAGTGATCATACCTGAATTGGGATCACTATTTACCATCATCTACATTACAAACTTTGGGGCAAAACTGGTTTTGGCTCTGCATTCCTTTTGTTTTCCTTGTCTGGCACTGATGCCATTACCCAATGCGTATGAGACTGTGTAGCCAGCTTAAACCAATAGGGGATTTGTAAAATATTAATAACAATATATTTATGAATAATAAAATTTATAATTTAGTCATTGTGAGGGTGTGTTCAAGTGTCTTATATGAATATTAATTAACAGCTGAGCAACTCCTATTTAGTTCTCATTTATTACTTCGTAAAAATGGGCCTTGATGAGGCACAAGACGATGTGAAGGATTTTTTCCTTAAGTCCCCACTGGTACCTTCATAGTGGGAGTCTGAATGATGGAGTCCAAGAACTTGTGGTTCTCTGCCACCTCCTCAGGGGTTACAATTTCTGGCTCGCCAGTGTCGCTCTCATAGTTATCCAAGAGTGAGATAAAGGCTGCGGAAAAGGACAGAGATAATCTTTAAAAAAAAAAACCTGCAGTCTGGGACAATAAATGCTAAATAATATTTAAAAGATGAGGAATATATTTAAGTACTGTCGAATCCTAGAAACATGGATAGAAAGACAATTATGGAGACAGATAAGCAAAGCTAAATATGGAAACCTCAGGCTCAGTAGAGTATAGACCAATAAAGTCTCAAAACTGAGACTGTGTGTTGACTTGGATACATTTGGCATGAAAAAAAATTCTCCCCGACTCTCTTCCTGATCGGTCTTTGTTGATAAACTGATAGCCTGTTGATGTCTCTAGAAGTGAATGGTGTGTAAGCTGACAACAGTTTAAATCTTTCGCTGTCACTTTTTAAGCGTGAAATAAATTTACTCTTTTGAAAGCCTGGATTCAAGAGAAATTTGAGGATAAAAAGCACCTGCCGTTTCACTGGGTGAGGGACAGTGAAGCAAGTTGCTAGAGACTGGACCGACTAAGTACAAAAATAGCACAGGGGGAGGAATCCTCCTTTTGTTAATGGGACGTCAGCCTCAGACTCTTTAATACCAACTATTACACAACTCGGTTCCCTAAAGAGCTCTGTACCAGGGCATTCTCTTTCTTTGTTGCTGCACTACATAAATCTTTGAAAAGAATCATTAGAGGGAAGTGTGCCTCAGCAGTTATCATGCAGGAGAAGACCAGCATTTGTGGAGGAGCATCTTTCTGTGCCCAGCGCAGCGAACTCTGCCTGCTCCGTGATTATGCAACATGACTGAGTTCGTCATAAGGAGATTATGTGTCCATAAAAAAAAAAGGGGCAGATGACGAGGAGGGGACAGTGTCAAACTGGCAAACGGGGCAGTGGAATGTAAGAAGAGATCATATCGAAGGTTCAGTTGCGTAAGAGGCACTTGGAGACTAGTGCCACATCCAGAAAAATCTAGATGGGGGCTACCTTATCCCACAGAAACATTAAGGCATGAGGAAAGATAGATCAATCTGGACTAAAATAAAGTCAAATGATTGTGATTTTGTGGCTTGTGTTAAAAAAAAACCCAACTCTGTGCACTAGTCAACATGCACTTACCTAAAAAGGTCTCCTTTTTGAAAATGTTTTCATCGACAAATGTAAAAAGAGGATATCCTGCCCCATCGTTGTTGTCGTTGATGGCCATGCTGTCTCCAGCTTTGCCCTGTGAAAGGAAGAGAACCATTCAAACTTTAGAATCTGACCTTTGCAAATAGGTTATGGGAAGCTAGTTAGAGTATATATACGGAACAAAACAGACATAATCCCCTAAAACCCATAAAAGGGTTCTGCCATCTAATCTGATGTGGCAGTTTAGGTTATAATAATGTAATCTCATGTCACATAGATGTTCTACACCTTTACAGTAGGCCCCAAGTTTCCTCTTTTCACACTGACGAGGAGAAAGTTTAAAATTAGTATAAATAAAGTAAAAAAACCAACAGGTTTCATGGTGAACTCACAGTTTACAAAGCAGTGAAGAGGATTTACAAGAGATTGTATTCACTTGAATAATATTAATATCTTAAAATTATTCTTACGGCTATTTATTGAAGATGAATACAATGAGCAGCTACAGGCTGGAGTGTGTGTGTGTGTGTGTGTGTGTGTGTGTGTGTGTGTGTGTGTGTGTGTGTGTGTGTGTGTGTGTGTGTGTGTGTGTGTGTGTGTGTGGTGCACCTGCAGAGAGATCCTATAGTCTTTTCCAGGTTTGAGACGGTTGATATCGTTGTCCCATAGCTCCTGCACCATGGCCGACAGCTCTCTGTCACTCTCAATCATGATATGGCCGCTTGGTTGTGTTCTTGGTCCCGCAGTTGATGAGCCGAGGTTTCACAGTGTACCTCTGTGGTGGACAGTGACAAAAAATACATTTGCTCTAAAAAGAAACACACTCAAGGTACTGATTCTTAATGTTTTAGATTTTTTTTTACACTTTATAGGTTTTTTTAATGTGAAAAAAACTAATAAACTAATAATAAAGAATATGATGCATTGCTAAACCATCTTTGGATTTTTCATTCATGAAATAATCTAACATCAAGTTAAAACCAATATTTTCCTGATTATTTTAAAGATTTTACTACTCTTTGAATGAATGTTGAGTTTTAAAGTGAGTGTTATGTTTAGTTTCCGTCTGTGAACATCTCTGGTCACACACAAAAATTAAAATAATTAAGTTGTACTCAAAATGTTAAAACTGTTCATTTTATCATCTTTCAGGTGAGGTATAAAATGGGTGCAAACAATGGCTGCGTGCCAGTGTGTCACAGTAGACAGTAATCTCAACCCATCTCCTAATGAATCTAATTACAGGGGCGTTTCAGTATCTCATAAAGACAATGAACTCTCTAGTTTTATACCAAAGATTTACTATAAGGCAGTGAGATCACAAATATATATTCATTCCTTACTAGATTTTAGCAACATAACCGACTGTTGTCAATCACTGAGTTAGCAAAGAGATAAATCAATTTAAAATCCTATGTGTTTGTGTCTTGGACTTGAAGAGTTTCAAATATAAATTTATTGATAAAAATAATTTCATTCCAGCCCTCAGAAATTAGTTAACCCTATAGATTGTGTACTGCTGGTAATTTACGTTACATCTCACTAATCTAGAGACAAGAGATCTGTAGTCGTACCATTCAGAACCGGTGGCAGTCTAAATATAATATACAGGAGGAAAACAAAATGTGTGACCTGTTTCTGTTGTACTATGGTGATTAAGTTTAATGGTATCAAATTTCCATGAAGTACTTCAACAAAACCCTGAAATAATCTGTTGTACAGATTATCAAAAAATTGGAATGGCTATTTAATCCCTTAAAAGTCAAGGTCTGAAAATCTGTCAAATTGTTTTTCTTAATTCATAAACTTTTTGTACTATTGTTTGTAAATTTATGGCAGTTTCCCTATATGGTTTGAAAACATACTACAGATGGTCTTCATTCATAAAACCACCTCTCTGCACTCTATGGAGATATTCATCCAGAACTTAAATTTGACAAGATGATTGATAGGAAATAGGAGAACATCATATCTAAAAGCTCATGCTTTGTTAAGAAAGCTTGCAGTTCATATAGAGTCAGGCACAGTAGTCCTCTCAGTTTCATTGTACAGCATGTACTGTACGTATACACCAATACGCCAATCAGCTCTTTTGTGGGGTCACTGGTAAATTGGTTCCTTTAGTTTGTCTGCTAGTTCACTCCAGAGAGTTCAATGGATATGTCTGAGATAAAAGTTGTCTTTCTGGCTGTATAGGAGGTTATTTTTTATATCAATCAATGTGTAAGTACGCTTTATATTGTGAATGTAAAGAGCAGAGAGAGTTGTCATATCTGTATATCCGATGTTATACTGAGGAGGTTTTAATCAGAGTTTAAGTATGATAACTGAATTCTTATTGTTGTTAAATAGCATTTTTTTTTTAAAAAGTACTAGAAAACTCTGTACTCTAAAATCTGATTTAAGAAGGAAATTACAAACTCAGCAACCAGTGATGTCTATCCAGGGATCTCAAACACCAAACACCATCACATGCTTGTCCCCTGACAGATCAGAAATGAGTTTGTTGTTTTGTTTTATTTTTTAAATGATCATAGAACAATGATTAACAAGCCTATCGTGAAATTAACGTGGGTCTATGATGGTCCACAGTATTGTATAAACATAACGGCCTTCACATCCTGGCAGAGCTTATCCATCCAACTTAACACTCGCACACCAGTGCACCACCACTGCATTCCACAAAAACATGGCTGACAACAGACCGCACATCCATGACAGAGAGATCTGGGAACTTCATCGCCGCCATCCAAGCCCCAGGCTGAAATCCCATCAGGCCACCACATCAAAATCCACTGACCTTTTTACTTTGCACAAGTCTAGTCTCGTCCTGTTTTTAGTTCTTCGGCGAGCTGAAAACGGTGGCGGTTGAAGGGCCAGTGAAGTTCCTCAGTGCTGGTCAGGTGCTGCCGGTGCTGCTCTCCTGCGTTTGTGAGAGCAGGTGTCTTTAGGGGCATAGTACCAGCCCAGCCAGTCAGTCAGTGTGTATGGAGAAAGATTGGCAGGGGCTGGGGGGGCCAACAGAGAGCACGAGGCAGGGGATGGGACAGGGACAGGAGAGAGGGGCCATTTTAAAGGGTTATCCCCTGTCAGCAACTCTAGCCAAAGGGATTACACCATGTTGTCGTCTCTTTTCAGTCTCAGGCTAAAACGTGGGCTCTTTGTTTCTTTAGTATTTCATTGTTCCTCTCTCTGTCACAGTACAACCTCTGGATTACATGGTAAATATGGGTCATGTTTCAGGTAACAAGATGTTGTAAAGGAGAGTATACTTAAAGCACTACAGAAAGCAAATGGTTTTTTTAATCAGGCAGAAAATACTCATCTTGATTTGTTGAATATCTTTTTTATTATCTCATTTCAACCTAAATGAAATTAACTCTTAAGATAAGAAAAAAAAAACAAGATTAATCCTTTAAAAAAGTTGGCCACATTCAGGAACAATACTAAATGTAAGTCCTCATATCAGCTTTGACACAGACTATTTTCAGCATTTTCTTCATTCATTTTAAAACTTTTGAATTGGTCTTGACATGTTGACGTGTTAAAAAAAAAAAAGGTTTTGCGTATTCATACATTTTCAGTATATAACTTTTTCAATTGTCTCTAATTGTTGTTGTTTTTTTTCTTTTACTTTTTTCACTGAATAGCATATTTACACAACCATTAAAAGAGTGGAAACTGGTGGAGAAAAACTCCATGGTTTATCCTTTCCTTATGTAAATTATGTTTCATATCAATTATTTGAAAACAAACACCTAAATATCAGAATTTTAACTAATAACCCCCAAAGTTATTCGTGTAGAGGAGTCAGCAGTTTTTTGTGTGCAAGTTTAAGACACAATCCAGACTCTGTTCAGGTAAAATAAAACACAGTCCATAAGAAAGTTGAACCTCTGCATGACTGTACCAAGATCACTGTGAGCGGGTCAGTCAAGTCTTTTGTACTCTGATAACAGCTTCCGATGAGCTATTTGGTGCCTTGTCTCTAATTTCTCTGAGGAATGTGTGGTGGGAAGTGACAGATATTTGGTTAGATACTGTAAGTGGCAAGTAAAAAAGCTATTACAAGGAGCTGGAGGAAGGTAGCAGAACAAACAAATAACTAATCTTCTTACTAGAAAACCTAACACATATATTGATACTACAAGGAGCACAACTGAAAGAAAAATGGACATTATACAAGACTGAAATTGGACACATTAAAATGGGGCTGTATATTAATCCACCAACAGAACTGTATAAATGTAAAAAAAAATGTGATCAGTTTCTTTGTTTTTTTTTTAATAAAGAATCGGGGGAGGAGCGTAAAAACTTGAAATACCGATAAATCACTGCAACAAAATGTCTCATGACCCCAGAGCAACTGCACACTATTATTGTTCTGCCACCAGCGTTTGGTTTCAGATGAACATTCTGCCGCTGTAGCAACCACTGCTGGCACAGTTCCATATCAACTTAACTGACATTTTTACGTCCACCATTTTGTCAGGTCTGGGATGAAGCAAATACTGTCAGGCATCTTTTCCCTGCCCCTTAAATGCCTTTGTTGTGGCATTATACCAGTATTTACAGCGGTTTACTGATTGTCGGTTTGTTACTTAGTCTAATTTTCTGACAAGTTTACTGTTAATCAAGATGGCCACGGATAGCTGTCCGGAGCTGATGTATAGCTAAAACAAAGTTTTGAGTAATTATAAACTTACTGGTGGGATAACTGTTAAAATATTTTATGCTTATGACTTTTTTTTTCCTACCTTTATGTATGCCAGATTAAATAGTGTCATACTTTCTACGAGAACCTAATATTGATCTTTCCCTGATGAAAATTTGTTTCTTCCTGGCATGAAGCACAATGTGACTAATCTGACACTATGCTTTTGCAAATCCCATCCCCATTTTTCACCTTTCATTTAAATATCTTTTTTTTATGTTATCAGTCACTTGATTTGTTGTCCAATGCTGATTTCACCATTGTGAATCTATACCCACAATGAAGACAGAAGAACTATGCTATGACCGAAGTGTATTTTTTTTAAGATCCATTGAATAAAACAGACAAAATTTTAAGTGGTAATGTTTATTTTTGAGGAACAGTATGCTGAACGCATTACCAGATTCTGCTAATCCAGTATTCAAACATTTTACATGAGAAATTAAGTGAAAGTGGTTCTGCATTGATGAGAAAGTGAATCCATGTGTATTTCAAGAGTGATCAAGAGATTGTCTTTTTTTTTTCCCAGACCAGCATCAATTCTGAAAGGATTCTGCACTTTTAAAGCCACGAGGAGAAAATGATTCAATGTTTGGGGGGGGTGTTAACATTATATAAATTAATTTTTGTATATTCTAACATTTCCAAGATTCTATGGCCTCTCTTAGACACTCATATTTGGCAACATTAAAATAACAGTTGACCATGAGAGAATGTGAATAAATCTGGTCAAAATTATTCTCCTTAGTTATTAACAGAGGGAGCATTTCCTTTCTGACACAACAGTCCCTGAATTGTAGAACATCATAATCACAACCACACTATTACTACCACAGTAACCCAATCAGAGGATATACTGTCATGAATATTTACTGCAGTGTCCTCCAATATTATTTTCTAATGGAAAAATATATGTGGCGACAAATATTGAAAGTTCCCCGAAACCATTCTCATGAAATTCATCTTTCTAACCTGCATTACCTTTATCACAGGACGTGCAAAACCACGTTTCTGTAAATCTCAAGAAAAAGCTCATCCAAACATAATTTTCAGATAAGAAAAAAATTACATCCCAGCAAGAGATGACCACAGCCTGAAAATCTAACCTTACAAGCACACTGTACATAGATCATTGTTGCTTTCTGAGAGATATATAAGGGTTTCCCATTCTGGTAGTAAATGAAAACAGCCTTTATTAAAAAAAAAAAAAACAAACAAAAAAAAAAAACAAACAAAAAAAAAACTGTTGGAACCATGTCTGGGTTACATAGCTCTACTTTTGTCTCCATTGCTTTGACCCTGCATAATTGTTTTTCTTATATAAGAGTGTTGGTTAGATCATGAAACTCACTTAATTACCCAACTAAAAGTTTGTCTGCAGAAAACTTAGCAGTGTCATATGCCTGACATGTGACAAAATGTTCGCCAGAGGGTTAATACTTATACTTTCCCTGTAACACTCGGAGGGGATAATTCAGTAGCTGTTTAGAAGCAAACACTTCCAATTTACCAGAAGGGACCTTGGCAAGTGGCTCCAGGATTGTTAGCCTGTGAGATGAATTCATCATGAAATATATGCCCAATTAAGAAGAGTGAACGTAGATTTTGTATGGATAATCCACCATAAAATTAGAGAAATACAACAAGAAGTTTTGAATTAAAAGCTCAGTCCTATGACACGGTCATATTTGAAGAGCTTGAAAGAAATATTGTATGTCCAATCAGAATCCACATATCAAAGTATGTATCCTTAATAGCCAAAAGATTGAATTTTTAAGATGACCAGTATACCACAGCTGTTTCTCTCTTGAGATAATAGCTAAAACTGTTTTTTCCATTCCTGACCAGATACTTTGTATAATTGACATCTATGATTTATGAAGTAAATATGAACTTAAATTTACACCAAGGCATTGAATGTTTTAGACTGAAGAAGTCTGATCATGTTCAAAATATAAACAGTGGTGCGATGGTAGGTTGTTGTAGGGGCAATGTTGTGCTAATCCAGGCATAATGTGTGTCACAGCTGAAGTGATGGTCAAGTGAGTTAAAGTGCATTCAAATGGAGCATACAGCAGCGAGGCACTGCACTGGTATCAGTCCTCCTCATCACTCCAGAGGGCATCTTCTTCATCAAGATCTACACCGTGGAAGAGTCTGCAACAAGTATGAAAGGACACATTTAACCAATGTCTTTATAGATTGATAGGAAGTGTCAGTGAAAAATTGGCTGAGAAGAGAAACACATCACTCACTGGTTGTAACACGGTGAATGGGGATTGTTAAAGTGACTGTACGGGTTGACTCTGCTGAGGAGACCCAGGCAAAGCCAACAGAAGTACTGTCGACATGAGGTACAGGTCATCTTGTTACATCCATCCACTTTCTGGAAAGAACAGAGACAAGGCAGGAGAATGCTCAGCAAAAATCAATGAACATCAGCAGTAGCTGACCTAGAGTATCCCAGGAGTGGACATCAGCTACAGTACAGAATAGATAACAAGGTTTAAGAGAGTTAGTGCTGTTTAAAAGAAGAACTAACTTACTAACGTACCAACATTTACTAGGATTTTTAAATACCTTGTCCTCTGGACATTTAAATCCAAGCGGCTTTTGGATTGGCAAAGGGCCACTTTGAACAGAACTGAGCATCACACACTGAGTACAGTTACATTTATTTTCACCAGACCACCTTCTCTCATTCTGCGAATCATGTTAGTTATGAAAAAAATCCCATTTTGTTTCATATTTAAAAACCGACAGCAGTGAACACCGATCCCCCGTGATAGTGCTCAAAGCCTGTTCTACCATAGTGTTACCGGCAGGGGGAGCCCCACCTGAATATTGGTTCCACAGCGTGGGCAGCATTTACAGTTCTCACTGAGCCAGTCTCTGCTAAAGGACTCTTCCACTGCTTTCTGGATCACCCTCTTCCCAAAGCGTTGCTCCATGAACTTTTTCCCCTCAGATGTGGCTGACAGGTACTCATCTCTGAGGTTACGCAATTCATCTGTGGCACAAGACAGAAAGCAGGGACAGCATTTGTTTGAATCTGTGGGTTAACAACTGATTGTTCTTTGAAAATTTAACACTTAACACATTCCTTTATTGGTATCTTCCTTTAATATATGACGATTACAGCAGCTGAAAACTATTATCATTCAGTCCTGAGTCCTGACTTCACACATTTGTGTTCAAGCATTCAAAACTGAACATCCCAAGTGTACAGTTAGTGTTAGTTCACTGTTTCTGCAATACAAAATAAGAATGATCTAATAAAAATATAAAAAATAAAATTATAAAAAATATATATATACACACAAAAAATATGCATGCCAATTACTATTAATAAACTTTTACTTTTCAAATTACCTTTTAACTCCCTTTACACTCAAAGAGTGGATCTCAAAAATGTGATTTTAGAGTAGCTGAGAAGTATTTAGATGGTTGTTGATAGGGATTCATCCAAACTCAACTGCCAAACAGTGGACATATGATAAAACAAGATGCAGCAGACCAAGCTAGGAGAATGAATAAATTGATGATTGTGCATTTTTCTCCATTAAAACAAAAAACAAATAATCAATTAGGTAAACATACTAGGCAAGTTAAAACCTGTGGCAGTATCCATACTCACTCATCCAACCTGCTGTTAGCCAACATAAATCATTGAAAGAGATCAAAAAGGACCTTTTAATTATTACAAAGCTGACTCAAGAAATGCAAGGCTGCCACCTGTCTGCAGCATTAAATCATAACACTATACAGTACACCAACACAAACAAGACAACTTCCCAAAGCTTTTCCTGTTACCCTTATAAACAAAATTACTTTATTTACACTGACAGTACCTGCAGGGATTTTACATGTGGAGAGACCGTGATAGCCCAGCTTGCAGAGTGTGCAAAAAGCATACTGGCAGGCCGAGCAAATGCCCATGGTTGTGTCTGGCTCCACCATAACAGCGGTACCACAGGACTGGCGGGGACAGTAGACCACATCAGCCATGAGGTCCAGGCTGGACTGGAGCAGCAGACGATCATAACGGGCAAACAGCTCCTCATCTACCAGCTGCTTCACCTGAAACATGAAGACAGAGGGAGGAAGGTAAAGGAGCGATTGCTTTAATACAAATAATAGGGTTGGGAAACTTGATAAAGTAAATTAGAAGTTGCAGAGTGGGAATTTAATTAAACCCCCTAATTCAAATGTAAAGTGATTTCAGAACCACAGACATGACATATATACGCACATACTATCTCTACTGTAAAGCTCTCTTACCTGCAACGGTGTGGCTATGGAGGTACATTTTGGCTCAGGGCAATTAAGGCACTGAACGTTGCCATCGCGTATCTGGATCTGGAAGTATTCAGTCATACAGGCCTTGCAGTAGACATGCTGGCACTCCTTAAAGCAGAGGCAGCTCGAGCCCAGCTTCTCTACAAAGCAGATCCCACAGCAAAACACCTTGCTGTCAAACACCCTCTGGCGCTGCGCCTCGTCAAAGTCCAGGAGCTGAGGTAGGAGTTCGGCACGAGGGTCCATCAACAGGACCGCTCGCGGGTCTGGTTGAGAAGATGGTGACGACTGCGGTTCAGACTTTTCCTTCTTCACTTCTCTTTTCCTCTCCTCAGCATTTTCAGAATGACACCCACACTGCGTCAGACCTGAAAATAATTGATAAATGGCTCAATCACTCTAAGAAAAAACAACCAGAACATAATTTAATTAAGTTTCCATTTTTGCACAACTATCTCTGTAGTATCCCAGTTCATGCAGTTAAAGCTTCAAAACACCTGTAATCCTGACGGCTACGTCAGCAAAATACACTTATGCATAATACACAGTAAAATCCTGTATTCTCTAATGGAAAGAAAAATACTTTCCATTTGTTGATTTTAGTTTAGCTTTTTATTTGATCCAGGTCTTACACAATGTGGGTGATCAAATACAGCACTTGTTTGAGACACAATAAAACAAATTGAGAAGAGTGGATAAATGTTAATTGCTGGTACTGTATCAACCCATCTACTTCACAGGAAAACAACAGTTAGAGAATAGTGGAAGAGCATATTTGAACTTGTGCTCATCTATTCTCCTTTCAGCTTAACTCTAAATGAAAGGAGATTATGAAATATTTCATTATCTACTTTATGCAGATAATATGCTGGTATCTTACTTTATGTAGATAAATACATACAAGGAAAAAAACAAACAAAACAAAAGCAAAAACTACCCTTTTTAACAAAGTACATATTGTACCTGTATCTGCAGGGTCAGGTTTTCTACGCTCCCCGCCTGTCTTACTTCCACCCCTGATGACTTCAAGAGGTGGCTGGATGCCCAGAAATTCCAGGGCCTCCTCTTTGAGGAACTGGATCCATGTGAAAAGAATCACGCAGCCTTGGTTCTCCTCCCATAGCTCATCCAGGCGTCTGCACAGAGAGCTCATCTGAGGGGATAGAATGGAAAAGGAGAATGGGCAGGTATTGAGAGTGGTGATCATTAGGGACTGTATTTAAAGTGATACCTTTTTATAAAGCAACACCAAGTCTTTTGTAAAGTGATGAAGTGAGAACTGCCATATTGGCATGAATGTAAGATTTATATTTTTTTTTCTTGAAATTAGGATTGAAAAAGTGGGAGTTATCTTATATTCAAGGAGTAGACAATTACAATTTACATCAACAGATATTCTGTTTGGGTGGAGAGTACCACTGCAACATGTTGTTGTCTGTAATCTTAGTGTTGATCAGCCTGTTTTAGTTTCAAGTATTCTGATTATCTAGATTAACCAGCAAGAATTTCTGAGGGGTGAGGTAACTTGTAAATAAACGCGTGGCAACTGAAAACCAGTTGATGAGTTCTCCTAAAGTCTTTACTGCAGAAATGAACCATCTCAAGGTGATTCTACATTCAGGCTAGTTCTTACCTGTGCTCTGGTCATCCATTTAGAGCTGAGTGTGAAGACTGGTGAAGATGTGGATGGGTAGTTTGTAGGAAGCTCAAAGTTGAGCACCAAAGGGGGTAAGAAGCAGATGTTATACTCAGTTTGCTTCTCTCCTGCAAGAGACAGTAGGGATGTCTTTGAATTCCTTATTAGAGTGTGTCTGACAAACTTGCATAGATTATAGGAGAGACAAGTAGGAGATAAGAACTTTGTGAAAATCATCTACAGTATTGTGTAAAAGTTTTTGGTACTGAAAGTAAAGTGAGGATGCTTTAAAAAAATAAAGCCATGAGTAGTTTTTATTTATCAATTAATTACATACAAACTTCACCCTTTGCCTTAGAAACAGCAACACTACTCATTGGTACACTTGTAGAGTTTTTTTTTTCTCCCCAATGTGTTTGGGCAGGTTGGTTATTCGTAGGATCTTGGAAGATTTTCTGTGGCCTTTTCCTGACACATTTGCTTCCCTAACTGACCGCATGATGTTGAGATCAGGACTCTGTGGGGGCCAGACCATCAGCTGAAGGCCTCTTTGTTCTTCTTGTGACTAAAGATAGCTTTTTATGACCCTGGCAGTATGTTTGGGTTAGCTGTCTTGCTGTGGAATGAATTTGAGACATATTAGACATCTCCCTGTTGTTACCGCATGATGGATAAGAATCTAAACATGTAAAGTGCCGAAAACTTTTGCACAGTAATGTGCATTGTAGATTTGGAGCATAAGTGCAAATGAACTGTGTACGAGTTGTACACCTTGCTCATCTTAACTAACAGCTGTACCTTTGACAACAATTTTGAAATCAGGAGGAAGCTCCAGACAGAGCTGGATCTCTCCCCCCTGTGCTGACTCTGCTTGACGAAACTCTTCCTCATCATAGATACTTGCTAAAGCAAGCAGTTCATCCTCCTGGGCTTCCTTGTCTTCAGACATTTACATTTCCTGCAATAACAATGACATAAATCCATATTAATCTTATCGATCTTATATAGGACATATAAGAGTATGACAGTAGCAACACATGGAAGCACCAAAGCCGTATAACCCCTACCAGACGTCACACTGTCAGAAAGAGCTGTAGCTAATCATATCAATACAAACACAAAAGCAGCACTGTGCAGCTTCACGCTTAACACTCACGTCCCCTTTTTTAAGCGTTGATTTATTTGCTAAATCAGATTTTGCTTGTCATCTTGACAGGACTCTTAAAACCGGTGAGCAGTGTACACTCAGTCGGCAGTTTATTAGGTGCACCTAGCTCGAACCAATGCAGTCTAATGCAACAGTCTGGCAATGAATCTCACCTTCGTGTATGTTATGACATTCATGCCTTTTATAGGAGGTGTTGATTCAATCGTATGGCAAATGACAATGAAACTGTAGTTTGTGTTGCTTTTTAAACTGTATTGGCATAACCCAGTGTTTTTTTTTCCTGTCGTTTAATCCACCTTCACTGATGTAAATGGGGTGGAGAGAATAACTAGACACCCTCGTCCATGCAGCACAACCTCCAAAATGAAGTTGACTCACTTCTCCGACACAGTTTCACCACAAACTGAACAGCATAAAGCGTAGAGAAAGTAGGTTTCATCCCACGGGGCTGCTCTATTATCCCGCTTTCGTTTTAGCCAGGTGCTTTTTAATAAAAACGGAAAACCGAGAGCTTGTACACACAGCAACTTAACGCATTCGCTATCGCTGTCGTTAAGCTAGGAGGTGGCCCAAGAATTAGCACGGCAGCTCGCATGATTTAACTTTAGCCCAGAGTAGACGTGGTGGTCGTTTAACGACAATTCAATTACGGTGATTGTTGTAGCGGTGCGGGGGCGAAGGGGCCACGTCCCGGGACAGGGGGGGACGGGGGGACGGGGGACGGGTGAGCTAGCGAAACAGTTAGGTAACGTTAAGCTAGCTAGCTAGCTAGCTAGCACGGCTGGCTAATGTAAACAGCGGCTACGGCTACAGCGTGAGCTCAGCCCTTCGCTAGCTCTTCCTCCGCGGTGGCACCAAAAAAGAAAGAAAAACACCCCAAAAAAACACCGACACTTCTCCCGTGTCACCGGTCGAAGCTGCGGCAGGCGACTGGAAGCGTGGCACCGCCGTAACGAGGCGAAAACGACGGGCGTCTTACCTTCTCGCAGAGGCGCGTACCACTGACTCCTGCCCCCCCCCCGACCGGACCGTAACCGCGGGGGAGAGGTTGGCGGCGTCGCCGGGTCTGACTGGCGAGGGAAGCGGCCCAATCGGAGCGCAGACCCGCCCCCCGGACCCCCGGACCCCCGGCCCCCCGTGGAAGCGGGGCCGATTTCCGCCCCTCATATCGGGGACAAGGGGCCGGTTTGTCGTCCGAGGTGACACCGAGGAAAACCTGGAAACGCAAAAGTTTCTCAGGCAGGTTCTCGGGCTGGAAAGAGCGTGATTGTTTCAAACGGATCCGTAAGACGAAAGCCCAGAATCAGGCTTAGATTAAACCACCCAGCAGCATGTGAAGTATTAAAAACCTACCCTCGGCTTCTCGATCAGTGCTTTCACCTTTGATACTTAAAACGTGCTTTGCTGGTAAAACTTTGTACTTTAATTAAGTAACTGAGTAATTGAGTACTGGCTTTCCACTTGCGTCAGGATACAAGTACTTTCGCCACCACTGTCCATCAGAGTACTAGGATGCATGACCTACAATGGTTTTTGTTAATGTACGAGAGCAACTGAGTTATTTCATTTGTGGCTTAATCAGCCATGTATTATTCTTGGTTAATCTTTGTGAGGAATGCACATCTTTGTCTGAATTAAGTTTACTATCATAGGACTGAGAAAACCAGCAGGTATTCAAATTAGAGACATCGGAACCAGGAAATTTATGAACCATTTTATAGCTACCACATCTTCACTGTCACTAACAGGTGCCCTTTCACGACAACAAATGAAAGCAGGTGATGGCCGCTGTGCTCACTAATCACAGAAACGGAATATTCCTCGTCAATAAGCAATATCCCACATCACATGCTTTTTCATTGGTCAAGATTTATTTTTGCTTTTTCTTGTGACGTGGCAACAACAGCAGCACCCGGAAGGTGATTTTTTTTGTTAGACCAGCATTCACACTGTTAAGTAGAAAAAAAACAATACAAGGCTACCAGAGAACAACCAACAGACCATTGCTTTTGAATGGGAAAAGCCAAACAATGACATACTGCATGACAGTAACTTGTAGTATCTAGTTTGAACATACAGTACAAGTAAACTCAAAAATTCTGTTCTTCCTTTTAAAACTAAATACATAGTAATACAGCCATTACAATGATTTTTAGTGGAAAAAATGCACTATTTATCATGTACATTTTGGAACAATCCATGTTCGTTAACAAGTGCCACTGTATCTATTCCGTATTTAGACATACTGCAATATTTTACATTTTCATGAATCCTGTTTTTATTACTAGATTGCTTCTGCAGAACCACTTTGCTTACAGTTCTCTGAAATCTGACATTCTTAGTTTAAATGTGCTCAGGAGCTTTGAATAAAAACAATCTTAAACATAATGGCCATCAAAGAAACACAGAGAAAGCAGATTCCATCCTACACTCACAACTTTATGTCATAGAGTAGTCCGTTCAATATTCAGTTGATGCAATTTTTTTGTATTCATCAAAGAAAATGGGAAATGACATGCCAAGGAGGTCGACCGATGAACAGTACTGACTAGGGATGCTGCGTCTTTGTGTCTGTGTCTTTGAGAGAGAGAGAGAGAGGCTACCGTATCAATAATAACAATCTCAGAAAAACAACAGAATCGGGACGAGTAGCAGGACAGACAGAGGTGAAGCTCAGGGGCGGCAGCTGCAACAGTTAGTCAATGTCCATTTCAGGAAGCTTGTTCTCTGCCGTTTCCTGTTCTGTCCCTGCGGTTGTGGCTTTGTCTGGGTTACATGGCTGGCTCTCTGTTCCCTCCTGCCCGTTGACTGGTCCATTCTCTGTCTTCTCCTCCTTAGGAGGCTCCACCTTGGGCTTTGGTTTGGACACCACTGGGTTGCAGGCTGAATATAGCTCCTTAACAGGGAGAGAGAAAGGATTTCTTTGAGGAAAGATAAAAAGTAACTTTCTCCAAACACCATTTTTGTTCATTCGTTCAGAGTTTTAAATGAAGTTAAGCCAATTTCTAAAACCAATTTGTGCAATGAAGACTTGTTTTAAATTCATTCAGACACTTTTTCACACTTCTTCTTTGCCACAACAAAATTGCAGCAGGGCTCATTTGCTTCCAGAGGAAAAAGATGTACAGTGTTGTTTACTACTTCGCTCCACTCTGCGAACAAACCATTAACAACACAGAGGAAAAGCTGACTGTCACTGTCTAAAGCATTCCAGTTCTCTACAATGTGTCTTTGGCGTTGGTTGGCGGGGCATAAAAAAGAAGAACTATGTGTGGAAAGTAATTGCTGACAATGTTGGTTTGTCCAAAAATGGCAGAGATGTCAGAAACAGTTTGGTTGGACTATGTAAATTACATGCTCAACACTACAGACTCCCTGGACCAGAGATAAATGAGAAGCCAGATACTGCCATCTTCCTTGTTTTCTTATGTGTGAAACAGCATTCGATATTGAAGTGCTTTTTGTGGTGCTGGCCATTGTTCTACCACTGGCCGTTTTATCAACATTTTCTACTGCCTTATGCGAAACTATTCAAGTAACAATCTACCGGATCCTTTTTGGGATGTTGTTGCATGTGTGCGTTGAAGGCTTTTCTCAGTACCTTAGTCTTGGCCTTGATCTCCTGAACCTTTACCACTGGTTCCAGTGTGGGGTCCTGACTATTCTGCTGGTTCATCTTGCTGTTCATCCAAACCATGGCGTCGTTCACCTGCTTGTCAACCCGAGTCACCTCCAGCTCATCCAGGTGATTATACTGCTCGTCCTGTTGGGACAAGAAGACGTAATTTATGACACCAGTTTTGTGAGTTCTCATACTGGTTAGTTAAGTATATATAAATGGAAGAGATGCAATCTAATCAACAATCAGTTAAAAGTGACGCAAAATTAATTCACTTAATAAGCCAACAACACAATCCAACTAAACAATCACTTAATAAGCCAACCAACTTGCTTGTGTCCAAACTTGCTTCTCTATGCTACGTTACCTTTGCTTTATAAGCCTCAATGATCTTCATGTACATCTGGATTTGTCTGCCAAGATCCTCAAATGCTTTTGGCCTCTCCTCAGCTTCCATGTATCTCTCTTGGATAGGCTGGCCCATTTTCTGTAGAGAGCAACATCACATTTAGTCAGCCAGTCATCCAACAAGAGGAAAAAAAAACAAGCATTTAAAAAAAAAAAAGAAAAAGAAATAAAAAAATATATTTCTCATATATATATATATATATATATATATATATATATATATACACACACACACCATTTAATGTCTTTTTGAAATTGCCAGGTGACCTTTTAAATGGGAGTATTACTGTTTCACCTACTAAAAACTGCCCAGTAATACAATGCCTGGTTACCTTCAGTTCAGCCAGTTTGTCAATGTAGACTTGTTTCTGTTGGTCCTCTCCGTCTTCATACAGCCAGTTCTCTGTGTCCTCCAGTTTTAATGAGAAGGTGTCACGATCCTACATGTTGTACAAAAGCTTAGATTAAATTGACATTTTACAATAATCAACATTACAAAGTACAAAGTACAAATGAAATATGTCCCATCCATCTGCATTTCAAGTTTAAACAAACTGAAAGTTAAAAGTTTTGCAAATTGCACATTTCAACTGAGATTAGTGTCTGTTAACATGCGTTATATCGCCATCTAGAGGACTAAAGTGATCTACACTCACAGCTTCATTCACAAACTTCTCCAGGATGCCGTGCAGTTTGTCTCTCATGTCATACACATACTCTTCTACATTGTTCTTTGCGTCGTTCCTCTCCTTCTCCAGCTTATCCTGCATGATCATCTTTCCCTGGAAGAGTCACAGTGAATGTGTTGCTAGTCAATCAGCTGAAATGTTCCTTGGGGAAATATTGGTCATTTTGTGGTACTTTAAAGTAAAATTGAAGATTGTGATAAGGAAAACTAAATGCACAAGTATAAGATTGAGATTTAATTATAAGGTGCTTAAGAGAATCATGTCATATTATATCATCAGATAAGCTCACAGCTATCATAACTACAAATTATAAATCGCCCAAAAGTCATTCCACTTTTATAATAAAATAAAAACCAGGACCAGTAAGTCTCGCTAGAACACTGCTTGGCCAAATACTGTGTGTATGTGCTAGACATTCCTGGAGATTTTTAGAGCATTACCTCATTCTCCACAAACATATTTAGTACTTCACTGGACAGCTGCCAGTGCAAATTGTTCTCTATGGGCAGCTCCACTGTCTTCGTTTTCACTTTTGGTTTCTTAGCCTGAGGGGGCTGGTCGTTTTTCTTCTCCTGCTTGCCGTCCTCTGTTGTTGTCTGAAAAAGGAGAGATACAAATTATTTTAGTCTGGGCAAATGCCGCTGCTGCTTTAGTGGGGGACGGACATGTTAAATGTAAAAGGTGCATGTGCTTTAGGTAAGTAGATAGGTGGTGAATATGATCGAAGGATCTATGTTTAAAAAAGATCTTGTTATTCTCAAAAAGAAGCCTTTACCCCATAAAACCTTGTGTGACAGCTTCAGCTTAAGTAATATTCCACTAGACAGTGGAATCTTTCAAGCTCCAGCTTTTATTTTTAGCAAATAATTTCAACTTTTTTCAAGTCACTGAATTTGCATGGGGTCAATGTTAGACCATATTATGTTTTTTCATGTGAATATATCAAATTCAATGCAGACACTTTTCTACATTTTGTTATGATTTCTTAGATACACCGGTAATTATTTACCGTTCATATGTCATTTAACGAGTGTATGTGTAGATTACTGCTGTTCTTCTTTTTTCCAATTTCCCTTGAACTCACCAAAACATGTCTTTGTATAAAAATAAACCATCTACCACCAAGAAGTAATACAGAAATCCCATATCCCCTGATACGTTTATATACAGGAAATTCTTTTTACAGTGTGTGGGTGTGATAAAGCACAACAAGATCTTTTATTGTATACTAATCAACCAGTGTGAGAAATTATGTTAATAAAAAGATTAGTATTCCCAGTACAACGGTTACCTTAGTGCTGGGCGATACGGATAAAAATATTACAACAATTATAAATTTCTACATCATTCTCAAAATAAAAACTGGATCCATCATAGGTCATGCTCTAGTTAAGTTTATTGATTAGAAGAACTTGCTCCGCATTGAAACCATGAAACCATAGTAATGTTTTCTGTCGTGATAATGAAAAAGTTTGGGGGCTTTGAGTTTCCCACAGATTGAACTTGTTTGTGTTGAATTTCCCAAAACTTTTCATGATTCTTTGTAAATTTTAAATTTATTCTGTTTACACTGTTAAATAATATTTAAATGTAATCATTTTTACATTTAATTGCTGGCAGGGTTCTGTTTCAGAGCACTTTATGGTCAATTTCTCAAAAATAAAAGACTTGTTAGAGTACCACTCTTGTTCTGGCACATCTGGGTGATATTAACCTGCTAAGTGACATAGGATTTTTTTCTTGTGTTATTTTTCTAATGGCATTTTGGATGAAATGTCAAAAATGTTGACACACTGGAAAAAAAAATTCTGTATACAACAGATGTGGAGTTCTTTTGAGCCTTAACTTGTTGTTGGTGACATTGAGGTTATTTCTCTATTTTCACTGACCTGGAAACTACACTGAACTTTAACATCTTCCAGCTCTCCTTGACTTTGTAAGTGTTCCTTTCAGAGTTGACTGGCTTTTTTGCCTAGTTATTTGTAAAAGAAAAAGTTTGATTCTGTGATTCTATAAAACAGTATAAAAATATTGAGGAAAGGTTGCCCTATCGCCCAGCACAAGGTTACCTCCATTTCCTCGGTCTCTGATTTCTTGTCTCCAGCTTGAAGTTTCTGATCCTCCTGGTCCACCTGCATTTTGTTCTGACACACGGTAACAAAAGAAAGTACATACATAAATGATATTACATGTGCTATTTTGTGGCTTTTTTTCTTTTTTTTTTGAAACCCAAACTCTAGCTTCAGATCGTTTCAACATGAGTCAAAACCAAATTTCACAGAAAAACACAAACGCATTTGTAACACTGGCACAGTCTTTATGTCTATGTCTGTGTCAGAGTTGGCTGTCTGTTTTCATTTGAGCCATGTTCAAGAAATGATGTGGTTGTCCTTCCATTCAGAAGAGACTGCGTTTTGTGTCTGCTGCCTTTCATCACACCACAAACTCCCAACTGAATTAAAACCTCTTGGTGTCAATTATGTTTTTTAAACCTCATAGTTCGTATGTGCCACAGATGTAATGCAGCATTATTTCTCATGAGTTTATACTCATTGCTTTTAGAGTTACATTCAGTCAGATGAACTGTTCTTCTGAGAAAAAAAGGCCAGATGAACGCAAATGTGATCCAACACTCAGCTCTGCAGCACAGATCGTGACAAACAACCCAAAATAACATGCAAAACAAATTACAAAGAGGCACTGGAGAGAAATGGATACAACCCCTTGAAGCTGTCTTAAGCTTGTTAAGGCAAGACTCTAAATTCCATGGTGATGACAGGACTGACTATTAAAAACCAAGATGTGTCCAGGATAACGTACTGTGTGAATGGGATCTTTGGTTTGAAACAAAGATAACAGCATACAACTAGCCAGGAGTACCTCTCTCACTCTCACACAAACACACAGACACACACACAGTATATCATTAATCTCATCCACCCAGTGCAAATACACACCTCCTCTTCCTTCACTGCCTGGTCTGTCTCCATTGGCTCCTCCCCTTCAGCGGTTTTTAAAACTTCAACGAGCGATGCACTGGATACACTGAACACACCATGAACATTAACCCGAACTTTCACCTTGACCTTTGCACTCTCACCAGATGCCTGAGGAACCACATTCTGGATCAGGAACTGGCCTGCAGGGTGCAGAAAAGGGCCAAAGTTTAAAAAAGGTTAAAATATCTAAGAGCCTATCAGGAAGGAAGGGTGATAGAGTCACATTCAGGAAGCTACATTGAATCACAGGAAAAGATTCTCTGTGTTTTGCAGAAAATTAAACTATTGAGTAGTTACAATTAGCATGTAATAGCAATCATTGACATGATATAAAACATCTTGTAACTAAAAGCTGAATCAAGTTAGTTAATTTCTGTATACATACTTAAATGTTGGCGTCATTCTAATTGCAAAACTAACCGCAATCACTAAAAACTTGGAGCCAACAAATCTAGCATGGAGCGGGAGCATATGTCAAAGTTAAAAATTAACTGTCCATAAGGGACTTACAACTGGAGCACTTTGGACTTAAGCTTTTATTAAAACTGCAGATTAAATTAATTAAGACCAAACATTTCCAGAAAGCATTTTTCAGTTATATCAACAGCTTTTTCATCAAGTGTAGGTTTTTTCATTGAATAAAAAAGGACTTATTCCGAATTTAATTTCCATATTAGTTCTGACCATTTATATCTTACATGTAATGAACTCTTAATGAAGTTGAACTTGCAGTACCTATTGTGGTGTTGGGGTAGGGCAGCTCCTTAGGGTTGTTGTAGTAACCTTCAAGGGTGAAGGGCTCTTTCCGGTAGAAGGTCAAAACTTTGGAGAAGGGAGCTGCATGGTTCTTTGGGAAAACTTCACAATCACTGTGAAAACAGAGCAGGAGGACACCAATTTTTTATAAACAGAATATTACAACAGGGTTTTATATTGATGTGGTAATTGCCACTACTGATATCCATGATGTGGGCTGGCTCATTTATCCTGAATAATCTGCAGAAAATTTTTCTACAGTCTTTTTAAGATTCACAAGCCATTTATTTTCCAGAGCTAGACAGCAGACAGGATTTAGAAATAATGTGTTAAACTGTAAATGTTACTGGCAGAGGCATCAGATAGTGGGTGTGCATGGTGCTAATGAGCCATGGGTGTGGACAGGTGTGGCAAAAAAAATTCT
Source organism: Istiophorus platypterus (assembly GCA_016859345.1). NCBI lineage: Eukaryota > Metazoa > Chordata > Actinopteri > Istiophoriformes > Istiophoridae > Istiophorus > Istiophorus platypterus. Next base: position 15,631,480 of record CM029129.1, on the reverse strand, counting down.
GCACAATGAGCATGTGAAAACACAGTGAAAGCAGGTGTGACCTTAAAAAAAACAAACTCTTTCTGCAGACTTCAGGAAAGTTTTTAAATTATACTCAAATGCCTGAATCTACTAGTTGAATTGAGACATAACAAGAATAATATAACACAGCAGAGAGAACAACATTTTTAACTTTTACAGAAGATACATTCAAGGCTTTTTAAAACTAGGGGCCTTGCATGACAGCTCTTACTACATTAAAAGGTCAAATCCCATGCTGTTTGGACCATCAAGTTCTAAATGTGAAGAACTCTACTGATATTAGTATCTACAGTAAAGCAGCTTGTAAAGCCTAGTATGCCCTATTTTCTCAGGCCAGATCCAAACATGAAGTGAAAGTCCTAACTATATTTCCTTCTTAGATGTTTTCAGGTGACATTGACAGCAATTGTACCTCAGTCCGTCTTCTGCAGCTGAATTCCATTTTAGGGAGATGGAGTATGGGACAACATCTGTAATGGAGAACTCTCTGACTTTGAACGCTGGTGACAAGATAGCACACTGAGGAGAGGAAAAGAAAAATATAGAATACACGTTACCAAAACTTTTACCAAAAGTTTTGTCTTGAAGTTCTTTCGTATTCTGCTCAAAAGCAAAATATTTAGTCTGTTATTTTGTAGCCACTATCAGAAAAAAAAATAAATATGTATTTTTTTTTACTTGAAATAAATCAAATTAATTGGGACAACTTTTTGTACTGTGCAAATACTGCATCCAACCACAAAAAAGGTATGTACAGATGTGTGTTTTTTCTTCCACTCTCTTATCTCAGCAGCTGCCCAAAAGTGAGTGTTGTGTGAGTCATCAATAGGACCATCGTGTCGGTGATGACAGGTGAGCTGTACCTGCAGAGCACAGCCTCTGGCCACAGCCTCGTCTGCATTCAGGGTGGTGCTCAGCTCTTTTCCAAAGAATTTGCTGATACGCTCTTTCATGGCAGGGATTCTGGAGGCACCGCCGACAATCTCCACCGCATAAATATCTTCCTTTTTCAGCTCTGGATACAGGAAGCAGGAGATAAGGCTTGTTTAGTTTAGACATATAGCTTCACTTTCCAAAAATTTCTCATTAAATACAATGGAAAAGTGTTCAGTTTTTTGTCAACAGTACCAGAGTCTTAATGGAAGACAACTTCCCTGTACAATAACATTTAGTGCCTATTTAAAACAGCAAACCTGATATAATCAAACATAATTTTGTTATTTTTAGCCATATGACTGCTTCAAATGGACAAGTAAGTACAAGCAGAGATAGACAGGAAGCAAGGAAGGATTAAAGGGAGGCAGGCATGCTGCCAGTATCCAGAGGGAAGGGCTGTCTCAGCAAAGCAAATGACTCAACCTTGTCTATGTGATGTGCATGTGCTTACGGGGATAGTCCAGCTGCTATTAAAGTCATATGTACTCACTGGCTTGTTCCATGACGCTGCGCAGGGGACCCTCTACTTTGGCCAGCAGCCCCGCACACATCTCCTCAAAATGACCTCTGGGGACACATGGTCATAGATTATTAATAGATGCATACTCAAATATACTCAGGAAAAACCCACATGTGCAGAGAAACTAACAGTGTGACAGGCAAATGAATGCTGAGTGCTGTCAGGTAATTTTTAACTAAATCAAAACAATTTTTAATTCACGCCTTTATATAAAATTACATTCTAACATTCTTATACTAGCATAGTGAAAGGAAACTCAAAAAGTGGCAGATTATCTATAAGTAGCTTTATTTTAACTAGTTAATATAAAGTGACAGTGCGACCAACGATACAAATAATATAGTGTTTCTCAAGCCCTCAGTGCTGATTTTTGCTATAGCTATTTTTGCACAACATTCTTTGTCCTCTTAATCATTAAACTAACTTTGCAGCTCACCTGTTGAGTTTACTGGAAACGTCGATGTCATTCATGAAGCACTCAATGTTGAGAGGCAGGTCAGAGGAGTTGGCGCTCATCAGCTTCTTGAGCTTCTCACACTCTTGGTAGAGCCGCACCAGTGCCCGGGGCTTGGACTTGACGTCCAGCTTGTACTTCTTCCCAAACTCCTCACAGAAGTGGCTGACAAGGATGTCGTCAAAGTCCTTCCCACCAAGCTCTGAATCAAACGCTGAAGCTAGGATCTGATGATGGAGGAAGAGAAGGGTAAATCATTATTATTTATATAACTAGTGGACAAATATTTTGATAAATACTTACTACTGTAGTACTGTATTATTTGACTGCCTATCCTTATGTCTAGGATGTTTATTATATTAATAATAATAATATCAATAATGATGATAATAATCTTTACTTATCTTTACTTGCACTTTCAAAAGTTACAAAAATGCTTCACACATGGCAGCAAATTAAAAACAAAATCAAGGTATAACATGCTACAACAGGGCAGCAAAATAAAACAAAATCACGAGATAAAAGACAAAGAATAAAACAAGTCCAATGGTTTAAGATAAAAGACGCTGTAAAAAGGGGATTAAAATTGAATAAAAAGGCAAATAAAATCAAGTAAAAATTAAATTAAAATCAGGATAGGTGCTCCAATAAAAGTTTGTTTTATGAATTAACTGAAAAGATGTCACTGAGTCGGCCAACCTGATTTCCTGGTCAGGCTGGTCATTCCAGGTTTAGGATCTAAAACTACGGATAAGTCGGCTTATGCCCTACATTTTTACTTATTACCTATTTAATACAAACATATGTTGCATTTAAACAACCTTCATTAGTTACATTAGGTAGCAAGGTAAAAATGATAAGGTGGAGTTGTTTTAAATGTTTTATTAATTTAAAAAAAGTGACCCAAGTCAAAGACAAAGTGTTTGTTTCAATTAAAATAAATGCAGCAACTGGTGTAATTTTAATTTTTGTTCCGTTTTGTTTTTTTTTTTAAACACATTTCTGGTTTGGAACTAAGGTAGGCTGCAAGGCAGCCCATGTACTGCTTAACGGTTAATGAATTCCTGACAAGCAATAAAATGTACAACATGTGGGTTAAATATCTTTGTCTTCGGTTTTAACGTTTTCAACTCATAGGTTTCATCCCTCTTTACACCTCAGCAGACTAATCATGAACAATTGATTACCATTGCTAGATAGCACTTGTTCAATGTTCTTTTTGCCTGTGCAAACAATGAGATTATCCAATAAGATTTTCCAATTATCCAACTTTTTGTCCAACCTGTCAAGAAAATAAAGAGTTCCGTATCCACATGAACTGCCCTAGAACCTTTTCCCCTTCAGTGTTGCTTTTTGAAATGTACACAAATTATTCATTACTCACCTTGAGCTTTCCCTTGTTGAAGGCACAAACTGACACCTGGTAACCGGAGTGGCCCAGGTCCACAAACACCACTATCCTGGGCTTCTCCTCTGGAGCTGGCAGGTCCTGCTTGTAGATGCCATATGCCAGAGTCACTGTAACAAAGAATTATAATTCGGTGTTAGTTTATGCTCACCCCAGTGCCAGTGTTCTAGGTAGCATGCTGCATTTCAATTTTACTGTGCTAAACTATGTCTGTCCTACAGAAAAGTGTCACTACCAGAATGGGAATAAATACAAATGAATACAATGTAGGCCTAGCTTTATGACATCAAATTGCTTCACTGTATCTGATGGGAAAGTTACCAGCTGGAGCATAAATCAGAGTTTCTGCATGTTTATGAAAATATGATGTGACAGCAAGGTAATATATACCTGAATTTTCAGCAAGGGCATTATTGAAACTTTTACTCAAGAATAATTATTGAAAACTATATGCAATATACTTGGCTAGAAATGAAAAACTCTTAACTTTCTGATAGCTTCATTTTCTAGGAGATAAGAACAACATATCTCACACGAAATAGCATTTGATGTTATTTCACAGCTGTTATTTATAATTCCCTTGTTGGCTAAAAAGACCAATAAGGAATAACCAGTCAATACTATCCATATGCTGCCTGTCCTGCATAGATTTTACACTCTGTCTCCATGTACCTGCAGTGGTCTCATTCATTAGTCGTAGACAATTTAGGCCGGCGATCTGAGCTGCATCCATGACAGACCTCCTCTCTGCATCAGAGAAATAGCTCGGGACCTAGGAGAGGAGGAAAAAAAAAAGCAGTAATACAAATGATTAATGAGTTGACATTAACTAACTAACTAACTAATGTTGACAGTCTCAGAATTAGGGAATTGATGGAAATCACCAATAATAAAAAAAAAATTATGTACATTGTATTACTGTAAGGCACTTATAATAAAACAAAAATGTCCAAAAGCTATAACATATCCTTCATTCCTTCAGTATTAATGATCACTTTGAACACTAAAGATGCATGGATTGCCTGCATCACAAGATTTCTGGATGACATTACTGTGTTAGTTACTCCGGGTGCCAAAACAAAACATCTCCTTGTGGAAGAGCTCAAGGGCTAAAATTAGCCTTTGGCCACAGTAATAATAACATGTTATCCATCTCCAGGGCTGATGTAAACTGTAGATTTAGGCCCAGTGAAAGTAACAGCCTCACTGTGTTAGATCTGTAACATTACATAACAGATGCAGTCGGTGATTTCATATACTGAGCACAGCAGGAAACATACACACACTTCCCACTCTTCACAGACAAGGTGCAAGAGTGGAAATAAAGCTTTCAGACAAGACATCTGGTTAACTGTTTAGAGCTCAACATTTCACATGAACAGGTGGTATTACATTTATATACCTTAGAGGCAGCTTTCATTTTCCTTTTTTTTTTTCTTTTAACCCAAAGGGCTTGAAAATGAAACAGTGTGTTATTAATAGCTGCCACTCAAAATAGCAGGGTGTAAATGAAATAAAGTATTCCATCTAAGTACAGAGAATGGAATAAAGTGCAGTATGTAATGTCAGTCAAAGGTCTCTCAAAGTCAGTGTTCAGTCACATCTTTAAATAAGCTGTATGCTGGGATCCAACAAGTAAATGAACACCTCTTTAGACATTTAAAAGCAATTAGACAAGACATGTCTCCATAAAAATAAGCCTGAAACCAACCCAGTTTGACCTCGAAAAAGAGAGACAGATTTTCACAAGAAAACTAATGCACAGCAAATGACAAATCTATTTAAAGAGGTTTTATAGATTTTCAGACACCCTGCTGAAGCCATGAAACAGTCACAGTTGTCTACATGAATGCTTACAGAGATGACACAATCTGCAACTGGTTTCTTCAGTGCACTTTCAGCAGTCTCCTTCAGTTTGGTCAGCAGCATGCCAGTGACCTGCTCGATGCTGAACACTCTCTCCTCCTCCATGTACATCACCTAGAGTTAAAAAGAATTAGGAAGTTAATTACTCTTGAGACAAATTGTTTAAAATTGCTCAAAAAAAGTAGTGTATTTAAACACCTATAAATAAGGTTACCGCAGTTTAATTTATGGCATTTTACCAGACAGGGTGCTTGCTAAACATGCCCTCACAAAACTGTTCATTCCCTAAGTGCCAAGAAAAATATATAAATGTTGTAAAATATATAATGTGTAACCTGAAAATCTTAAAGCCAGGACTGATTTAGTGGGTGACATCAGGATGATGCAGTTTTCTTTGATTTGATATTTCTTCTACTCTCATTTGTCCTGAGTACTCACAATAATTATCTCCACAGGAACATAACAACATGCCGGGCTGTGTGTTTGCTGTGTGAAAACCAGGCCCTATCATTTGTGGCATTGCAAAAGCTTTGGGTCATGTTTTGAAACTTATCTGATGGCACCAGAACTTAGTAAATTTTTTTCCCATTTAAGCATTTAACAAAGTGCAAGGCTCAGGGAGACAATGCAAAAAGAAGATAGTCATAAGAGACAAAAATGCCAAGAGGATAAATATACATCAACTACTTGGTGGAGAGGTAGAAGAGGCTGTTATAAAAGCATAAAAGCATAGAGAACTGGGTAGAATGTGAATATAAAGCAGAAAACCTATGGTTCAGAGGAGATGCCATTACATGAGGCACTTCTTGGAGCACAGCAGGCAACACTGTATAAAGTAATATGGTCAGAAATAAACTGCTGGGTCTTCTGTTCCTTCTCTCTGTTATATTTCTTATGACTGTCACTATTTCATTTTCAATCGGCCTAGTTCAGCTTACAGTAACACTTATACTGCCCTGCTTATTTTGTCTTATTTTTAAAATCTGCATTAATGACTTTATCTTTTACTTTTTACAGTTATCTATATATTCTCTAACCAAAAAAAAGAGCACCTTAATATCCATATTCTTACTTTTATACCGGTGGATCCAGAGGGCATCCCTGCCAGGTCATATACCAAGTTAGACTTGGCTGACTGGACGTAGGGGTCTGAGAACATCCTGCCATGGAATCGCTTAAAGCCCTGCACTGTGTTCTTACAGTTGGTCACCACCTGGACATCATGAATGAGGAAAAAGAGGAAGAAAATAAAAAAGAAAGTTACATGAAGTAACAGTAATGATCATTAACCTTGATGCAGTTTTCATTTTGCATTCTAATTGCAAAGAAGCTCTGAGGCAGATGAGAGGCTGACTAAACTTATTTTACCTGGCTCTTTGCAGCCGCTCCTATAGATCGATTTCGTGGTCCAAATGAGACAAACGACCTGGAAGACAACAAAACAAAGTGTTGAGCTGCAGCCTGACATTGTATTACAAGTCTAACTTCTTTCTAACCATCAATCCATTTGTAAATAAACCCCAAATTGAGTCAGATTTGCTCAAAAGGTTAGTTATTACATGGTATCATTCTGACACACGAGTTGAAACTTCAGAGCCCAATCAACATAAAACTGGAAATACGGTTTTCCATGTCTGCAGTAGTAACACTAGCAGTTTATTTTGGTTTGCATAAACATAAACTACAATGTGTATTAAAAACAAGAGTTCACCTTTCTTAAGACATTTAATTCGAAACAAAAAGTAGCAAAGGTAAAAGTGAAATTTATCTATGTAGAAAAATATTTAAAAGAAGAATTCTTTTAACCCAAAATAGATCCCAGAGGAGTTTTTTTCTGTTTGATTTTTGTTTTTTTTTAAGAAATCCTTGTTTAAACAAAAAAGTGGCTACACATAGCCTGTTAAGAATAATCTCTAACAATTCACGCAATACTGTAAAAACAAATTTTGAAGTGGTGCGGCCAGTCCACTTGTATCCCAGTGGGTTGTGGTCTAAACATGCCTGTTGTCGTCGTCCCTCTCAACGCGGATGTCAGAGCTACAGTCGCTGGCAACATACAAGTGCAGTTGGTGATGTCAAATACAAGTCAACGCATCAAGTCTCATACGAAACTGACTCAACAGGCACTGGGCCACAATAGAGTAATAAATTGTCTGATATGGGTTTTTTTTCCCCTCATTTTTTGGTGAAATAAAGGGCAGATTGCAGGAACAAAATAACCTCCAAAGAAAAAAAATGAATTAAAAGGATGAAAATTAAACTGGCAAAGCCGGAAAGGAAAGATTACAACACTTTTAAGGGTTATTTATCTTATGTCACCTTAGGGCACAGGGAAGTGTGATAGACATTTTTTTTTTTTTGCCATTTTCTGATATTTTATAAACCAAACAACTAACTGGCAGATTGCAGAGCTACTAAATGGTAGTCAAGATGAATATTTCGGAGCTTTTTCCATCTTCCACAAGTTTGAAAAATCATCATGATCCATAAACATATTTTTTTATTTTAAAACGTGTCTGTAAATACTACACTACAACTGGGAATGTCAGACTTAATGTAGGGCCTGAAGGGATTCGATGCAATTTCACAATCCACAAAGATCTGCATGATTTACGAAAAATAAAAACACAATCAAGTGGATTAAAAGCTAAACATCTCCTGAGGTGACAACCCTTCAAAAGGAATAACTAATAGACAAAAATAGTCTTCTTAATAGCAAACACAGACATGGCAGCGCCTTACAAAAGCCACCGACAGATCCCATTGTAATTCATTAAGATTATTTTTCATGGGCCGACAGCTACTGTTCGTACACACTGTGCCGTCAAATTAGCTGCACTTGGACCAGTATATATATATATATATATATAAATAAAAACAATTTAAGGATAACATTCGTTTGAAACGTATTCTTTTTAATATGATCTAACATGTGCGCAAATGATCTTCAGGACATGTCAGGACTACAAAAAAAATAAAAAATGCTAGAATGTTCCAACAAGCGATTGGCTGCCGCTGTCATCGAGAACGTAACGCAAGGCGTTCAGTTTGGCACACGGGGGCACGCCGGCCGGTCGGAGCTTTCTCCTTCGAGGGCTAAGACAACACCGACGAAAAACGGAAAACACCGCCCGCTCGCGTTCGCCGGGTCACTAAAACCAGTCCTCAAAACGTAGCGTTAGTTAAAGAAATAATAAAAAAAAAAAAACTAAGCTCGGCTAACTCGCTAGCCGGTGGGCGAAGGAGCCGTCGCACGTTAAATATCATTTATAGACAGTTTCACACTCTCCAGTCGAAATGTTATCAAACGCTTTTGTTATCCCCTTGAGCTGGATTTAAATCAATTGACCAGCGCGGCTCATAAGTTGCGCTAACGGTAGCTAGTCAAGTGAAGCCGCTGCATTCACGTGCGTTGCCCTAAACGCCGGCGAGACACACAACCGTCAGAAAATGACACCCCTCTCCTCTTTATCGGCAGCTTTTCCCCCTTCCACGTCCGACAAAAGATTAAAAATAAAAAACAAACAAACCCCCCCCCCGGGCGTGTTTCTCGGTTACTCACGGCGTGCATCTGTCGCTGTACTCGTTGGCAATCGTCTCGATGCCTCCGGCTCGGGCTACGGCTACATAGCAGCTTTGAAAGCCCAAGTCAAATCCCACCACTGACATCTTCTGCCGTCTGTCTTCTCGGCTTTAGCGTTGTTCCAAAAGCGCGACGTAGAAAAAAAAAAAGAATAAAACGGAGGTTTTTGTTTTGTTTTTCTTTTTGGCTAGAGCTTTAAGATGATGCCAAAGTCAGGCGGGGCGTTGAGTGAGGACACTTCTTGTCATAATCCAACGCCGCCGACTATTACCGGTGTCTCCGATCTGCGCTCGGCGAGGCTGCGGCGGCAAGGTGGTCTTCGCCGACTTCTCGTCGGGAGTCATCGCGAGATTTGCGCGGTTCTAGATATCTCTGGACCTTTCCATAACCATGTGGATGATGTTCTCCAATACTCGGGGTCTTGGGGGCGAAATGTCCTGACGCTTCTACGCGTTTCTGGTTTTCTTTAGGGCTTCGATTTTTACTCCGATTGCAAATCGGATGAAGAGTTCCCAGGCTAATCGATGCAAATGGCGACTGGGATCAACTTTAGCCGGGGAAACGAAAATAAGACCGTGCCGCCTAAGGGTGTTGAAAGTACTGAGTCCCGCGTTAAAAGCTCAACACACGCTTGTAAAGACTCAAGCGAGGGAACCAAAGTAACAGAATACATGTATTTATTTCAATATCCCCCCCCCCGATTAATAATAATCATAAACCGTCATTCAGAGCAGGGGATTTTATATCGTTTCTGTTATAAAATAACATAAAATACATTTGACCGACAATATGCTGAACTAGGAAAAAAGAAAATAAAAAAAAAATAAATAAAAAATATGCAGACAAGCAGCTGAACCCCTGAAGACAAAATATAGAAATTAAAATGAAATTAATTAAATACAAATAGCATGCACACACATGTATTAGCCTGAAGCATAAACAATGCGGATAGAGATGAAATAACACTTGCATACTTAAAGTCCACTAATTTATAAGTGGTTTACAAAAATTTAATGAAAGCTTTTTTTAGCACACTAATGTGGTTATAAATGATTGATTACTAAGTGTTTATCAATGTAAAGTATATGTCAACAATGATAATTTCTCTCGTATATTATATATTATCAGAACAGTTTTTTTTCTCGCTACATTTTTATCCATGATCAGTTAATATAACAGCCTCCACTAAAGGGTGGCTAAGGGTGGGTATTATAGTTCTTTACAAAATAAACTAATAAACATTTACAACATTTGTTTACAACTGCATTAAAATGTGTTATGAACATGCATTACAGTTTATATACGGCTCATAAATGGTAAATAGGGAGACTTAAAGTAATGGTGTCACCTAAACCCTTACGTTATATGTGTTTCATTAAAATTCTGTTTAAAAACCCATGAAATTAAAAGGAGAGAAGATTCCATGGACATGCAGCTCTGACAAAAAAATAATATGTGTGGGTGTAATGACAGTTGAATGGTGGGAGCGAACACTGCGTTGGTGACACAGATAACCAAATGCTCAACCTCAGCAACTGTTGGCACAGTATTTGAAGATATGGAAATAAAACCAAGAGAATTTTTTTTTTTTTTTAGATCCAAAACTGTAGTTTAGTCTTGTCCATTATTAGCAGTATGTTGACTGTAACCTCTACTGATTTAACTTGAAAAGACACACTTCTTGTATCTTCTAATAAAGATCTTTTTTGTCAGGTAGTGGGAATAAATTTATGAAGATCATAGCGATCAAAATTTACTTAACTGAAAAAATTTCCTGAATTATTCTATTTAATTTTACTGTTTTCATTACAGTGACGACAAATGGATAAAATCCACCTCTCTCTGTGTGGAGAGAATCAAGCCTTTATGTTTCCAGGCCTCTGCAAACTGTGATTAATATGTGGCCCAAATGTGTAAATCCCATCAGAACTGCTGCCGGCTGCTGGATTCTCTATTGTTACTAAATCTGTCCATATGTTTCTGAACAGGGTTGTGAATTTGCCTGTCTATAGTCTACACTGTTTCCTCTTACTGGCCCACCACATGGCTGGAGGATACAATGGACTCCAATGGGTTTTCGATATTACAAATCAGTTTGGTTTCAGGTGGAGTTTGGGCTGAGGGTTTTATACTGAGTTAAAACAAAAACTCCTGTGCACTGAAGTACAATCAAGTACAGTTACTATAAAAAAGGTGATTCTAATATTTCAACTTTAAATGTTGATAAGTTTGGTGAAATAAAGACCTTTTTTAAATATAACACTGGCAACTACAATACAACATAAGGTACTAATCTCAACATAACTGAACAAGAAATGCAGAATTTCAACTTTCAAGGTTTACACTGTAAAAGTGTTCCTATTTTTGTGACCGCTCAGTGTTTATGGATGAAGCGCCAAAACCCTGTATTTACAGTGATGGGTCTGCTGGCACCACGCTATTAAAATATCTAAATCAAATCAAATTAAAATTTAACACCCTTCTAGGTCTATGAACGGCAACAAAACTAATTTCGTTATAAATGCAGCGATGAACAGTGAGTTATTGAAAAAATACCAACTTGCAGTAGACCACCTTTACCAAAAGGGGGTGCTGGATGCATTAAAGCTGCCGGAAGTACGCACAGATGAGTTATCAACGAAGGAGAAAAAAGTAAACTGCAGCATGGCGACCCCCATGCACAGAATAATAGCCAGGAGGCAAGCGTGAGTATAATCTAGTTCACTGAATATAACTGCTCTGTTTTCATGCTTGTGATCACAGCAACGTGTCGGACGTTAATTACACTGATACTCAGCTTCGAGCGAGATATCCGAGGTGAATGTGACGAACGCCGCAGGGCTGAATGGGACAGAAATGCGCCGCTGTCTCTCTCAACAAAACTCAACTAGTGTTGAATTTTACGACAGTTTTCTTCCCTGCGAACGTTTGTTTAGCCCCTTTTGAGCTCCCGACCCGTGTCTTTGATTACAAACTAACCGACAAGACTTGGGTCTATTCGAGATTAAGTGTGTGGTGTGTCAAGTTCTAGCAACGATCAGTGCGTATTTTTCCGCTCCGGGTCACTTCATCGACTAAAATATTTGTCTTTTTTGGATTGGATGAAAAACATTATTTATAATTCCAGGAAAACCAAACAAAACATTTGCCTCTTTTATACAGAGAGGGTGGTACATTCTGGTAACTAAAATGTACTTAGTGGAATGCATACCTTCACCAAGGCCAATTTCAAGCAAGATATACCAGATTTCCCTCCTGGAACATGCCCCGTCCCTCCACGAAATGTGGTACAAATCGGTTCTGTACCTTTTGTGTGATCTTGCTAAGATAAATAACTAAATAACTAAATAAATGAATAAACAGACACAGGTGAAAACATAACCTTTTTAGCGGCGGTAAGGATCAAACATATTTTCCACATTGCTGAAGAAATAAATTAGACCATTTGTATATTCATGAATGAAAAACCCTGCTAATGGAAAATTCATTTTTCAGGGAATTCAACCATTTTTTACAGAATAACCTAAACTGTTTGTCTCCTTAGCAAATGCACCAAGGCTCAGATAATCAAAATATGGATAATTTACAATGAATTTGAATCTTTTTCTCTGAAGTCTGATGTATGTTGTTTGACACTGGCCTTGGCAGAGGTCTTTGAGATCAAGAACTCTTTTACAGGAGTAACCAAAGCACAATTGAAGAAATTAGCCAGTCACCAAAAAGCATATAGTGATAGCATCTGGAAAGTAACAGATATCCAATTGCATAATAGAATTTCCCTGCAGATGGAATATGATGGAGGCAAAGGGTGGTGAGATGGGTCTACAAGAGTTTAGATGGCATTTATATACACTTTTTGTGAATTAACTGACAAAAAATGTCTTTATCATTAAAGTATGACAATATAGACTAGAATGTTTGTTTGATTTATAACATTAACAACCTTCCACAAAAGCAGGAAGAGAATTCAAATCTCTCAACAGCTTCATCAGTTCCAAAAGTGAGAATCAGTTCTTGACAATTATCACCCCCAACTGACAACAAGGAAATGTTGCTACAATAGAAATGATTTGTTTTTCTTTATGGTTTGAGTGACTGTCATTGTTTATCCGCATCTAAGGAACTACATTGACTTGTCTGTTTTCTTTCATACAGGGAGGCAAACAAACAACATGTGCGTTGCCAGAAGTGTTTGGAGATGGGACACTGGACCTACGAATGCACAGGGAAGCGAAAATATGTGCACAGACCATCAAGAACAGTTGAGTTGAAAAAGAAACTCAAGGAGAATGAAAACAAACCCCTCAGCATCACTGGGTAAGAGTTCACGACTCTTGACAAAAAAGGAGGGCTTCGCTGATTCTGCTTTATGCAAACATAAATGGGCAGCGTTATCGTTTTGGTTAGAAGAGTGATAACCAAAGTACTATCGGGCGATCAATTCAGGCCCCTTCAGGAATCAGTAGGAATTGGACTAGCCAAAGGGATCAAGGGATGCCTTTGAATCTTTTTTTTTTATGTACGCCAGCCAAGCATTTCTTTTCCCCTAAAATGCCATTATTCTCACTTTTCTCAATAGTGTTAATTCTCTTCTCACCCCACCCTGAGTTGCCGCAGTGTATCCATATGCTGCACTGGCAGCACAAGTTATCTATCGACTGTATTTGAAGCAGAAACATGCTGTTTCTTTAGCTCTCAAATGTACATCACTTTGGATTACAGCATCTGCCAAATGAATTGTAGAACTGTAGAATTGTTTCCAACCTCCTCGCTTTCTATGCTCCCGCTCTTCTCAGTACCACACATTGAGTTGCAGTGAGCCATAGTTTATCGTCTTTTCTTAGAATAACATGTTAACAACAGCAATGTCTATATATATATTTTTTTTTCTTAACAAAAAGATTAATAGGGTTAGGGTGTTTTAATAGTCATTTTTTTAAGCCATACTGCCAAAAATTTGCAGGTTGGCTTTGGTTTTTAGACTGTTGGTCACACAGAACGACGTGTAAGGTCATCTTGGGTTGTGATAAATTACAGTAAAAATGGTATATTTCAAAATTTTCTGACCTTTTTTAAACTAAACGATTAATCGAGAAAATAATCAACAGTGAAAATAACTACCCACACTGTCGGGACCATATGTAATCACTTGTGTGGTTGGATAGATACCCGGCAGTCCGCCCACAGAAGCATGTGAAACAGAGCTGTGTCACTATGGTAGAATTAGAAGATAAGATAAACAATAGTTCTTCAGCTCGTAGTGCAGCCATTTGGCAATTAGTATTGACTAACTGACACGAGGATGTGCCCAAAAAGACGAGTTTCGTTTAGGATGTACAGTTTAGTTTTTTAGGAAGTACAAGAACCTGATATTTTTCAATACTATGACAAAATCTTTTGCTTGTAATTATGGGGCCACAAATCAGAAGCCTCAGAATACAGAGAGAAGCTGGTGTTGTCACACCTTTTTGGCTTCACAGTTACCTACTCTGATATACAGCCTAGAATGAGGTGGGCAATCAGACGGAAATAGTTTTCACAGTCGTCTTAGTCAGTCAGGAAATTTTGGCTCACCAGAGGAACGGCAAGGGTGTTAAAACTAAGCTGAGATGTCATGTTGTAAGAGACTGCCTGTCATGGAGCAGTAAAAACACACAGCAGTTTCTGGCTCACACTGACAGATTTGGTCTCTAGATTAAATGGTGCAAATTATGTTTTCGGAAAAGGGCACACAGAGAGTAAAGGAGTGTGTACTATGAAAATGTCACGGTATAATAACTGACCAGCCGGCAGGGGAAATTGCTGTTGCTTTTTACTACCACCTAGAGGATATAATGATAAATACAGCATATTGCATTAACTGTTTAATGTCAATATTTCATTTTTAAGATCTGAAACTGATTTTATGAAGATGGTGATGAGATGGAATTAAAAAGGTGCCTGTACCATTATGTTCAAAAAGTTCAACACTCCTGGGGAAAATTCCATAGTTTGTTGATTTTCTTTTTTTTTTTTTAAGTCAGAAGTAAGTAAGTTAAAAAAAACTGAGCACAAACTTTTGCAGACAACTGTATATTAAATCCACAGTCTTTGCAGTGTGCACAACCAGCTCTGTAGCTGTTTTGTCTGGTTTGATCCAGTAAATGAACCAACCTTTAAGCTTATCTTTATTCAGGCTGATTATTTTCAGAGATATATACTCAGAGAAAATATATGTATATAAAAAAATAATTACAAATTCATTTTTTCAAACTGTTTTACAGATTATATGAACCATCAGACTGCGTTCCTGAAAACCGATCATCAAAATGGAAATACTGAAGCAAGGCCCATTTAATCAGAGTTACCAGTGAACTATATTGCACATTATGAATCGGTTTTAATGATCAGATATGGCAGCCAGGGCAAAATGATTTTTTTTGGCATAGTGAAAGTTACATGTCAGTATTACACTATATAAGCAGTATGGTGTTTTTTTCCCCCCTTCAAAAAGACTAATCAATTACAATTTAAGAAAACAGCTACAAAAAACCTACCTAAGTTATTACCTAATTCAAGCCCAGCTTAGTGTCAAATGAGTGTCACTAAAACAGTTGCTTTTTTCTCTTTACAGACCAGGAAGAGAAGGCTCCAGTGAAAGAAAAATTAAAAAGAAGTAAGTAAATTACCATTTGGATGTCTTTGCCCACACAATATGTTTTGATGTGACACAATTATTAGAGTAGCAAACATTATGTGCAATCTACTTAAAAAAATACTTAAATAAATGGTCAGCTGTTCTTTTTGGCCCAGTCATTGTTTTAAACAGGCACATTTTTGATCACTGTACACTTTAGGTTGTAATAAAAAAAGGTTTTGGTAATTCTGAATTTAACAGTGTAGTAATCTGAAACATTTTGATATGATTAAAATGTTTATTTACATGTGTTTATTAGCACGTAACTAGTACTACTTTGACACACAAAAGAAAAACCTCCACACATACATGAATGGAAAACGGACTGTACTAGTGCTTTTCTGGTGTTATCGACCACTCACAGTGCTTTACACTACTGCCAAATTCACCCATTCACACAAACATTCATGCAGTGCTTCTTTTACACGACGCACATTTACATTAAGACATTTCTCAGTACCATGGTCAGGTAGCTCTTTAAGCAAAATTCCTGAAATGCACATTTCATTTTTTAAAAGCAGTATTATAAACTTCTTTGGAAGCTACAAGATTGAATGTTTTAGTCCTGAGGATGCTATACCCTTCACCCAAGAATCTCCTTCGGTTCAAGTGATTAGTTTCCTTTTTTTGTTTATTGTCCCACGAGAGTTGATAAGGTCACATGTGAGTAGTTGGAGTCACATGGGGGTCGTGTGAGAGTTGTAGTCACGTTAATTTAAGTTTTCCTGGGAAGGGATGTCAGGATGGCACCGTCATCAAGTTCTGTAGTAGAACCCCTCCTTTGTTTATAGAAGGTAGATGACTTTTCCTGGATTACTGGCCCCTCTTGATCTAAAATCCTAACCTTATATGTCTCTCTGGACATTGTGGATAGATAGACTTAAGAGTTCCCTCTAGTGGAGGCTCTTGGCAACTGTAAACTACTACAGGCTAAAGTTAATTTAAAAATTGTTTTAGCACTAATCTTGTAGACACTGATTTGAAATGTCTGAAGATTATACTGTTTAGTCAGATTGCAATGGTAATGTTTTCTAAATCAGTTGTTTCAGCGCCTGTTTATATAAATCATATTGTGGCTGGATTGATGTGGTGTTTCTATATATTTCAAAAGGTCATGTGTGCTGATATTATTAGGTTATCTAAAAAAATTAATTTTCCAGGATATGCTTAAATCTTCAGAGATGGGTAACTTGTTAATCTTGTTGTTAATCAAATCTAAGTATTTTATGCGTTTGCAGTAAGCCCTTTTCACAGCAGATGTTTTGATCTCTTATAGTGTGAAAACACAGGCAGATGTAATAATATTAACAATGGCTCTGTTCTGTTCAGTGTCCCAATATGCCATGATAGACAATACAACACGATTTGAGCATAGCTTAACTTCCCCAATTATCTTTTTCCTCATCATTCGTAAATGAATCCGATGTGTAGGCTTTCTCTCACAGCAGACATTTTATGACTTCTTGCAGAAAAACACGCAGGCAGAGGTAATGATGGCTCCATTCAGTTCAAGTGTCCCAATAAGCCATGACAGTGAGCCAAGATATACAACACAGTAGGATTCAGGCATAACTTAACTCCCCCTCCAGTCTTTTCCTTTTTATCATTCCTACGTGTATCAAATAAGTTGGCCTTTTCTCACAGCAGACATTTTGTGACTTGTCACAGGAAAAGCCCAGGTGGAACTTATAACCTTAACGATGGCTCTGTTCCTGCAGTGCTATGCAACCATTAATAATTTTATTAGCTACACCTGCGTTCACCAAGTCAAAATGTCTCCTCTGACAAAAGGTCAATTAAACTCAAGTTTCACTCTTCATCTACATTTTCCCCATGGTCATGTGTGCAGCCGCCGTCCAGTGTGGAAACCACTAACTCGCACTATCAACGGTTGATTGCTGAATAGTGGCTGTCAAATGCAAAGACACGGCCACAATGATGTGAGAAAACCGGTATTACAGTTAATACAACAGCCATTTGTCTATTGTGGACTTGACTGTTGTGTAGATTTTTAGCAATAAAACTTTTGCTCCCTCTTCACACATGACACTGAAGAAGTCCCAATGGGAGGAACTAATCTGACTACTTTTACTGTGACGCGACCACACTGGTCAATACTACATCCAAATTAGACAAAAGAGTCAATGGGCATCTAATGTCTCCAGTTTCCCCTATTTTCTCAGTTGTTCGAAAGTAAAACAATGAAACAAAACTTGCGGACTGGTGCCTGTAACCTTCCAAACACCATGTTGTTTCCCCTAAAAAGCAGTTCAAAGTCCCGACATGGCTTCTCTTCTCCTTTGCTAAGTCACAGGACAGCAGCCACCGCAGCCCGTGTAATACTTCAGAGGCTGCTGTGCTGGTTTCTGTGTTCACGCTTGTCCTTTTTGTGCTCTGCCACTCCACCTCTCAGGGCTAAAGACACCAGCGACAGCAGCAGTGATTCAGATGGCTCCTCCAGTGACTCATCGTCAGACAGCAGTGACTCCTCCAGCTCCTCCTCAGATGACAGCAACAGCAGCAGTGACAGCGACGATGACAGCTCTTCCTCATCTGCCTCCTCCTCCTCCTCCTCTTCATCCTCAGACAGCTCAGACTCAGGAAGCAGCAGCGATTCAGATCAAGGTCCTCCAAGGAAAAAGAAAAAGAAGAAATAAATAAATAAGTGGGTTTTCTTGTTGTTTTCCCTGAGTTAATTTTAGATGTACTTTTTTTCTCAGTCCCGGCACGGTTTGTTTGAGCTTCATGGATAGGACACTCTAAGGGCTGTACATGTTACAGCTGTGTAATACTCCTATAGTTTTGTCAACAAAAATGGACTAGGATGAGAGAACCAGCGATTATTTTGAGTTGGCTGCCGTGTCCTAAGTCCTGTTTGCAAAACACATTTCCCCTGTTACTTCTACTAATGCGATATTTTCTCAAGATTGTAGGTCTACTGAGGAGGATATACATTTTTAAAGATGAGGAAACTAGTGTGCTTATTCATGTTGAATCCTGTGATTTTGTACTAAATTATATTTTTAGGCAAACTCAATATGTACAGCTCAGAACCTTAAGGCAGCGCCACATCTTAAACTGAAAAGATATTAGTATGAGAACTTTTAAAGGATGCTGTATTAAAGGTTTGCTTTGTTAAATTTTCAAATTAGTTTGAACTTAAATGGTCTTGTTATAAAATTGCAGTTGCTTGTTTCACTGTAAAATAAACTTTGCTTGTTTTTGCTTTGAAGGCTCCTGTATATTTGCTCTTGTAACAGTTCTTTTTGTATGATGCACAATATAATGACTTTACAGATATGGAATTGAGAATAAAATGGTAATAAATTATCTTCTTGGTAACGATATAGAATAATATAGAATATTTTCAAAACCAGTATCTCACCATGCCAGACAGTTTTGGTAGAAATGCTGTTGTGTGCTGGGATAATATACATTTAAAATGTTTTTGAAATGCACTTTTTCTATTTGCAATCATTAAAATGCAAAACTGAATAACATCAAGCATAAAATACAAAACCTAGCTAACCACCAGGTTTTGTATGAAGAATTCAAAATATCCCTAGAATATAGGATAATTTTTTAATCTCCAGCATTTAATATGTTGTCTCTCAGCCAACCAGACTGTAAACATTAATAATAATTGTTATAATGATAAGGAGGAATGGAAGTATTTTGGCATGGCATGCCACAATACTATATAATTCTACAGCCTAATCATCAAAGATAAAGTATATACAGATATTTTGAATGCACCGGGGGCTAAAATTACAGAAGTCAATGATCAAATGCTACTTATCTTTTTTTTTTTTGGGGGGGGGTGTTATTTATTTTTTTATTTTTTTATCAAATTCTTTTTAGCTTGCTTTCCTTTTTGGTCTTAAGTATTCAGTGTACACTAAACTGTTGTCAAGGTATTAAAAAGTCTATTTTAGGCTTTTTAAACCGTTGCGTCAGTTGTTCCTGACAGCAATAAAATAAGAGGTTCTGTTGTCATCCGATTATGTACCGTGCCGCCTCACCGTTCCCACTGAGACCCATGCAAACAAACCTGTCCTGTAACAGCACTTTCTATGACAGTACTCAGTTTGCAATATTCTAATTTAACTCAGATTTATTTTTGAAGATGCTCAAAGTGAGGACAGTGTAAACAAAAATAACAAAAGTCCTTAGAATTAGAGCAAAGACGGGGAGGAGATAATCAGCCGACTGTGCAGAATCCACCTCGGCTGATGTCGAAATTTAATGGTGCAAACAACTTATAACACTCGTACTTTATTTTTCTAAGTTGGAAGTTGACGGGAGAGGCCACGGAGTTGCCATTAAATGGCTGAGGGAGAAATCAGGAAGCGTGTCCGAGCGCGGAGCGAAATCTCCGTTCGTTTGCCGGCGAGATGAGAGATACGTGACGACTGAACTTTAGAAGTTCACCTGAATTTCGTTTTTTAAAATAATAATGATAATAATAATCGATAGCGATCCGGGCGAACAATGACGCGCTGTTCGGGATTTCCGTCCTCTGGACGTCAGGTCCGAGCAACCCGTGCGTCACGAAGACGGTGCATTTAACACGCGTGGGAGATATCAAGATCGTCGACGCGCGGTCGCGGCGTTGCGGTGGAACTACTTGGTTAAATAAATAAATAAATAAATAAATAAATAAAGGTCTCGTTAGACTTGACTTGACAAGATTTTGGAAGATTGTCGCTAAACTTGGAACACGATCACTCAGAAAAGTAATTATTTCCTTTTTTTAAAAAAAAAAACAAAAAAACAACCCCACTTGAAAGCTACGATCGATGATATTTTAAAATTGCGTTTCTTCCCCCACACACACACCAAAAAAATCAAAAAAAAAAAAACCCGTTTTAAAAACATCAACTTCCCCTAAACGTTTAACCCCGGTTGACATATTTCCGACGGCGGCTGAAGGCAGCGCCGCCCGCTGCCATCCATGCATCCAGTCCTGTCCGTGGTACCTGCTCGGCTGCTTAACTTAGCTAGCAGCTTCACCTACCGCTCACTTCTGTTCAGGAGTAATTAAAATGAACGAGAGGCAGAATGATCCCCCCTCGTTTTCAGCTCGACTCGCAGACGCGTTTTAAGGGAAACATGGAGACCGTCCGTCCGGTTTCGGTATTTTAGCTGTTACGGCGTCTTGCTTGAGTCCATTTTGCGTGTAAACTGGAAGTGGAAAAAGACAAAGAGAAAAGAGCTTTCCAATAGCTAGAATGGTTTGGGCCTAAAAAGAAGACAAGAGGTAAGGATGCTGAGTGTCATAAATGGCGCCGTTTGGCGATTAGACGTATTTAGTGGTTATCTGACATTTGGAGCGACTGTTAATTAAAATTTCCGCAGAAAATTTCAGTGGTTTCAGGGTTAGCTAGCCGCTAGCCTAGCTCTCGAAACGCCACTGTCGGATGTGGCTAGCTAACGTTGTGCTAAAGCGAAGATGCAGGTAGTCCCGTAGGTAGCGAGTTAGCCTCTTGCTAAACGGGTAGACCTTGTTGCTACTTTTGACAGCAAACTCGATCGATTTGTTGAAATGATGATAACGTTAAATGTCATTTTTTTTTATTATTATCGAAGAGGCTCCACGTTCTCGGAAAATACGGCAAACGTCGCACCGATAGCGATAATGTTTTTGTTCCTGTAATGTTAGCTAACAGGTCATGACGTCTGATGTTTGTGTTTTCTCTGTTTAGCCACGGTTGACACAACTTAACAAGCCTAAGTTTCTCAAGTAGTACTGATGTACGTTACCGGGAAAGAAACGTTTATCCTGCGTTTATTTCGGTAATAACTGCATGTGATAAACACGAGCTGCCCACAGTTCATCGCGCTTGCTTGCAAATTCGGTTTTTCGAACAAAACTCCCGAAGCCGTGTAATTTAACTACGAGCATAAATTATTTTTTACTTCCTCAAGGTTTCTCTACCGCGAACGGCTCGATTTCACTGATCGAGGGCCCACGACGATCGTCAGTTTTGTCCACGGTGACTAGCAGAAACTTTTGGGGTTTGTTGCACTGCAGCCACCGCAAATCGCATTCCGCATTTATTATGCACATGAGATTGCTCTGAGCCACTCCTAGCTGCCCCAAGTTCAAATCCTAACGATTTACCTTAAAAAATTAAGGTTGTGCAGAAAGGCACACCAAAAAAAAAAGAAAAGCCTATGTGCCTAGCTTTGGTCGAGCAAAAAAGGACAGCTGATGTGCTTTTCTAGGAAGCCATTTTACGTGCCACAGTTGGGGGAAGGGCCAGAAAATACATCCTAAGTCAAGAGTAACTCTAAACAGTTATCACCGATGCATGCTTGTATCTAGCAGGACACACTTGGCACATGGAGACAAAGGCAGAGCAATCGACTTGTTTATCTTGGTTGACACATCTTGTGGGGGGGGGGGGGGCCCTAAGGTCATGAACTCATTTATGGCAGGTAGCTGTGAACTGGCAGAACAACTGCAGTCAGGTGGTGGATGGAGCTCTCAGGCTGTTTGAGTTGTGGGCGAAGTTGTCTGTGCAACAATACTGTGTGTGTAGTCCACAATTGTTTCATTTTCATGTTTGATTAGCACAGCAAATACACTTCTTTCGTCTTTTGGACAGTAAAACTAACTTCAGTTTTTAGCAGCTTAAGGGATTACTTTGTAAATTAAATTGCTAAATAAAACAATTTCTGGATACGCCAGTGGATAAAAACTCAGTCTGAGTTACAAGTTATGTATGATGACTGTAAGATGTGAATGATATTCCAAGTTGCAATAATAAAACTTGTGTAAACAGCTTACTTAGCTATTGTATGCTTCTAAGTCACGTTTATTACACTATTTTGTGAAACAGAGGGTAATCCAGCTGTTTGGTTACAGATGGCACTGGAATTTACTCTTATGTAAAGCAATAGAATGATCAGATAAAAGCGCAATGCTTTCGCAAAACTTGCTTTAAGGTGTTACATGAAAAACAAAATGCCAGAAACTTAAACTGAAATACTGGAGGACAACTGATGTTTATATAACGTGAGCTTTTTTGGTCATTCATCAGCCTATGCTCAAGGGCTGGAGAATATGACCCAAAATCAGTAAATTTAATAATTCTAGCATTTAGTTAGGGATGTACCAATCTGACTTCGTCAATCCTAATACAGATACCGACACCTGGGCTTTGGGTATTGGTGAACCAAGTATCAATCCAATACCAATGTTTAAAACTTGGTTGTATGGCTCACTGTGTTGAAGAGACTGGCATCATTCTTTTAGGTTTAAGGCAATATCAGGCTTGACTTAAACATTGCTTTCCTAATGTTGTAAATCAAAATGTAACAAATATGTGTATATACATTTACTGAACTGTTTATTTATTGTTAAAACAAAAATAATCCTGCAACAGCTACGAGGTAAAACATTTTCATAATTAACAGGAATTTCAATTCAAGTGTAAACATTTAAATTCAGAAAAAATTTGGCATGAATCAAAATTCCTCAATGAGTCAATACAACAGTTTCAAATAAGAACAAAATGTAAAATTTAGATCACAAACTTTAGAATAATAAATTCGAGACACTTTTCTGTTGTTTTTGTAGCTTTCACACAGTCACTGAGAAGTCTCCCTTGTCTTTGCAGTGCGTCCGACAGATTTAAAAGCTCCTTCGATTCACCTGCTTGTTTCGTTTGTTTAACTCGTCACGTTCTTTGGCACAATGCCTCTGGTGCTTGCTTAGGTTAGTTGTGTTACACCTCCTTCATCTCATGGGACATTGGCTTTGCAGATATTGCAAGTAGCTGTAGGACTTGTTTGCGTCACAAGTGTGAAATACCACCGCACTGGTGACCCTTTGTTTTTAGCTTCCTTTTAGCGAATTGTACCGGTCTACCATCGAAATGCTGACACATGATGTATTGAGCACATATAGACATACACTAAGAATACCATTGAATATATCAGCCCCATATAATGGCCCTGGTATCACCGATGCCCAATCCAGCTATTTGAATCAGTATCAGACCGATACTCAATGTCAGAATTGGGTTGGTGCTTCCCTATATTTAAGTGAAGATGTTGAAGTGCAGGATGACTTTATTGTAGTTTTAGGTTAGGGTTTAGCACTGAAACACTAAGGCAATATCTTGAGTAGACATAAGACACACCAGCAAAAGTAGGCGACTTCCAAATGTTGGGTTTTTTTTTTAAATTTGTGTGAGTACAACTAAAACTGTTTTTGTTTTGTTTTTTTTAAAGCAACCAAAGTAATGTGTTGTTCAATTAATTACTTTTATTTATAATAAAAGCCCAAATTCTGACTAAAGCAGTCATACAAACATGGTCAGTGTCTTATGGCGGTTAAAAGGTTTCTACTGTCTGTCTTGTGCTCCCTGTGATGCAGCTCACTGAAATCCTCTTCATTTCCTGTTTAGGTTTTGCTCTGTGGCTTTTAGTATAACTGTTTCCTCTAGCCAAGCAAAGGGCACAAGCACATGTTTTGCTGAGATGTTATGGTGATTTGTTTGCCCATTCCAGACAGAGGAGCCAGCACTTGTTTTCTTTGGCTCTGACACATCTATTGTACATTGCAGCAGTAGTACAGTCTGATTTTGCAGGTGGATATTTGGGAAATGAGCAGTGGTTAGTTTCAGACTGTTCAACAACAAATGATTGTAAAAGACTCTAAAAATTGCCCTCCCAGAACTGAGTAGTACATGTCTGAATTAGCCAAGGACTTAAGATTACTCCTTTATCTTGTCTCATCATCTTTGTCTATAGCTCCCTTTTGATAACTAAGGGGAATTTAATAAGTGAAGTCAAAAATGAATCATTGCACTCATGGTTTGTTTATTGCACAGATGCTACTGCTTTTTATCAGTTACATTCAAGAGCTAATTGAGTCCTCAGCTAAGGCCTGTAAGTTTATAATCAAATCTTATTTCCTTTACAAAGAGAAGCTTGTCGAAAAGAAAATGTTTGAAGGCTCTTCCAGAGCCTGCCAGTTTAATTAGCCTGAATCTAATCAGACATCAGCAGCTTTTTTTTTTTTTTTATATCCCTCAGTACTGTTGCTCACACAGCAGAAAAATATGCTATTCACTGTGTCCTGACCTCATGCATCTGTTCTTCAGCTTTTGTTCTCTAGGATGTGAGTTAAGCTCTCATGTGGCTATATAGTCCAGTAGAGGTGAAGCTCATTAAAGCCATTTCATTACATAGACATGCCATAGATCGACCCTGTGTGATAGTGCTTTGTGACATTTGTCTGATAAACGAAAACATCATAGTTTATTGCAGCACTAGTACTTCTGATAAACAGCAATGAAATTCATTATCGTAATATTTTTCAAGACGGTTAAGTGCTTTGCAGTCAACAACAAGTGAATCAGTAACAAATAATAAAAATCTGACCGTGAGATCAATACAGACCAGCAGAACATGTAGTAATACATACATTAAACCTTTTGTAATAAGTGATTCAAGGACATAATATTGTTAACTTAAGCCGATTATGCAGTGCATGCACCGGAATCTGCAAACTTATCAGTCATGCAGTTGTATATTCCATCAACTGGTCTCTTATTTCGTGTTCATGTTTGACCACAGCCTGTATCAACCTCTCTGGGGACTCAGAGGTTTATTTTGAGGCTCAGCGTAGTAAGCTATAGTTCAGCATGTTTCTATTTGTAGGCAGACAGATACCTTAATACTAACAGTATCAGATTTTGTCCTGACTATCCTCACAGTAATAAGATTGCGTGTAATATATGGGGAACTACGCCACATTACAGAAATTTATTGTAATTCCTAAAAAAAGCTGGGGTGATGGTTGAACTTTATTTATGTCATTATATGTGATAAATCACAGTGCGGTATAAATTTGCATGATGCCTGCAGTTTTAATGGCTTAGTTTGTGTTGCAGCAGGGTAATCAAAGTTTCAAGAAGGTGAAATTACCATGACTAAGGTGCAGTTAATTCATGTCTTGGCTGAATAATAGACTATTAAGTGGAGTGCTTCATGTAGGTAAGTGTTACTGCGTCAGGCTAATAGACAGCTTGATATGAAAAACGTGCAGGGTACATCTGTATATAAGATAAGTTCACATGTCAAGTGTTATTTTTAGATAATTCCCTTATCAGTTACATTAACAATCAATAATTAATTAGTAATTATAAGCACAAATATACATTATGCATACAAAAGTTTTTTTTAAACAGTTGACACTGGCTATTTGTGCCATGCAGGGTAATTCATGTTAAATAGGTGTTGATCACACATGTAAAAATTGCTGCTCCTACTCCCACTACTCCTTTTGTTAAACAAATTGTCACTCTAAAGTGAAATGAAAATATCAGTACTATGCCTAAAAAGTTTTGTTTTCAGTCATCTTAGATTGCCGAAATGCTTTTGAGAAAATTTTTTGAAAAATCAGTTTGTATATTCTCATCAGACAACATCTCTTGTCAGTCTGTTTTGAGTAAGATTTCAGCATCTTTTTTTTCCAGTCTATGTTTGTAAGGCTTGTTTTACTTAATAAGCCTGAATGATTCCAGAGTTCAGTGTAAGAATTTTAACATGTCATTGCTAAGTATTTTTTATATTTCAAAACAGCAAAAATATCCAAGATCAAAGAACCCCGCTAAATCCAAGTGTACCGAACATGCAGGAACGTGCAGAGCTTAATCTATACTTGCATAATATACCAGTGTTTTGAATCAATATTGGCTCAGGGCCAAGGGAGGGGTTGTTCAAAATCTTATCCTTGGTTCAGACATGGGTGAACACGGTTATGGAAAAAAAAATTACACAAACTTGGTGTGTGCATTTTAAGGTCTTTAATGATGTAAATTCTTTTTAACTTCACCAAGCTAATCAAGGATTTTTTTGTCATTTTCCATGAACAATTTGGCAGAAACAGTTCCCTGAACATTGTGTTATTTGGGCTGTAGCTGCATGCGAGGGCATTTTCTTTCTGAGCTCAACTGATAATATTTTGAAGATTATTATTTAAGTGTGCTTTTAATAGCTTTGCGTGAAGACTTCACCATCCTAGATGATTGTAGTTTTGAAATATACATGTAAAAGTAAGAATCAGAGTTTTGTGTTCACTGAGAACAAAACCTCTCTCATCCGTGTTAACAGGTTGCTGGATGTCAGCAATAAAAATGCTCCTTATTTATTATCTTATAAGTGCAGAACTGGGCCATGATTGGTAAATGCTACAGCTCCTTCTGCTTCAGATAATGTATGCCTGCTGAGTGGAGGCATTCCAAACAATGACTCAGTTCAAATGCTTCCAACCTGCCTGAATGAAAAGATATTAGCATTTGTTTGGACAACATGCCAATTAAGACTTAGTCTTTTTTGATATGGTAATTGGAGCTAATCTGAAGCCACATAGAAATATTAAAGGGTTTTCACTGAAGACTGAAATAGAAACTAAAGAATTCTGAACATACAGAATTAATCCTAAATTTTGATATTATTTTTTTTCCAAACATCGTCAGCTAAATACTTTGTCATAAAAGATGCAAAAAAACAGCTTATTTATTACCCTTGTTGTTGTGTGAATGAGATAAAGTTTCTGCCATTTAAAAAAAAAAACAAACATGTATTTATATATGTATATGAGAAACTTCCTGGGGAAAGTTGTTTTAGGTTGTAATGGACTGTTTATTTAACATCACTGCATTTAAAAAAAAAATCATATGTATAATGAATTTTGGCAGTTTCTGATGAATTCCTTCTCCAGGCTATAGTCTTGACGGCGCTCCTCCACAAACAGCTGCTTATCTGAGGCAGGTTTACAGCATTTGAATGGACACTCCCTCTGGAATTCCTGCAGTCAGCAGGTTTGCTTCAAAAGCACCAGGGGTGGTGGCACTGGATGCCCATCTGTACCTCTATTACTGAGACCCTGTTGTTCAGATACATTATAAAATACTCTTGTTAAATTGCTGTACTTATTTTTCAACATCCAAAATTCTCACATGACCATACTTCCTGTGCAAAGGCTTATTGAGCAATCGCAATATTTGGTTCAGTTCGGGTCATCATAGTTGCAGCAGAGTGTTGAAAACCAGCTGCTTCTGTAAGATGTGTAGAATCCATACACAATTAATTTGTATCACATTTCTTTTATGTGCCAAGTTACATTTTCTACTTTATGAGCCTTGTTACTGATTAAATCAAACAATAGTATTGGCCTGCTTCTATTTATAAAAGTAAATGGCTTATACAGTTTATGTTCTGAAAATAACTGATCAGCCCTAATAACTATAGCTACATAGCTGCACACTTTAACATAATAAAATTATTGTAACCAGAGTCAATTAAAGATTATTAATCTAATCTCTTTATTTGATACTTTATTTCAATTAGGTTACTGAAAAATTCCTTAGTGACCAAATTTAAAGTCAACATTCATACTCCAAAGCAACTGCAAGAGAGAAGAAAACCAGATGTACAAGATATTGAGAATAAAGAGTACCATGTAAGAAAAAATAACATTTATAAAAAAAAAATTAAGAGTTACATATATAAAAATGTTTTCAGAAGAGGGTCAAAAAGCAGTAGATAATTTGATAATCAGTTAATCGTTTCAGTCGTTTTTAAGTAAAAGAGAAACAATGCCAAATGTTCTCAGATTCCAGCCTCTGAAAATGAGAATATCTTCAGTTTTCATTTGTCTAATAACAATGGAAACTGAATTTTTGAGGTTTTTGGGACAAACCAATGCATTTGAAGACATTGCCTTGGGCTCTACAAAGTCATAATGGGCTTTTTTTCCCCGAGTTTTCTAATGTTTGAGTGAGTCGGTGATTCACAGATTGTGACGTTAAAGTCTTAGCAACATAAAACACAGCTTATCCTTTATACTTCTTAGGAACTGCATTTGAGACATCGCCTTAACCACTCCCCCCAAACACAAACATACACACACACACACACACACACACCCTGTCTGTGCCAGAACGTTTTGGTAACTTTCTGAGAGTGATGATATGTCATTCACGCCCGGTTTACACACCATGATTGGTCAGCTGTGTTTAGATGAGAGAAGAGCCAGGAAATGTAATTCTGTCTCTAGGTCTGTCTATTTTTTTGTGACACTTTTAAAGTGAAC
Source organism: Istiophorus platypterus (assembly GCA_016859345.1). NCBI lineage: Eukaryota > Metazoa > Chordata > Actinopteri > Istiophoriformes > Istiophoridae > Istiophorus > Istiophorus platypterus. The sequence continues at coordinate 15,602,902 of CM029129.1, read as the reverse complement.
AACCTGGTGCAACACTATGAATATCTTCCCGGAGAGACTGTCTTAAAATATGCGCCATTATCCCCGTTTTTAAACGGTAATGCGTCTCTCTCCCCTCTCTATCAAGGCCAGCTTTTCACTCTGCCGCTCTGTGCAGCCTTTCTGAACGCCTATAAACACACTGGATTTCCAGCATGTTCAGGAAAGCACATCTTAAGAACTAGTTCTGAGAAACCATAAAACATCTCTTACTGCCTTGATCTGGACAAGAAAAAAAACAACCAAAAAAAAAACTCTTTTACTGAGTGGCAAAAAAAATAGAGAAATGTCAAGATGAGCAACAGAGGAGGGAACCCTTCCCCAGGACTCAGTCAGAGTTCCAGGTAAAGTTTAAAAAATTATTTATTTATTTTTTCAGAGCTGTTTTTGTACCAGAGAAAAATCCTTGCGACATGTGGTGACAGCACATTTGTCAGCATGTTTCATCATCACATGTAGCTGATGAAAATGTCTCTTGGGTTCGTTAGAACCTGCTCGTTGGAGGATCTGCACGCTGTCTCTTTAATAGGCCGTTCTGCTGCTTTTGCCCTGTGCTTAGGGCAGAGTGGGGGAGGGAGGGATGGAGAGAAGGAAGGAGGGAAGGAAGGAAGGAACGAGGGAGGGAGGGAGGGAGGGAAGTTGTTGACGGAAAGACCGGCTCTGATTGGCTGGACCTTACCGAGGGCAGCGACATCACACTGGAGGAGAGGCCCTGTGGTGTAAAATAACATCTCCTTTTATGGGATGAGGCAGACCGTTCCATTCTCGGAGAGAGGGGAGATTATTTCCCCTCTCTGTTCTCCCTCTGTGTTGCTTTCCTACCAAATGATCGCCTCCCTGATTGGCTTTGAAGGCTGATTTGTAAATTAATATTTCCGTGAGGCTGTCTTAGAAAAAGCTAATTTATTTCTTTCACGTTTATCCTTTTTTTTTTTTAAACCAGCTCGTTTTATTAGCTTAATTTTAGGTTGAAGGTGTATTAAACAACATTAAGACTTTTTTCCCTCTTTTGTAATTGTATATATTTTTTTTATTCAATGCATTTTTATTTCATAGAGATGTATATTGTCCTACTAAGGCAGAGTGCAGTTACTACAGAGATGGTGAAGATGGGGGAAAAAAGGTTTAAAAATTTTTCAGACCAGATAGCAAACTGTTTAATAGGTACAAACCTTATAATGCGTTCATTTTATGTCTTTTTAGGCTGTTTATTTTAGCCCTCTGCCTTTGGATGATCTTTGTTTGTATCTAACAACAAAATGTATTATACATTAATTTACGTTTAATATATGGTAGTATATGATTTAAAGTAGATTAGATCATGTTAAAGTAGCTAACCACACCAACATATGAAATTCACCTGTGAATTAACAATTTTTATTTACAGGTGAAAACTAGGAGAGAACCAATAACTGAATAAGGCTAGCCAGGAATGTCTCGAAGATTAGCATTCACTTGATGTAGCCCTATAAGTTGAGTGCGTAGTTAGTTCTCTTTTCTATGGCGGAGAGTGCTCCAGTGAGTTCTACCGCTCACAGCCAAAGTACACATGCTGTGTTTTGGCTTTTAGCTCTGTTTGTTGTGACTGAAAATTTAAAAAGCTGCTTTCATTGAAATTACACTTCTTCCCGGCATGATCTTTGTTTGACATTTTTTACTGTATAAAAAATCGGATGCCGCTTATAATTCAACTTTGACCAATTATGTAGCGCCTGCATTTTGCCTATGTAAAGGAGCACTGTAGGGCAATGTTTTGCTAGTCTTTGCAAAAGCCTCATCATCAAAACTATGCTTTTTGTCTGTGTGTGTGTGTCTGTGTGTGTGTCTGTGTGTGTTGAGCATTGTACCAATTATTCATATGCTTTATTAACTGTGATTAAATGATTCCTCTGCTCCATGCCGAGAAGTTTTTACTCATAGCTGAAGCTTGAAATTGTCCCGCAGTGGGGTTAGCATTTAAGAGGCACCACAACGACAGTCTGGCACTCCCGTGGACAGTAGACAAGCCAGGCCTCTTTCTCCCTTACATTCACTCTTAAAACTTACACCCACATACTCACACTCACCCTCCCTGAGCATGCTTTAAAGTCAAAACACCACATGGACAGACACAAATGCTGTGGCCGCCTCTTGACTTCACCTAGCATGTGACTACCCCTGCTGTTTGCTGACGTGGTATCTCCCAAGAAGGAGCAGTCACCTCCCCTCACTAAGTCAGATTTGTCTCCACTCCAAGGAAATGCACTGTACCATCGAGTGGAGTAAAGAAACTGTAGTTACACTCTTCAGGCCGGACGTCCTCAGATCAGACACATTTTAGAAAAGGGCCAAGTTGTCTTCACGGAAGTAGGTTGGCGTAGTAATTTAGGCTGTCAGGTCATGAGGAGAATACTTCTGAATCCCTGGGAGATCCTCTGAATGCTCCTCCCCTCCTCCTTCCAATGTTTCAGTGGTTGGGGCCATGGCCTCTCAGTCAGGGTAAGAAATCCACAACTAGTTGGCTGCTTTACCTTTTTCTGGTGGTGTCTTGTAGGAATAAAGCACTGCATTTTCTCTCTCTACATATCTATATAGATGGAATAAGTCATATTAAAAGGTCATATCTAAATGTTTTGGTTGGCTTTACATAATGACTGTGTCAAAGAAGCCCAGTCCAGTATTCATGCTGATCAGATAACAATCAGTTCTTCCTTTTTCTTTTTCTTTTTTTCTTTTTTTTTTCTTTTTTTTTTTTGCTTCTGTTGAAGACGTGGCTGGCTGATATGTTATGACTGAGAACGAAGCAGATGAGCTGATTAATTTAGGTACAGAGTGAACTGCCTTTTCAACTCAGCAGACTTTGACCTTTTTAGTCTGGCACACTCTGCTGAATGATTACAATAAACATAGCTGGCCATTACACTTTGATAACGTGTTTAAATTACATTTATTATTATGTAAGAAGTGAATTTGTTAAGGCAAGCTTTTTCTTTGCATTGAAACAATGTACTTTTGCCCACCCTACTATACTGGTAACTGATTAGCTCTGTAGGGCTTGGGCCTTGGATGAAGATTTGGCCAAATATTTAAACTGCAGCTTATTTATGATCTGTGCCTCTAACATTTGCCCTTTGGATGAGTAAAAGAGAAATTAAGGTTTGTCCTGGGTGTTTCCCACACTGTTCTGGGATTAGGCACGAGTGTGTGGTTTTCTTGGAGGCCACAGATGATGAATAATGGCTTAATTTGTGGTTTTTGAGCTGTATCTTATTTGTACAGCCCGCAGTTTAAGCTACTGCCCTCATAAAGAAATAAGCAATATGCTCAATTGGGCCCCACTAAATTGGGTAAAGGAAAACACCCGACACTTACTTTTAAATTAAATCTTTAATTTTCTAAGCTAAGTTACAAATGCTATCTTGGGATATCCCATACCTCTCCTCTGTTGTAGTAGTTGCTTTTTTACATCAGACACTTTCTCTATTGCATAAGATTGTTTTTGCACAGTAATTTAATTTCTCTCTCCTGTGATGCAAAGCCACACTTGGACACGCAAGAATCTGTCCACCATATTGCAGCCCGTACACACGTGTGTCAATGTGTGGAAAACCAGGGAAGTATACAGAAATGCATCTGGTTTAAAGTGTTTCCGGAATCGATCGGTTGAAATGGGGGGAGGGGGGGTTGACGAACTCTTTGCCCGTACACTTTTAAAACTAGATCCATGTAAGAAATATTTCTTCATACTCAACCATTTGAACATGGGTTTGTATCGGCCCACTGTGGCAAAACAAGGTCCATTGCTACATTTCACCACCCAGTATAATTAGTGAAGAGTTTTTTATTTGTGTAAAGGTTGTGTTGCATCTGGTTTTGGTTTCTTCTGCATATAACCTAGTTTGAGTTTTGTCGCTGGTAAGGCCAAGTTAAAAACAGGTCGAGCTCAGGGTGTTGCTCCATGTTCACACAAACCGCTTTTAAACAGCCTGTTCAAGGTGGCAGTGCTGCACCTTATTCTGCCTCACTGTTCTGTCTAAAAGGTACGAAAATGGAAAGGAGGGGAGCATTGGCATTGCTGTTCCGGCATAAAGCCGTCAGCAGAGGTAGTAGGAGTCAGACTGATGTCTGTGGGCAGGTATGGCGGGACAGATGTTGACGCTCTTGTGCTGCTCGTCACGCCTCTGATTCTGTTGTTTGGTTAAGTATAAACAAGGGGAGATGGCATAATGAGGGGACTTATTGCTGGCAATATAGTGGGATCGCTGTTTGAAAGGGACTTCTGTCACATCAAAAACCAAAATGAGTTTTCCAAATTCTTTCCTACATTTGGGTACTCTGTGTACTTCCTCATTTATTCAAAACCAAACGCATACTTTTTTTCTTTCCATACAGTGAACTAGAGCGACCTTTTTTTTTTTCTTTTTTCTTTTTTAAAACAACAAAACAACAACAACATGGAAGAGGGAGCCTATGTGTAGCTTTTTATTTTTATCATGATAGAGTACTTGAAAGAGGCGGATGTACTTGTAAATTAAGTTATTTTTATTTCGGAAAGGAAACAAAATAAAACAGACTGCTGGCTGGTAAGTACCAGCATTTATGCTCCAGTATTGTCTAAACCACCAACAGACAATTGAGCCTCTTGTCTGATAATTCCCTTCAGTTCTATACAAAAGTATGACAGGGTGTAACCTCCTGCTGAACTAATAAAAAACAGCAGATCAGTCAATTTGTTGGGCAGAATGGACATGAGCTGTGTTTACAAATGATTTTGGGCCTGGGGCATTTGATCATTTAGCACTGTGCAAACAGTGGCCTATTCACACATGCAGCCCCACTACAAAACTGACATCAACAGGAGGCTCATTAACATGTACTTATAGTACCAGAATACTAAAAGCACCCTGGAACACCAAGACTTAGTTTCACTATTTGTCTGACAATTATAAATGTAGAGAACTTTAGTTCCATTGCGGGAAACTGGCTTTTTAAGCCTTTTTTTTAAATTATTAATAGCATAAAAGAACTTCAAATGATAGTTATTACTCAGCTGGATGGTAGATTAGGCAAACTAACTAACATCCAGCAAAATGTCCTTGAATGTGGCTGGAATATATCTACCATTCTGTTATCTGTCATAGACACCCCAGTGGTCAGTTTAGTTTAGGCAGGTTTGTTATCGTGCATATTTGCTCGAAAATTGTCTGTTGTATAGTTTTTGTATAGCCTAAGCCTGGTCCTTAGCTGTGCTGTAAGTCAAATAAAAGTGAGGTATTGATGGATGTTTGGGTAACGGTTAGCTCAAACAATGTTCTTTTCTTTACCCCCCCCCCCCACTTTGATCAAACTGGCACTTACAGTGCCTCTTATGGCCTCGGTCACTTCCTGAATGTCAGTTAAACTCAACCTAGTGATACACTGTAGATCACGTTGTCTGTTACGTGTAATGACTCATACTGCAGTTAGATGTTGATGATGTATAATGGGCAAGGGCTTAGGAAAGAGGTTGGTTGGGAAATTACTGTTTAGACTTAATGTTAATCTTAAAGATAGCCAGTCAGAAGTTTAAAAAAAAACAAAACAAAGAAAACCTTGAAGTGTTTTGCCCAAGTGCTGCCAAGATTTAGTCTACAACATTAGCAGTTGATTGATAGTCCTGAACAGTTTTTTGTTTTTTCTTAATGTGAGAGTTGTGTGGATTCTTCTTGGATACTCTCATAGTTAAATATATGTCTATTTTGTCTGGTCTTAGTTTGGCTTGACTTCCCTGTGTGTTGTGTTTTGGTTTTTTTTGCCCCCCCCCCCACTCTAGAGTGAGTTTTCCATCTGCTTCTTTTCATCTTTTCAGTCATACTTAGTAAGGATTGAAAATACCCTTGTGTGTTGTGCTCATAATCTAGGAGGAGGCCCGGCTGGTTTCAGCATAATCACTCTCTGTCAACAGCCTTAAAATCCTTGTTGTCACTGGCAGAGCCTGAAGGTGTCGACTTGGAGTTAGAAGCGACATGCCTGGCCGATAATTTGCCCCTTTCTAGTTTCAAAGCCCTGTAGTTGTTTTCTGTTAAACAAGGTGCACAACAGTCATGTTTTGTACTTTGTCAGGCTGGCAGATCCTAATGAACACACACTCGTTCTGTCCAATCTTCAATCCATACTTACACTCAAAAGGAAACTGCCCTCTACTTTTATGTTTGCACTACCCACATTAGGCTCAAAAGTAGAATGAGGGCTGAGCAGTGTTCTCAGTTACCAGTGATGGAGTTAGTGCCTTCACTATTGGATTCACATATTTAGTGAGCTAGCAACTATATAAGTTGTAGTAACAGCCCCCCCCCGAAACTTACGACTGTTCCGACAACACTGAAAAAACAGCCATCAGTCATTTCAGCTGGGGTTTCAAATTTACACTGACCATCTGTACAAGGAAATTATCTGCAGTAGAAGTAGGCTACAACAGCGTCTAGTCTCTCCTAAGCCTATTAGGAGACTACTTTCTCCACAGGTCACCCCCCAAAAAAAATCATTGTGTGGAGTTTTACTAAAAATAGTCCCATTTTTGTTTTAACAGAAAACTGTGACTCAGAGTAGATAGTCGGAAATGACAGCCTGACCATGTGACTTGTGGTTAATAGTTGGAAAAATTGAACTAGCCCATAGTACTTTGTGAACTAAGTAATCATAGCATCAAAAAAAAAAGAAGGCCTGACTCTGTTTAGTTATGTTACTTGCTTTTCACTGGGATAAGTTCAAGGAAATCCTTACAGATACCTCACGTTTCCTTTATGAGCCTCTCACTTTCATAATAGTGATTCTTTCATATCCATCCTTGTAAAGCCATGAGATAAGAAGTCTGTTTATTGTCTCTCCTCAGCGTGTTTTTTGGTTGACTTTTTGTTGTTGTGTTTGTGTTATTAGCAACATGAACCGTGAGGACCGGAATGTGCTCCGAATGAAAGAAAGAGAAAGGAGAAATCAAGAAATCCAGCAGGGAGGAGGAGAGGCCTTTCCAGCAAATTCCCCTCTCTTTCCTGAACCCTACAAAGTTGTAAGTTTATTTACCTCGCATTCACTTTAGACATGTAATTGATTGGTCAGCTTTTAGGAATTTGTAACACTGAGAGGAAGTAAGAACTGCAGACTACCTGGAGCATTTATGTCAATATGGCGTTGTCATTACTCATGTTGGTTCCTTTTCATTTTTTTTAACCTACTAAGCGGAATGCTTAGCTTCAGGCTTCAGTGGTAAAGAAGGAAACCTTCTTTGTTTTGGTGTCCTCCTACAGGTGTGTGTACATGCTTTATGTCGTATGTGTTCAACTTCATCCCTACATTGCGTCCGTCTTTAGTTATAAGTTGTTTAGATGTTCTCAAGAAAATCATATTTGATTTAGGCTTGAGAAAAGGTTTCGTTGCTGCCTTAATGAAAAAGAATGAATTGTGCAATTTGTTTTTACTTATTCTTTTTTATAATGACCTTCAGGATCCTGCAGTCTTGGTTTTATTTACTGTTGATGTCATGAACGCTTAATAGGTGAAATATGTGCTTTAATACCCATGCAAGAGTTGTTTTATGTGCCATGTCTGAACAAGCTGTTCTTACCGTGATAGTCCACCTTCTTTTAATCAAGATGGTCCTGCGCAAATTTGAAGACGTAATTTGACGATTTCTGCGCAGCACACTAGGCAGTTGATAATAGGTATTAAACAATATCAGGAGCTTTTCTAAACGTTTATGGCTTGAATCAAATTATTGTCAAATAGTCAGCTGTTGACTAACTCTGCGCAAAATTATACGAGTCAGTTGAAATGATAACACCTGTTCGTGCTTAGCTGTTTTGTAGTGCAACTGGAGAAAGTAAACAAATGAACATGCCAACTGTGCCCTCTGTGTCTTCATCCTGTACTCACAGACACGCATAGATGTAGGCTAGCAAGACTCCAGCTCCTGCCCAGCCAGTGTAATTGTAAAGAGGATTTAGGTTCTCTGTTCTGGTCTAATCTTTGCCACTGACCAGATTTGAGCAGAGGTAGGTAGCTCCTCTCCTTAGCTAGAGCCACACATCAAAGCAGTAGTGAGGAATGTGTCCTGACAGGTTTGGAATAGAAAGGGTACAAGAGGTGAGGGATGAGTGCTGCACTGTGTGTTTCGGACCACAACAAAGTGAAATGTAAAAAGCTGACATTGAAGACGGAAAAGTCCTTGACCTTTTGTAAAGGAAAAAGGCATTTGTAGCACACAGTTTTATTGTGCATGTTGGTTCTTCCATTTTTTTTTTAAATTTATTTATTTTTTAAGAAAAAGGCAGCGGGATGTTGGGGGGGGGTTGGAAAGCCATTTTTTTAAGTCACTGGATTTTTCTACACTTTTTATCTCTTGTCTCCTGCTTGCCTAAGTCTTATGTAAGCTTCAGTTTGACTTTTTTCCCCCTCTGTCATGCTCCACTAAGTGGAAGTTTACTGTGTTCTGCATTAAAGGCCATGTGTGCGTGCAGCTGCAGCTGTGGCCTCCCAGATGTAGACCAGCAGAGCAGTAACATTTTTATGGCACAGGGTTCACGCACTTGTAGCGCAGCTGCAAAGACTGAAAAGCACAAAATTATTTGTTGAAAATTACAGGGCGCGCAATATTAGATTTCTGAGGCTAATACTATTACAATTTTTTTTCAAACAAGGATCCCTCAAATGTGATTTTTCTAATAGGCCTCTTTAACCAAATTGAGCCATGATCTATCTAGCCCTAGATACTAAGCAATGTTCAGAACTGAGGAAATCAAAAATCCATTGGGCACTTTCATGGATGTTTTTTGACTGCATCTTCAGAGCCACAAAAAGATGAGGCAAACCAGACAGGTAACACAAAGCGGATGGCTTAAGTTTGTCTTTTTTGCACATGAAAAGATACCAAAGGAAATGTGGAAGACACTGCAATTGGGTTGTTCTTTTTTTTCCTTTTGTTATTTACTGTTGCAGAAATGCGATGTTTGAAGGGATGTTTGTAAGGTAAGGATAGTTCCTGGCAGGCAGGAAAGTACTGCTTCAGGACTGGAGACCTTTTGTGGGGCAGGATCCAAAACTTGGAACCATGTCCCTCTAGTCAACGTATCGGTAAATTACTTGAGTTCCTAAAAAAGGTTCCTGACAAAGTATCTGTGGATGAAAAGAGCTACAATAAGTTTTCGTAAAGCAGAACAATATTTACGGCACATCGCGTCTATAGTTTGTTATATTACATGTAATACAATATATGCAGTACAACACAACTCTCTTGGTTTTTACAGAATTTTCTTATTCTGCCAACACACTAGAGTGTTGCAATCAGTGTCTATGTAAACACTGAGTTTGTTGAACAAACCTTGCAATGATTCAGCTGTTTCTAATTTACCTCAAGCACTTTTTGTTTATTGATCTGTGGTTTTAGCATTACAAGCCAACACAAATCAGTATGTGAGATAATGTGCCTTTTATATCAGCTTTGTGAAATACTTGTATTGAATATATTATATATTTAAAAAATAAAAGCCGTTTGTGTACTATACCACTTGAGGTCTAATATAATCATGATAAAAGTAGTCATAAATGCTCATACTACAAAGTGAAACTAAGCTCCTTCAAGAAAAGTTTTTGATGCTACAGTTCACCAGCTGCGAACATGTGAGCCAGGCTGTGCTAGCAGGAGGTATTGGAGTGCACATTATGACCAAGCTAGTTACATTTCCTGCCAACAGATAACGGCTTGGGTTTCCTCACCTTCTGTTTGACTCTGTCAAACAAAAAAAGAGTTCTGAGTCTGCATGTGAAACTGGATACTCTGAACAGATTTCTGTCACGGGCTGATTGCAAACAGGTCGGCTGAGACCCGTGGCCCCAAAGCGATTGATTAACCTCTGAGTTAGAACCATGGGTAGGTCCTTATGTGTGATCACAGATGGGTGTGGACTTATCTGGCCCCAGTTTGAACGAGTGATTGGCTGATTAGGGCACTGTCTCTATATCTTTAGTTGATAATCTCAAATGTAACAACTTAAGACACACAGAGTTTTGATGTAATTTGTTTCTTGCCTTTTGTTGGAAGAAAATCTGCATTTTTGTAATGCTCCTTTTGCTCATTTGACTAAGTGTTCTTGTGTGGGAGCGATACTTTTTAATTTCAATTCTAAATGCTTTTGATTTAAAAAATTAACCCCAGTGTTGAACTTGTGCCCATAATGACTGTTTTCTCTCCCCACTCTTCTATCCTGTCTGCTTTCCCTCTGTTCATTTTTCTCTTATTCATTTTCTTCTCATTGAATTTACTATCTGTTCTTTCTCTCTGGCTGCCTTTTTTATTTTTACTTCATCATCACACTGTCCTCTGCCCCATCTCTTCTTCTCCCGTTCTCTGCTTCTCTCTTCAGTCCAGCAAGGAAGATAAACTGTCCAGCCGTATTCAGAGCATGCTGGGCAATTACGACGAGATGAAAGAGCCGATTGGTGACACACTTCCAAAGCTTGGCGGTAAACCTTCTAACAGCTCGTCTTCCTCCGAGGAGAAATCAGGCCCACCTTTGTTTGGCGGGGACCAGCGTGGCGTCAGTAGTGGTGGCAGCAGCCAGAGCAGTAAGTGGACTCCTGTTGGTCCAGCAGCAGGTGGATCTTCATCCCAGTCCCAGAAACGCTCAGGACTCCAGGGTGGGCACGGCAACCAGAGGGGCAACGGAGGCACTAGCGGCAGCAGCAGTAGCCAAAGACACGGAGGGGAGGTGCGGGAAAAGAAATCAAGTAAACACAGTGGAGGGTCAGAGCACTCAAAGTCACACACATCGAGTCCGGCCAAGGGCTCTCTGAGTTCCTCCAGCAGCAACAGCCACTCACGGAGCTCCTTGTCTGCTGAGCAGCATCACAGCAAGGAGCGCTACCGCTCCAAGTCCCCGCGAGACAGAGAGGCCAACTGGGACTCACCCTCACGGGTTCATACCTCCTTCAGTGGACAGCACTCGAGTCAGGCGTTTCCCCCATCTCTCATGTCCAAGCCCGGCTCCATGCTGCAGAAGCCCACGGCCTATGTTCGGCCTATGGACGGCCAGGAAACGGCAGAACCCAAGAGCTCACAAGCAGAAAGCTACAGCGGACAATCGCACAGCAGCACCATGGGAGAGATGAAGTCCAACGGCAAGGCCTCACTTTCCAAACTCAAGATCCCCTCACAGCCTGTAGAGGTAAGACTTTCATATTCAGGCCTTCAATTTCATTCTATTTTTAATTTATTCTGAGCCCTGCAGCTTATGTTAACTCACATAAAAGCTGTACTGTGTTTATGTGGTGCTTTTAGTTATCAAGACTAGTAGTGGAGGTTATATGAAGACGTAAGATGGTTGAGCACCGAGCATAGATTCATAATGATGTAATAACTATATTAAATTACCCCGCAACATGCTACATATGGTGTGACTGAACTTGTAGGTCTCATAAAATGCCTATAAGATGACTCATTGTACTCAAAATGGAAGCCACCTCTCACCTGCTGCACTGACATCACGTTGTTTATGAACACATGTGCTGAACATGATGTTTTTCTTTAGGGCTCCAGTGACGCCAGCTGTGTTGATGAAATTTTGAAGGTAAGTACATAATTGTGTTTTGCTAAAAACTCCCTCTCTCAAGCGAGCAGTTCATCATGACTATTCAGGAAAAGCCGACTGCCTCAAGTCAATGAAGGAGAATTTTGCATTACTCACACTAACAACTCATTTGCACATTTTTCCCTGTGTTTTTTTTTCTCCTTCTTTCTCTCTGTCAGGAAATGACTCAATCGTGGCCCCCTCCGCTGACAGCCATCCACACCCCCTGCAAAACAGAGCCCTCCAAGTTTCCATTCCCTACCAAGGTCAGCATTGCACCAGTGGCTATGTTCATTCAAATGATTATGTGTCATGATCAATTAATAAGGCTTATCTGTTTATTACTATTTGTATGGTGTAGACAAACCCTAGATAACACATGCAGCCAACCCAGAGGAACCTTGTTTGGTGGTTTTCTTAACTTATTGATAAATATTTAATTTGAAAGAAGGATCAAGTACTTATCAGCCCGTTCTGGTCTTCCTTTCGTTTACATCTTACATGTAAACATATTTGCTCACAAAACCAGGGAGGAAAAATCACTTATAAACTGATTTCCCTTTATTCATTCACTGTTCTTCGTTACCTTCAGGACTCTCACCCTTTTCCAAGTGGACACAGTGAGTACTGCACACATTTAATATGCAAACCATGGCACAAAAATTTCAAAAAAAATATGTATGTATGTATTTTCTATAACACATTTTAATGTTTACATATTGATGATGGATATTTTTTTTGTGTGTGTTTTTAGAGCGAGGCAGCTCTTCCAAGAGCTCCAGTGGCCACCAGTCCAAAGCTTGCGATGACCAGCCCACGTAAGTACTTAATCTTTTTCCTCTTTACCCCCTTTCTTATCCTTTGATTGTAGTTTCCCAGTATTGATTCAGCCACCCAAGAGCAGGATACCAAAACAAATATATCAAATCAAATAAGAAACCTAAAGTTACCAGACATGCATACTAAGATGCATCCAACTTCTCCAACCTGCAGCTATTACACCGCTGAAATAAAATACAGAGATTTAATTATGTTTCATTCATTGTATCTCAGTATGCTCGAAGATGACCTGAAGCTGAGCAGCAGTGAAGATAGTGATGTAGAACAGGACAAAAATGCCTCAAGGAACACGTCAGCAAGGTAAAGCACAGAGCATAGTAAATTTACTTTTGTGAAACTTGAATGCTGAGGTTTTGGTCGAACTGTGTATGGGAGATGTTCACTCAAGTTAAAGTCTTAAGGATGTGATGATGACTTGGCTTTCATTTTATTTAGAGCCTTTTTGTTCCTTATCTCAAAAAGGATGTTGCACAAGTTGGGTAACATTTGTTCCTCTGTTAGTAGTAGTATGGCAGGGCTGTTAGACTGAGATATATGATGAAATATATTTAAAAAATGAATGGGCCTATTTTTTAGTTTTGGGTGCTTTTTAAAACATAAAATTAAAGTCAAATAGTTCTTTCAACTTTGCTCCCTTTTGTAAAACTATAGTAAGTTTGGGACTATTGTTTTCTACTTTGATCAAAAATAGAGTTTATATAGTTTTTCCTTATGGGGAAAAGGTGTAAAAAATTATGTTGATAATTTGCACATGTTAACAATTGGAAAACGGGTCCTCGTTGCTGCAGTAGGAGGTGCGACAGGATCTCTGTATAGAGTGGTGGGGGATCTCTTCAGTGTTTCCAATATTAGTAAATGTGCTATTTCTTAGTGAGCTAACCAAACATTACTGAAAGGGAACTGTACACCTTTTGCGCACAATATAATCTCTGACTCTCTCCTCTTTTACTAAAGCAATAACAGTGAAGGAGCAGAGCAATCGAGGGATGACTCCAGCAGCCACAGCGGCTCAGAGAGCAGCTCAGGCTCAGACAGCGAGAGTGAAAGCAGCACGACAGACAGCGAAGCAAACGAGCACCCGCGACCAGCCTCTCCTGAAGTAATGATTTAACACTAACATTGTACAAAGCTTAAGTGCTACTTGATGATAATATGGCTCTGTATCAACCATTTCTTTTTCAGTGGCACGAACTGTTGCTAACCCTGTCAGCCTCTATTTGGGGTCAGGATAGTTGTAACACATTGAATGTTCTTTCTTCTGCTCAAAATACCTTTTTTTTTCTTCGTTTGTCTTTGTTTGTTACTTACCTCTGTATCTTCTCCCTCACCCATTTAGCCTGAACAACCCATGGCCAACAAGTGGCAGCTGGACAATTGGTTCAAGAAGGCCAAAAAGTTTTCCCCAGCTTCTCCAGTGGACAACAATAATGTTCCAACAAAGTGCAAGAAAGAGGGAAGAGATAATAGCTCAGGACGCAGCTATGGTAGCCAGGGAGGGGGTCCAAAAGACTCGGTGGCACCCACCCCAAGTAGAGACCTAAGGGCAGCGCAAAAGGGTGCAGAGGGTGGACGTGGCCGGCAAAAATCCCCCGCCCAGAGCGAGGGCAGTACGAATCCACGAATCCGAGTGGGTAAAAAACAGCCCAAAAAGTCTGAGAAGCCCCCAGTGGTGGAGGAACCCAAGGGAGGCCTGCGAGTGGAGAGTGAGCCAGCTCCAGAGATACCTCCTCATCGGCCAAAAGCTGCTACTAAGGGTTCCCGCAAACCAAGTATCAAAAAAGAACCCAAATCCTCTCCGAGGCCCACCGCGTCTGCCGTCACTACCACTGTAGATAAACGCAAGGCCAAGGCACCAACCAAGACTTCCCAGAAGTCCCGTGAGTTTGTTGATACGGACTCCTCATCATCTGACTCTGAGGGGGATGACAGCATCCCATCATCGTCACAGACGCCCAAGTACACTGAGAGTATCAGGACCCCCGTGTGTGTGTTCTCTCCAATGGAAGAGAAAGAGCTGTTGTCTCCACTGAGTGACCCTGAGGAGCGCTACCCTGCAAGGCCACCTCAGCAGCAGGTTTTACTAGTGAAGATAGGTCAGTTGAAACTGCTCATAAGGCGAAACAGACTTTTAACAGTAGAATACAAATTTTCACTGTATTCTGTAAATTTGTTTTACAATTGTCTAGATGTAGTGCACACTCCTTAAGCTTCTCTTTACTTTGGACCAAGTTAAACCATACCGCTACCCCTCCTTTTCCTTCCCCTTTCCAATAGATCTCAGTTTGCTGTCTAGGATCCCAGGGCGGCCGTACAAGGAACCTGTAGAGATAAAAGTTGAGAGGGACGACTCTCTTGACAGGGACAGCAAAGACTTCAGCAAGCAGAGTTCTGAGAAGAGCTCGAGCAAGGCCAAGAGGAAACACAAGGTAGAGTGAATTTCAGCAAGTATACCTGGCTGCAGCCTGCAGAACAGGGTGAGATTCACCCCTGAACGTTTAATCCTACCTGAGTTGGTTTCGTGATTGGTTTATATCTCAAAATTGAGTGGAGTTAAACATTTCTGTGGCTGGACGGTTAGGGTTAGTGGGTGGGATTGAAAATTGATCCTGCCCCATTCCACAGGCTGCAAGCAGGTACTCCTCAATTTCAGTGCTTTTTGTCTTAAACACATTCTGTTTTCATTTTATGTCTTATAAAAAGGAGAGTAAAATGTAAGAACATTGTGTTCTTTTAAACTAAACATCATAGAAATTTTTCAAATGATCTAAAAAACCTGCCCAAAAAAAGCTCTTTTCAGACAGCTATGTTTTCAGTATAACTTTCACACAGAATGTGATTCAATCTGATCTCTGTTGAAGACCGTTTTGATCGCACTGCTTTAGTTAGCATTATTTTCAACAGGATATTTCTAACAGTAATCTACAAAACAGACTTCAATCAAAGCAAGAAACTGCCTGTAGAAACTGTGCCAAGGAACAATTGATTACATTTTGGTGATGATCCAGACCTGGATTTATTTATTTTAATTTATTTTTATTTTTTGATAAGATGATTGTGCATTTTTTTAAAATCATAGTTGTGAAACTACCAGAGGAAGAGACCTTAAATATAAGTGATGGGAATCATGTCCTTGGGTGTAACAGCAATTTAGAAAAACAACGAGTGCTGCTAGAATGTTGTACTCTACCTCCTAAGAGGTAAAGGCCGCAGGCTGCAATTTTCTATACGTCCTCAGACTAGTTCCTACAGAGGCATTAACATACCAATTCTTGAGTCTCCTTTTAATGTGTCTTTGCTTTTAATTTCCTGTGATCTTTGTATCTTTAGAATGATGAAGAAGGCACCAAGCCAGAGAGCAAGCGATGCAAGATAGAGGATAAGTCTGTCTCTCATCATAAAAACAGCAGTAAAGAGTGAGTATTCTTCCTTTACTTCCTGGTCTTCATTCACAGTAAACCCCCTGCACACCAGAACACCAGAACCAGCACCGGCATGTTACAGTAGAACTTCATTTTGCACAAAGTGAAGCTTGTCAGATAAACCTTTTCTCCAATTCTCCAATTCACAAAATAAACCCAATAAAATCCAATGAGCAACATAAAATCGCAGCATAATAGCTCAGTGACATGGCTTGTTTATTAACTCCCAGACTCTTCAAGTTGCACCTGTTAACCTTTATTCTAATAACATCTCTGCTATGTTCTCAGTGTTGAATTACCTGGAATGTTAACATTTAATCTTTGAGTGTTAATATTTTGTTATGTGGGTAAAAGTGCTGCTACAGAACAGGACCATTTAAGTAATACAAAAATATGTATTACAAAATTGATTCATTTCCCAACAGGTCTAAGAGGTCTTTGGAGAAGAAAGACGAACCGGTCCCTTCTCCTTCCATGTCAGGTCTGCAGCGGACGCCCAAGACAGAGCATCCGAGTCGGAAGAGGACAGTCAGCCAGTCCTCCACCTCTTTGTCCAGCGGGACAGGAAGTGGAAAGGAGGGGAGTCACAGCAACAAGGGCAACTCCACCTCCAAACATAGAAAGGGAGAGGACAAGGGACGCAGCACACGGGATGGCAAGGTGGGTGCGGGTAACCTTACCGTCAGGCATTTGTGTCTGTGTTAATACCCGGCAAATACTGCAGATACTGCCAAGCGTGAGTGCAGTCTTTCATCATGTTTGCCAACTCTGCAGTATGTTTCCCTTGGGGGAATCTGAATAACAAAGCAAGCATGAAAAAAAGCAGGGAAGAGGCTAAGAACATCACATGATAGTTTGGCTTGAACTGTGGAGAACATCAGGGATGTTTAAATTAAAGTCACCAATTAATCTAATAAGTATTTACACCGTGACTTTAACGAGCAGCTAATAACTGAAATGTATTTCATCTATAAATTATATATGCTCAGTATTCATAGAGCCCAGTATTTTTCAACTTTCGGACTTTTTCCACACTCATCCTTTTCTCCATTTTTATCCTCGACTTCAAACACTGGGCCCCTTTTCCTAAAATTTTATTCCCTCTTTCTTGCTGTCTCTGCAGGAGAAATCCTCAAAGGGCTGTGATAACCAGCTGGCTGTGCCTCCGCTCTCCACGGATGGCTCCCAGTCTCAGAGATCCAGGCTGGTGTTTGAGGACAGGTAAGAGGAGCTCTTTCCACTGTGGATAACCCCACGGTGGGATATGCAAAAAAGAAATGCTGTTGGGATCTAGGGTTGCCTTTGATGCATAAAGCTGTAGGAGGTTGGGGAGGTCATGAATAGCTGTGCCTGCATGCAGGAAAGGTGACGTAAATTCCCATTTCAAAAGGTTCTCTGCTGGGGAATCTCTGTCCTTCTCATATTAGAAAAGAAACAGCATAGTCTTCCTTCTTATTTTTGTGTTATGTTTGTCAGTGGTCTTATTTGATGGAAAAAAAATGGTGTTCAAGAAAATGGGGAAAATACTTTTATGCATACTTACAGGTTCTGTGCTCAGACCATATTGATGTAGAAACCAAAACATGTTTAACAAGTAAATGATTTTACTTTTTTTTTTTTTATGTTTCAGGGAAGTAATTAGATTTGTTTGACCTGTTTAACAATTTTTTTCAGGGTCCATTCAGCTGATCACTACTTACAAGAGGCCAAGAAACTTAAACACAATGCAGATGCCCTGGTAAGAGCGAGAGCCTAAATCCCATGTACATATGTTACTGAGATGTTGCAGTGTCGGTTGCCATGAGAGGAGAGGGGTGTAAAACAACCTACATCCTGCTGAGATTTTCCTTGGGGCTTATGGCTGCTTTCAACAAAATTACTTTATTGGTAAAATTTCTGATCGTACAGTATTTATTGTACTGGCTTGGAAATTTACTTCATTTTCCGGTGCCCTTTTTTTAGAGGTGTGTGTGTGTGTGTGCTCTGTTTTTGAGTGGGGGAAAAAGAGAAATGGAAAATATAAATGCTTTTGTTACCTGGTAGTTGCAACATGAGCAGGCAGCTATATTTAACTGCAGGTCTGGTCTCAAGTTACTTACATTTTGGATTATGTGATACCCAATTCTACTGTTTTTTCCAGTCAAAATCAGTTTAAAAAATATTTTGTAACTTATGTAAATACAAAACTAAGATATACATCACAATTGCATAAAATTATTTCAACATTACTTCTACTTGGGATAAAATACTGACAATGATTTTATGTTCCCTGTTCCCTCTTTCACAGTTGGACCGTTTTGAGAAGGCAGTTTACTACCTTGACGCTGTGGTGTCTTTCATTGAATGTGGTAACGCTCTGGAGAAAAGCGCCCAGGAGGCCAAGTCCCCCTTCCCCATGTATGCTGAAACTGTGGAGCTTATCAAGTGAGGACAAACATAAATACCTCATCACTGTTGCAGAATTACAACTTAAAGGGGAACTATACCAATTTTACACATCAGAGTTCTTTGTTCAGGGTTTGGGGAGTTTTTATGTACATGTGAAAAAGTTGTTCAAAGGCTTTTCGGGGAGCTGTGGAGAAATGAGCTTACCAAACATCTGTACTCTGTTACTGAAATTAAAAGAAATATTTCTGCAGTGGCTTAAACAGTTGGATCTCTTTGAAACTAAATGTGAGTTTTCTCTGTGCATTCAGATACACTATGAAGTTAAAAAGCTATATGGCCCCAGATGCTACTTCAGCGGACAAGAGGCTAGCTGTGCTTTGGTAAGTACGCTGACTGACATCGGGTGCTGGATTACCATTAGATGTGGTGGAGGTGTCATTTTGTCTCCAAGCTGCAACGGAAAGTACTCAAAATCCTTACTGTTTGATTAAGAAGAGTTGTGTGTTAAGGAAGTCCATAAAAGAAGCCCATAAATCTGGTCATTGCTTTCTTCTTGGAAAGTTGTTGCTCAATATTCACTTTTTTTTTCCAGCCTACGATGCCAGTCGCTTCTCTACCTGAGGTTATTTAAGCTGAGGAAAGACAGTGCACTAAAATACTCCAAAACACTCACCGAACACTTAAAGGTACATTTGTTCCCAAGAAACTGAAATCTAGTTTTGCTTGGAAAACATTCAAAAACCACAAGGACACATTATTAATTTCATGAATGTAGTTAACCTCAGTGAATGTTTAACCTGCTTCCTCTCAGTGTACATAATGTTTTTCCCCTCATTTTCTTTGACAGAATTCTTTGAGTAACACCCAGGCTCCCTCTCCTGGAATGGGAAAGTAAGTCATGACCTCCTTTGCTGTTTGGAGATTATAAGTAATTGTAAAGGAGACATTTGTGTTACCCAGACAAGTTTTACATCTTTTTTACATTTACCAGTTTTTAAATCTTGTTGTGAAGAACAGTTCAAAGTTACTGAATCATATTGGTCAGAAATTAGATTCAAATAAACAGACTAATATGGCTATTGAAGATTTTTAGTTTGTGCTCAATGTGCCTAACCGTCATGCTGTGTCTCTGTTTCCTGATGCAGTAAGGCAGCGGGCATGCCCTCTCCAGTGTCTCCCAAACTGTCCCCAGGCACAGCCGGTGGCTACCCGACAGTCAGCAGCAGCAGCAGCGCCAGCTCGTCTGTGACCATACCTCAGCGTATCCACCAGATGGCTGCCAGCTATGTCCAGGTCACCTCCAACTTCCTGTATGCCACCGAGGTCTGGGACCAGGCTGAGCAACTATCCAAGGAACAGAAAGGTAAAACTCCATTATGTTTTTGTTATTTTAAAAGAACTTTCTTCGAATGTTGATACCCGTTATCTTTTATTTCATGATTTTAAAAAGCAAAACAGCGTTTGCAAAAGTCACAGAGTCAGTACTTAGTAAGCCCCCATACATTTGCATATGACTGCAACTGAAGCAAGATGCACTGTAGACTGAGAAGCAGGGTTGGCTGTGAAGAGCCTGTTTTGAATTTGCCAAACTGGCTCCAGATTTCCTACTTTTACCATAAATATTTACCGTAATGTCTTATCAGGAATTTCTCAATAACTCTGCAACAGCTGCTGCATTTCTACAGGAGTTCAAACAATGTGCTGTTGAATATTACCTAGTTATGTTAAAACAGTCTGTAGTTTGGGAACGTGAATACCTGATTTTAAGATTGAGGGGAGACCATCTTGCCTTAGCTCTGCTTTGAAAGCAACACGTAAAATGGGAAATTCCTTATACATAACAATCAAGTAGGAACTGGTGATTATCAGTATCACTTGCTGTCAGTCACTCACTTGTGGCACTGTTTTCCATCATTGTGAGGAGTAACGTGAATAGACTAGAGGTTTTTGTTGCTGGTCTTCAACCCTCTTTCTCCCTCCTTTGCTGTCATGTCACATTTTAGGCTATCTGATAAAATAAGTACATATATTTGCAGATCTAGCTGAGGCTGAAATGATTTGGTCGTTGACAGAAAGTACTTTTTTTTGTTATTGTTGTTGTTGTTTTTTATCCAACTCTCTTGTTAATTTTTAATGGCATTATTTCTCTTTACTATTTTCTGACAATTTATAGACTAAACAAGTAACTGATTGTTAAAATTAGCGAACAGGTTAAATGATAGTAAAAAATAATTCTCACCGTGTTGTTTCCCCAGACTTCTTCTTGGAGTTGGACAAGGTGATGGGTCCTCTGATCTTCAACACCAGCAGCATGACAGAAATGGTGCGATACACACGGCAGGGCCTCCACTGGCTGCGCCTTGACGCAAAGCTTATTCCCTAGCGAGGACTCACTCTCTGCCCGCTGCTTCCACACACACACCCAACCACCTCAGCCTCTCGTGCTCAGCAACATGTGCTCAAAGACACATGCATGCCCTCAACGACGGACACACAAACAATTATGTACTGTATGCACACACAGTCCACCTCTGGTCCTCCATGTACACACAGGTGATGAACTTCTCAGACGTATCTCCAACACTGTGTCCATTTTTCTACACCAGCTTGCCAAAAACACTGAGCAATTTAGAAACATCTCACACCTTCGACAGCACCACACAGGGAGAAGCATCAAAAAAACTGCAAGACAGGAATAAAAAGAGCTTATCGCCATACTTCATATATCGGCATTCTTACAAAATCTTTGAACGCCATGTTTTTATCTCTTTGGCATGGAAGCGCTGGATGACTTGTTTATTATGAATACACTAAGAAATGGGGTTTGGTTTATAGGCTACTTTGGCTTTTAACTTTTTCTTTTACTTTGTTTCACCAAAGTACCTCCCATAAACACCAAAGGTGCTTTAAAATGAAGGTTTCTCTTTATCATTTTTGTGCCTTGTATGTGAGCTACAGGAAAACAAACATTCACTCGTCCTATCTAAATAAATTATTTTTCTTCTCCCTCTTTTTTTTTTTTTTTTTTTTTTGCTATTGACACAGTGTCATTTTATGACCTTTTTTTTAAAGACATTCAGCAATTAATGGAAGCTGGCAGCAATTATGTTTTTGTTTTTGTTATTTTTTTTTATTGCACTCTTTCAGTTTTATATAAAGTCCTATTAACATATTTGACATTTTAGAGTAAAGATGGTGTCAATCACCACCAATTAAGCTACCATCGTGAATGATCTTTTCTTAAAGTCTCTAAGCACTAGAGGTTAATCTTGGAGCATGCCTACAAGGTTTAAGGACTGTAGGAAGGGCTACTGTGCACAGAATATTAATAATTATGACACACACATAAAGAAAATATATATATTCTCTTAGGAGTTATATCGATCAGTGTAGTTGTTTTGAACAGTGTCATTTTATTCTTCAAAATCATGAACTTTGGATGTAAGGAGCAGCATGGCCTCTTGGGGCTGCTAACGGGGGCGTTAAGACACTCGGCCTTAATAAAAAATTGATGACGTTGACTTTCTCCATAAGAGATTTGCTGCTTCTTTGAAGCTCCAGAATAAAAGTCTCTTCCTGTGAAATCTTTTTACCCTTGTAGCTACTTTGTTCACTGAGCAAATTCTCGACAGTCACTTCCAGTCAATGTTATCCTTGTTTTGTTTTGTATTTTAGTTTTTTCTTCTTAATCCCTTGTTTGCTCAGAGTGAATTTTTCTAAGGAAAAGCAGGGAGTGTCTTAAGTATTGAAGATCATATCCAATTAAGTATACAATGCAGTTATTTACACCGCAGTTTATAAAAACTGGGCCTGTGTGACCACTAATTTGGCGCGACAAAAGCGAATTCATCTGAAAGTATAGATGTCCTATGGAGAGGCATACTCATCAGTGATGCAGATTAGCAGTGTTGCATTTATAGAAAAAAGAGTTTTAAATCTATGATTATATATTTCAAAATAGAAGTATAAGGGCCAATATAGATTTTATTTATATACCAAGCAGGTTGTTTTGTTTGTTTTTTTGTTTTTTTCATTCTGGCCAAGCAGAAGTATAATGTTTCAAATGCATAAGATTAAAACAGGGCTGAACAGGGGTTATAAGATGCAAAGTATTTGTATATGTAATTGTTCCTATTTAAATTTCGAAAACCTTAATCATACTTGTATTACAAGACAGTAGTTATGAAATGTTTAAGCTAGTTGTTTTTGATATGGTTCAGCCGGCGGGGTAGAGACGACAGAGTAACTGTGTATGCCAGCTGTCCAGATATGAGCATTTCTGTTATTGCTGGTTGTCATCAAATCGAATGTGAATGGTGGTTTTTGAATGAAGTCGTTTCATTTGACATTGTGGTGTCTGGTAATGGACAATGAAATGAAGGACTGTCTGGTTTGTGGTTATTTTAAGCCCATTTCCTACTAAAACATGCTGGAAATATTAAAGCCTGGACCAAGTAGTATTCATGGAAACTGTTACCGGCTGATTTTGTTTTAGTCCATGGAGGTGAGTTTGGATAAGACTAAAGTGCCAGGAAGTTAAAAAGCTGTGACAGTCTTTAACTTCCTTGCTTTTTAACTTTCTTTCCTCTATTTTTAAAACTTACAATTGGTCTAAATGCCTCCACCATTTTAATCTCAGCAAAACAAATCTTTAGAATTACTATGTGGCCCAGGTTTTACCTTTTTTTGTCTTTTTGATTTTTTTTTTCTTTTTTTTTCATCACTGGCTCCCTGGCCTTTATTGTAGGAGGGGTTACTGTTATTTCCTCTTGCACTTGAAAAAGAGAAAGTCAGAGGAGGTATTGTTTTAATCTATGCAGGATTTTTACAAAAACTGATCTGTTTCTGTGGGGGGGGGTTCATTTTTAGGCTTGGGATTTTTTCCCCCACTTTTTTTCTTTTCTTCTTTTTTTTTTTTTTCTGCCTCAGCGAGAAAACCTGTTTGACTCAAGTGTCCAATGCCTTTAGCTTTTGCAATTTTGTGTACTGGTTTAGTATATATGTGTATATAGATCTGTTTTTATAACCAAACACCAATGGCTTGAACCATTTTGTACTTAAAGCTGGAGGCCACTTTTCTCATAGGATTCCTCTGTGGGTTTTGCCAGCCCAGTCAATGTCTTCATACACTGGTACACTTTGTAAGTACAGGTCTGCGCCTCTTCTAGTCACATGTACAAATTTAGCATTAGAATAATTTTTAACTGTTTGCTACTCACACTTATTTATTTTTCTGCCCCTTTGCTCAATGTTTTTTCTCTATTTTGCCTTTTTAAGGAGTACCATTTTATGAAATAGGAAGATGTAAATGTATCCGGGTTGTTCATGATGAGATTTCATTGTAAGTAGTAATTAATATTAATTCTAACTTTGAAGAATCCAGGGTAAGAGTTTTTTGGACATTCAGTAGGAAGATGTTAACACTTGCATGTTTCTATTTAAATACAAATGTATAAATTGTAAATATAACATTTCTTTAAGGGTGAATTTCTACTACAGGTTGACATTTTTATTAAATTTAAAAACCCTGTAAATACATTTGTGAGATACTTTATGCACATTTTTTTTTCTTTTGTGGGCTTTTCTGTTCTCTTCTTCCCAAGTCTCTTAACACTGTATATCAAATTGATTTCTTTTTTCTTACCGTGCTTGTATACTTGTCTTCTGCTTTACTGTCCCTCAGTATCATGTCGCCATAATCATTAATGTCTCTAGATCCAAGTGCGAATATTTTGTCTTCTCTGTATTTGATACGGAGGCGCATACTTTTCATGAAATGTATATTGTTGATCTCATGGGATGGATGGACGGCGTGTACAGTCTGTTATGTAAAACCACATCTGTTTCTTCCTCACGAGAGAGATGTATTTACTATGTGTCCCTTTTGAACAATTGGTCCAACATGTCTTTTGAAACAGAGGTATTTCTCTACACATAAAAACAGTTGTAGCAGTTTATACAGTATGTTGTATAACACCTTTTTTTCTAAAAGTCGTCTCTAAAGGGAGACCTGCAGCATACACTATGTACAGTAGTCTAAATTGGATTAGTTTTAAGAGAAGTGATGATAGAGATACTATATATGATGGATGCAATATGATTAAAGGTACTCATTGAGTTTGATCTTCAAACTTAGGTTATGTAATTTAAAAGCATTCTTGTGAAGTGAGTATTAATTGTGACTAATGAGAGTCTGTCCTGAATATTCTTTGTATTTTGCCGTATTGAGAATAAAATATATATGGATATGTTTAATGGAGTTGTACTTACTTACCTGTACTTGTTTTATTTTAGCGGAAAGAGATTGATGTGTCTGAGGCAACTGATGTATGCTTCTCATGTTTTTAACATGTTGATCACTCCCCTCACTCTTATGTGCCCCTAGAAAGGGGGGGCGGGCATAAAGCCTTTGAAATGCTGATATTTCTTTTACCAAAATTAAACATTAACTTGAATTACTAAAAACAAAAGAAAAAATAGTAAATATTCTGCATTCAAAATATTACTTTGTAAATACATAAAAATATAAAAAATATAAATATATATATAAAATATATATATAATATATATATATATATAATATAATATAAATATACTTTTGCTTCTATAAGTGTTTAAATACTCACGCAGAGAAATATCTCCTGTCAGTATTTTTATTATTATGTAAGTGATTTATTATTGGATTGTTTTTAGTGATTAATGTCTAAGCAGCATTAAGGTGGAGCTAATTTTAAGAACAGTATATACTGTTTGGTACACTAACCTATACCAATGCACTGTAAAAACACAAATTTTGTTTATAAGAAGATTATCTGCAATGTAACTAGTACCTAAAGCTGTTAAATAAATGTAATAGAGTAAAAAGTGCAATATTTCCCTCAGAGATATAGTTGATAAGAGGTATAATGTAGCATTAATGAAAATACTCAAGTATGGTAGAGGTACCTCAGAACTTGATTTAATTTAAAGTTATATTCTGCTTCTGATAAGGATATGAAAAAACCTTCTAGTTACTGTAGTAGTATTTGAAAGACATTATCAGTTCAAGTCCCTTCTCCCACTGTGCTTGCATCCTTTTTTTCAACCCCATGCAGTTAATTTGTAAAACACAAGACAGCTGCTGACAACAGGCCTCGGCCTGTGCCTCAGTTCTTAGTGAATAAATTGCCACCAAGTGGTCATGAGTTGCTATTGTCACTGCCGCCTTCCAATCAGTTTCAGCCTTATTGTCGCTAGGTTGTCATCACAGTCGCCTAAGACTGTTGGTGACAGCGTCAGCAGAATAGCAACAGCTGGCCCATATAATGCAATAATGACAATGTTACCAGGGGGGTATGATGACAAATACAAAAGTGTTTCATTGTTTTAATTGGGATATTGAGAAGGCTTCATGAATTATTACAGTGGGAGTTTAAAACCAGATATTGGGTACATTTTAATATTTTGCCAAAAAAAAAAGATGGATTTCTGCTTTAAACTTAGGGGAAGGTTTAAAATTGAAAATAGTTATTAAAATAGTTATTCCACTCTATCTGTGGACAGTTAATAGTCATTTTAGAGATGACTGAACCTAGATCCTAGTTATGTTAATAATAGCCGTGGTTGACCTACTTGTTTTCATTTTATAAAAAGTTGGAATTTTTAATTTAGTGTATGAAAAGATGTTGTATTATGTTTTCTCATTACAGGTTTTTAAAGTATTCCTTTTCAAAGTAACCACTAACTTTAGCTGCCAAATAAATGAGTTGGAGTACAAATATAAAAAGTAGGGTAGAAATTAAATTTCCCCAAGTATAAAGAAACATAAAATTTAAATACTCTGAGCACAAGAACCTCGGAATTGTCCTCAAGTTCCCTAAAATACGTCAGAGCAGTTGTTTCAATAAGCAATAGATGGTGCTTGTTAATCTTTCTGTGCATGAAACAAAGGTATTTAAAGTAGTTAATATAGCTTTGCGTTGCAGAGCCTATTAGAAATGATTATCTTCTTTCAATCCACATTGCACTGCCCTGAGAACATTAACTCTTTTATGTTAGACTGAGATTTTTTTTCAGTCACTTTGTCGTTACACATTTCATTCTGAGTTTTACCTTGTCCATTTTTTATTCATAGTTATCACATTTAAAAGATGAGCATTTCTAGCACTAACTTGTACTAGATGTCTTTGTCAGTGTGGCACAGAAACAACTTTCTGACTACTTGTCCTTTAATTGAGTATTTTCTTTTCATGCCTATTTATATTTCCACTCTACATTTGAGATGGAAATATTGTACTTTTTACTGTACTGCATTTATTTAACAACTTGAGTTCAGATGTTTTCCTACAAGGCATATCCATAAAACATGATTTTTTTTCATGCATTAAACAACCCAGGAGTAAATTCAAAAAGGGTTGAACTGAGAGGTTGGTTAATCAATTAGTCAGTTGACAGAAAATTACCTGAAAACTATTATTTTAATTCTTCATAGTCACTTTTCATGTGAAGAAAACAAACGCCTTTGTTTCTTGGTTACTTGAACGGACATTTCTCACTATTTTTTGTATTACTTTTAATTCTTTAAGTGCATTAATATTCTCAATGTACTTACATGCTTTCACTTCACTTTTTTTTGAATGGAGGACTTATATTTGTATTTTCACAAATCATATTTATATCAGTTGTATCAGTTTAAAACTCAGCTTGAGTAATAGCATGTATACATATCATCCATCAGACATTTGTGCATCCACAGACACGTGTACATGCACCTACCGTGCATAACCACCTCAGTCTATGTATATAAAGTAACTTACTACATTACTTCTGTACCTTGCACCACCATCAAAAAAAAACAAAACATTTGACTTGTGCATAAACGTTTGCTGTTTTCGTTGCATGTCCATGTGCAACTCTTTGAACACAGTCAACGCACAGACACACTCGGGCCATTAGAGCTGACCCTGACCCTGACACCGTCTCATCTTCAGGCTGAATCTGGTATAAATATGATCCGGGCGCCGATTAAACCGGTTTCGGCTCCGGTTTCTCTGCAGCGGGGCGCAGGGACGTCACGCCAACACGGAGACGCTCCCCTTTAACCGCGCCTCCGTCGGAGCGGGGATCGACCAATGGGACGTCGCGTACCCACGAAGGTCCCGCCTCACGCCGCGTCCGATTGGTCCCCCCGGCCCTCCGTCACCTCCCCCGTCCGCTCGTTTCCCCCGCTTGCGGCCAAGGTGAGGAAAAGGAAAAGCTCATTACGGGGGATGGAGGAGGAGGCGGCGCCGGCGGCGTGCGGGGGGCGGCGTTTGCGAGGAGACACGGCGGCCAACTCGGTAAAAGTGTGTGTTTATTGTTATTATTATCGTTTATTTTAAATGTCGGTCTTTCGAGGAGACGGGGCCCGGGAGGACTTCAGGCTGAGACCCGCGGAGGTGACCGGGGGTCGAGCAGGTACGTGAAGGGGGCTCGGCGGCCGGCAGGTGCGTCCGGTGTCGCCGCGGCGGCTCGGTGTCGGTTGTCAGCTGTCAACCTGTTGCTCGCTTTTCTTTCTGGTGAAGAGTGCGGTCGTTTTACGGCTTTATTGAGAAAAAGATGAATCCTTTACGTTAAAGCCCCCGTTTCTTTTATATTAAAAACCTCGTTATAGGTTGTAGCTCGTCTCCGGCAGCGAAATAGACGTTGTTCTTGAATAAGCTTCACCTGCTTCTCGGGTCGGTTTGTGTCAGGAGCTAATGTTAGATCGCTCTCACTCGTCGTACTGAGCTATTATAACGTGGACTTCCTGCTACTGAACTTTACTGCGACATCGGTTCTTAACTTACTATATATATATATATATATATATATATATATATATATTGATATTGAGGTTATTTTACAGCATCCCTGGATTTACTTTTAAAATAAAACCCCGTGATCTGAAGCGATTACTCCACTGATCGCTTAGTCGACATAAAATTAATTGAGAGCAAATTTTTGATAACCGATTAATCATTGGAAACCCGAAAATCCTTGCAATTTTTTTTTTACAATCTTGAAATTCTATTATGTTTCAATTTTGTTAAATTACTAAATGACAATTTTTAGTTTTGTTAGTTTTAGACTGTTGACCAGACCCAAAAAGATTTTTTTTTCCCCCAGCATCCTATAATCCTATAATCAATAAATCATCTGTTGATCAGATCAATCAATAATGAAAATAATCATTAATTTCAGCCCTAGGTGCATGATTTCATTTATTCTCTTGTGGCGAAATGTTAAATGTTCTACGGCTGTAGTTTCCCATTCTCATCTAAATGGCTTTTAGATCTTTTTCACTCTTAACTTATACGTGTTCTGTTCTTCTTCACAGTTAATAATGGATTAGTGCTAAAAAATGTAGTTGATTATTTAATGAGTCAATTCACATGAATAGACAAAAATTTAGATAATCAATTTAATAATTTAAGTCATCTCGTAAAAATGAAATTCTTTGTGTCCAAAGAATGTTTTGTGCTTTCAGTGGGACAAAACACACTTTTACCCCAGGCTCTTGGAAATACAACAGACAGATTAATCTGTAATGAAAATGATGGTTAGTTGTAGCTATGCAATGGGTAATGGGAACAGAAGGGAGATAAACTGAAACCCAAATTACTGTTATTACCTCATTTAATTGCCATCAGAAAACGTTCTGTGCCGTACAATACTTATGCAATGTCTGGCGTTTGCCACAGTTGTGAGAACAACATAGTATTGTCCTTCCTTAACCTTATCTGCTTGCCTCAAATTGATACCTTACCTTGAATTATGCACAGGATGGCCTTTCTACCTAATGACTGGACTATGTTTTATTTAAAGTGGGAACAAAAGGCACCAAGGCTGTGGCAGGGTTGCTTTAGGGGAAACCGGACACTGGTGCTTTGTGCTGCGGCTGCAGCCATGCGGTGCGTTGGTCAGACGGTGGGAGCAGGACGAGCACACTGGCTTCTCTGTGCGCCGCTGCTGGACGCCGTGCTAAGGCCGCTGGCCTGACTCGATTATGCTACACCCACTGAGTCTGAACTGGAGGTTGCAAAGAGACCACAAGACACACGTTGGTGCAAAGTAGATGTGCATGTGGGTGTAATGCAAGGATGAGAGACTTGTAGGTACACTGAGGGACGCAGAAACACAAGAACCCAATAGCCGTTTGCTCTCTATGCACAGGTGCTCTCATAAACACCTGCTGATCCGAAACTCCTCTAATGTTGCACTGCTTGGATAGTTGTGCACCAGTGGACATCAGATAAACTCAGCAAGTGACTGTCTCAGTGAAACACTGCATGATAGCTTGACTCAGAGCTAAAACATACAGACATTTGGCAAAACACACATTTGGCAATTGTTGCAAACAGTTGGTTTTATGTATGATAGCTTAAGTAGTTGGTGTGTGTGTGTGTTTGTTGGAAGATTAGAGAGGAAAGGAAGCCAGAGACAAAAGATGGAAGCAAATAGAAGGGCAAGGCTATAAAATAGAGTAGGGTCACAGAGCCATGGGCCATAGGTGTAAACTTACCCTGGGTGTTGAAACCTGATCTCTTCCTCTGACTCTGTCTTTCTCCCTCCTTCTAAGGAAAAAAAAGGGTGCTTGGTGTTGATGTTGTAAAAAAGCAGATCAGCCTAAAAGAATAAATTTGTATAGTGCAGTCATTTTTTGAAATAAATTTGACATGGTGCTGTAACAATACCCATCTTTTGTACACAGAACGGCAGTAGAATCTGGGACTGGTTGTGGTGTGTTGTCGTTTGAGCGTGTGGTTTTTTGTTTATCTTTACATTCTTTCATTGACCTCTTGCACAGCCCACCTCCGCAAAGACGGACTTATAGGTTTGGCTATATGGTTAAGTCTATATACGTTCAGATAGGTCCAGATAATGTCTGTAGTAGTAACTCACTAAAACTTGATTTATAAAATTGTGATCCAAAATAAATGGTAGGATTACATGAAAGCTGTTATTTGATTTCAGATTAAAAAAAAACAAACCTAATGAAATCCTAGAAACAAAGCACCTAAAAGGTTAAGTAATCTTTATGTAATGACCTAGTGCTGCTCTATTGTAATCATTACCACTCTGTATGGTTGCACTGGGAACTCTAGTGATGGTGTCAGAGTGAGATAATAGACAGGGATGTTGCAGGAAGGTGTCAGAGGTATAAATAAGCTCGCAGCCCGTTGGTTTCTGTTATTCCTACCTGCAGTGTTTGTATTTTCCCGGAACTGAAGTACGGTATCGTTGTAATTCCACCTCGACCTTTGTACCTCCGTGATGACCTGCCTATGAGGCTTTTACTGGCATTTCCAGTTTCAGGAAAAATGCATGTGTCTTCTCTCTGTGTTGGAAAAAGCTGATGCAGTGAATGACTCATTCTACGGGATCAGAATTTCAATGGAGTTTATATTTATTTTTAATGGCAAAGTGATTGAATCGGACTGGCTATAATCAGGTATAAGAAAGGATTGGTAGCAATGATATTAGATTTAAACAACTAGTATGTGATTTAGCATGTGTTCAATATGATTCAGCTTCTGTAATTAAGTACCAGTGGTTGCAGTGTTTTTATTAAGAATGTAATTTGATTAACAGGAATGAGGAAGTTGGAACAGGGATACTATTCAGTACTGTGAGAGTGAAATTTCCCTGTAAGGTAGAGCTACAAAGAAAATACTACTTGGCTGACCAAAGTCCATCAGACTTGTTATTATCCTGGTTTTTAAAGGTAATGAAGTCACAATGACATACTGGTGATACCAGAGATAAGACCGAGACATGATGTCATATAGAAGTAACTGTATATTTTTGAACTTTTTTAAAATTGTGTTGATAATAAAACATAATAGTTAATTCATATTTAGCATGGAGGCCAGGGCAGATAAGGTGTGGTTGTTCTAGTTCCTTGACATTGAGCTCTTTAAGAAAATAATTTCCTTGCAAAAGCTGATAACATTATGGAGGCATATTTTTGAATGCATA
The DNA here is from genome assembly GCA_016859345.1 of Istiophorus platypterus. Classification (NCBI taxonomy): domain Eukaryota; kingdom Metazoa; phylum Chordata; class Actinopteri; order Istiophoriformes; family Istiophoridae; genus Istiophorus; species Istiophorus platypterus. The sequence goes on along the minus strand of CM029129.1, from coordinate 15,571,683 downwards.
TCGGTAACAAACAGGTGTTCAGATTCGCTCATGTTGTATGACATCAATGCAGGCATCCTACCAAGAAGGTCGTTTCAAGCACTGACAAAGAGATCAGGGTAAATGATATGATTCTCTAGAATAAGAGAACAGTGGAGGAAGAGAGAAGCATGCATAAGGTGCCATATTCAAGTTGAAATTTCCCCTCAGGGATTTGTAAGTAATAGGAAGCAATGAAGGAAAATCAGAACTTTTTGTAAAAAGCAGGCATGTAAAAGAGGTAAATGACACTATGTTAAATTGCATCATTGATAATCAGGGTGAAATCAGCAGAAAGTGAATATTAATTTTTACATTACATCAACATGCTTGACCTTGAGCCAATCAAAAAGTGTATGTGCATCTATTTTCCTGGATGATTCCACAGAAATAAACCTGTTCAGGTTTGCATTTTTTATGGTATTGGAAGTGAATGTGATGGGGCTCAGTTAGGAATATACTGTATCATGGCTTTATGCAGAGGTTATCATGGCGTTCGCATTGTCTGAAAGACTTTCTCTATAAAAGATAATGGTGAGAAAGATTACAGGTTATCACATGAGTCCCACTTATGACTGCCAAGTCATTCCATGGCTTGAGACTTGGTAATTATGACCCTGGGTGGAACAGGTTTTTTGTTTAGAAGGCATGGCTCAAAGTAGCTATTATATAATGATGAATTTAATGGTCTTCATTGCAAGGTAATAATGAGAGCTTAGAAGTGGAGATTTAAAAGGTTAGTTTGAAAATAGGATTTAGAAATTTAAAATTTTGGATTTGCATAGGTCCCCTTAAAACGTTTAGAGCAATCCTATTGTAAAGACATTGTCATTTCATTTAAATATGCTTTAATCAATATTTTATATTGGCAACGGCTTAAATGCCTACTTGTAAAGTGAAAGGTGAACCCACAAATAATGCGTGTTTTGTTTTAGCGTCTTAAAGCTCATTGTTTTGATTTTATGGTTTGCAATTTTTTTTCCAGCTGTATTCTACCTGCCCAGCGGTGCATACAGCAGACAGACAAAGTTAAATAACAGCTAAAGAGTCAGATATTTCCCTTTTTACGAAGAGCCAGAGTTAAAAGGAGAGTAAATATTAGACTTGATTTCTTCATGTGGGCAGGAACACAACTCCAAATAAATGCTAATGTATCTCAGTGTCCTCTGGATGAATACGCTTGGAAGCTTCTTAAAAGGTTAATCATATCAGTATATAAAGTAACGATATGTTGATGTTGTGTTTAAATCATGTTTCTGGTGCCCCCGAATGGCCAAAAAAAATGTTAATACAGGCGTACGTTACTCTTTACCCTGTTACAGACTTGTTAGGTTGGTTTAAAGTTGATTGATTAATTGATAGGTTGTTAAAATAAAAAAAAAGTTCAAAAAAGAGCTCCAGTGAATTAAGATGCAAATCTAATCCTCCACGTGCCCTTCACTTTTACTGGCACCTGCGCGGACCCGACCGACTGTGTTTGCTCACTTTTCCTCCTCCTCATGCATGACTAGCATTCCTTACATTGCGAGGGTCCCTCTAAGAGAGCTAGGAAGCGCGTGAGTTCATTTCTCAGAAGTCTCTGTGTTTGAGGAACCTAGCCAGAAAGGTCTGCACCACCATCCACCAGACTCCGATGTTGACAGCCTCTCCGTGTCTCTTTCCCCACCTTTTTGTCTAGAATGCTCTTCTCATTTATTACCTCAGAGCTTTTCTCTGCAGGCAGAGGCAGGGCCTTTTTGTTTTTACCTGGGTCTGACCACTTGCTTGTCTGCAGTTGTAAGTTATTGTCCTCCTCCTTTTGTCAGGGGAACAGAAAGGCCTCTTCAGGTCCTTTTAGAACAGATGGATGTGAAGGAGACAAATGGCTGAGGCCCCCTAAGGGCAGGTGGGAAAGTGTGTATGGTTATGTGTGTCCGTCTGCCTATTCTAGTTATCTGACAGGACCACACCTATGCTATTGTATGGCCCTATAGGCACCTCATTCTGGCATGGCAGTGTCATATTACATGACGAGCATCAGTATGTTAGTAAGCTACCTAAAAAATCTAGTTAGATAGGACAAACAACTAACATAGCAGAAACACACTGTAGAAACAATAAACAAATCTCTCTAATTTGCGAATATAAATGGAGCCTAAACAATCATAGAGGAGTCAAAGGATGGAGTTTTCTTTTAAACAAATAAAAGCTCTGTTCGTATTTTGTGGGACTTGACTCTACACTTAACGTCACATTTGCATCAGCCAGACAAACAAAACAGGGACTCGTTCATTAAATAAAACCCAGTTCAAAAAGCTCCACAGGAAACCTTGTATGAGATTATCAATATGTGGGAATTTAAAAAAAATCAGATCACAACATATCAGCCAATATTTTTTTTTTTTACATAAAGACAACATGCAATGGAATTGCTTGTTTCTGTTTTTTGTTTTTTTTAAAGAATTATAAGATATCACCATCATTTTACAGATAAAAAAACAAGTTGTCAGTAATCTCTGGTGGACTGTTTCTAAAAAAAACCTGAAAACTATTTTGAAATTAATGTGCTGCCCTTTCTTTTTACCTATGAATATACATACACAGGTACCAGTATATCTGCAGTAAGATAATATCTGATGAAAAATTGACCTGGCCAATTTATTGGTCATTTTCAAATGAAGGAATAAGTATTATTCAGCTATCATTAAAAAATTGAACAAGTGGTATTCAATACTCCCAGCACTGGTTAAGACTTACCTGTGCTGGCAAAGAGGAAACGATGCTATTTATTTTCTTGCAGCAGCAACAACAATTTTTTTTTTAGTTAGCACAAGCAGAAACTGCTTCAATGGCCGAACAACGAAAATAATACCATCCTCAGAAGCAGAAAGTCCAACGGGTAAAATCCAGTCCAGATTCAAGCTACTCTCCTTGACTGAAATGCTAAAAACGCCAGCTCACCGATCATAGGTTATGATTTCAAAGGTTTAAAATCGTGTGGCTGAGATAATCAAGGTCTTTGGACACATCAGAAACGGGACCTAGGCAGAGAGGAAGAATAAAACAAGGCCTGAGATGGTTGCTGTTCCACTGTAGTATTGACCACAGCACACCCCTTCATCCTTTTGTGTGTGTTTGAAGGGGAAATGTAGAAAGGCAGACAGACTTTAAGAGTGTGTGCGTATGTGTTTGTGCGTGCATGCGTTTGTGTGTGCGTTTGTGTGTGTGTGTGTGTGTGTGTGTGTGTGTGTGTGTGTGTGTGTGTGTGTGTGTGTGTGTGTGTGTGCGCACGTGCTTGTGTGTACTATACTGCTATAACACACCATGCAAAGAGCGCTGCTGGAGGGTTGTCTCAGGTTTTAAAGCCCTTGATGAAAAGGTGTGGTTGAGGAGTTGTCACTGAGACTTGAGTCGGCCTCGGACGCAGTAATTTGGCTGTGATATTGACTAATAAAAGAGGCATTTACAGCTGTCAGACATGGCTGGAAGTAGAGGCTTGATGTCTTTTTCTCTTGTGTGTGTCTTTGTGTGTCCAGTGGGAGCTGGCCTCGACACTTAGGTTGTGACTCAGTTATATTGGAACCTTTTTTTTTCCAGTTTTAAATTACTGAAATAAGAGCCTAATAATTGAATAGGGTGAAAAGCAGTAACTTGGTTAACAGAATTAAGTGATACAATTTCAAGTAATTTCAGCAACTGTTTTTATAGTTAATTAATTGGCTCAATGATTTTTCAAGTTTGTTGCTTTTCCCTGTTTTATAGAATTGTAGACTAAATATTGAGCTTTTTGACCATTGGTTGGGCAACATAAGACCTTTTGAGGAATTAATCTTGTTCCCTGAGATGTTGCTTTTGGCATTTTTTCACTGTCTTAAATAAACTAGCTATTAATTGAAATAATAATATGCTAATTTCTATGAAAATAATCTCTCTCACACAAAAGTAATTTCAGACTGATTTGTTTTAGATTTTGTCATCAAATAATGGTGCTATTTAAAATGCCATCTGGTCAATTCCAATTAGACCTTTGAGACCAATAATCTACCAGCTGAATTGTATGAGCTAAAAAGCCACAAGAAAAATGTAAAACGAATGTAAAGCCCACATACAGCCAACTTAAACATTCATGTATAGCGCAGTGTAGAAAAGGCAAAATTAATAGTGGAAGAATAAATACAAAACTGAACAGAAGGGTCTATTTTATTATAGCACAGGAAAGAGTAATGGTCCCCCTCAGTAATCCCACCAATGCTTCCTCAGGCTGCACCATATCTGACTACCACAGTACCTTTTTATTCTCCCCTGGGTTACAAAGTCCAGAGTGTGTTGTGCTGTTTTCTGGTGAAGTTTAATCTCTGTGCAATTTGTTTTACAGCTTTAAACCCCACCTTACACCCTCCATCACCACCACCATCACCACCACCACCCCTCCTCCTCTTGCTCTGAAGTAGGAAACCTGCCCTGCCAACAGTGAAAGCGGCCCATTGTGATCAGCTCACCAAATTTAAACCACGGTGGCAGACTCGGTGCTGGGAAACACAATGGAGATTAGAGATCACTTGACTCTTGAGCATGATGATCATTGCTATTAGGTTACTGTATATGTTTCAAAAGCATGACAATTAAAAGTTAACACTGACTGTTTTGTTTCGGCAGAGGTGTTAGTACAATGGGAGATCATCTACAGTCTGTAGCCTATAGCCTGAGGTACAGGTGGGACCCTATAATTTTCAGCATTCCTTTGTTCTTTGAGTAGAGCTCCGATGTGTATTGTGTCTTTGAAATTACCCAGATGGAGGTAGGATGAATGCAAAAGAGGTAGTCCACGTTGTAATTGAGCTTCAAACTAACAGAGAACTACTGTGTTCAGGATAAAATAATAATTTCCTTTTTTCATTATTACAACAATTTCATTATATAGCTTTCTGCAGCATAAAGTAAACTTCTCAGGGAAAAAGCGCTTACCCAGGATTACTCTGTGTGAGAGACTTATCAGCCTGTTCAAGGAAAAAACTGCTGGCTGCGTACCATCGATCATCTGCTTCATCATTACTAGCAAAATGCCAACTCAGTGTCCATCTACAACAGATTAAATAAATGTGAAAAGCCGTCAGTGCTTTATTGCCACAAAGGTCAAAGATTCTTTTTCCTATCTACAACAAGGCTAAAGCAGATGTCATAATAACTGGTATTTACTTGTGTGAAATACTGGTAAAAATGCAGCAGTGTTAGTTTGTGCAATGGCTGGGCATGGAAAAGCTATTGAGGAACATGTTGAAAGCTGAGATCTTTACTCTTTAAACTACTTTAAACTGCAGTTTTGCTTTTCTAGTGCTAAGCTATCCACTAAATCAAAATTTATTCTAGGTTCATTTTGCATGGAAATTCCCCAGTAGATTTCAGTGAGACATGGAGATTGAGAAAGTGAGAAAGAGGAGAGGGTAGGTGACTCAATGGTTTGCCAGATGTTTGGCTCTTATCAAACTTTCCCTTTGTTTTTATGGGGCCTTAAATTAAGACTTTTTATAGTTATGACGGGTCATACAAAGGCTCTGCCTCAATACATGTTCATTTAGTAATATAAGTAACATCTGGCCTGGGATCATCTTGAGTAATTGAGATTGTGTTGTTACCTTCGAGCTATTAATGCCAGGTTTGGTGAAATCAGATCCCTTGAGAGTTGTGATTGACCAGCTGTTATTTTGTGTGGTTTGGCTTCTTTCCATGTAGATTCTTTTCTGACAAGGAAGGGAACAAAATGTTTTTTTCTTTTTTTAGGAATTTAAAAATGTCATCAGCATCTCCATTGTTTCTTAAAATCCCAGTTGTTCCAATACCTAAAATCTATATGAATAGAAACACACGCTTGTGTAGGAATAGATATCCAAAGGTGGACTTAAAGTGACTTCTGACCAGTATCTGTGATACTATGCAAACAGTCAGTGATTTGCCCCAGTTTTTGTGCCTTTTACCATGATGCTTCACAAAAAAAATAGACTAAGTAAATAAATACAAAGTAAATATTTCTGTGAAGTATTTCACTTAGCAAAGTGTAAGTGTCCACTCTGGTCTCAAATCCTGAAACTCACTTTCCTCTATAGAAAAGCAGAGAGTACTCCCCTCACCTATTTTAACCTCAGTCTGTGTCTGAGGAATGAGTGGGAAACAAGTTTGAATAGAGGAGAGAGAGACTTGAGTGGGATTTGATCCTAGTCTGTCCATGGCAGGAAATTGCTTGAGTTGGAGGGGTAGTAATATTTGAAGGAAAAATTCTGCATGTTGGACACCTGTGACCCACAAGATATCCTTGTTTTCATCTGTTTAATTATGGATCATCATTTCCTCCTGGGTTAATTTGCTCAGTCTGCCGGAGCAATTGTGCAAGAACAAAAATGTGGAGAATGTTGTTCGGTTCGATTTTGCTTAATTTCACCTGACATTTGGAGATTGTTAACCCCACCGAGGAGGTCATAGTGGCCAAGCACGCTCTCCTCAAGAAGTTGAATAATCAGAATTTCAAAAATGTTGCTTGGCTCAGGTTTTTTTTTCGCCGGCTTAAGCAGCAGCCATGTTGGGGCCAGTGGGGGAAGTGAATGTTATCCGTTGGCCCTCACACAGTGTCTCTTGTCTGCCTGCCGTGTTAGTTTGCAATTCTGATCTCTGGTGCAACACTGAGCAAATGTTTCCCTGTTGTCCCGCCGCTACTGCTGCTGCGGAGGGCAGCGTATCCTGTATCCGGACTGTCCTTTTCATGCTTCTTAAAGCATCCTGGCAGGTAGAAAAGGAGAGATTAGATGGATGTCTTTTTGCTTTCATCAGGCTGTATTAGATAGTGAATCGGCGACCCAGTTTCTCACACCTTCACCTTTTTATCCTCATATTTCTCTTTGTATTCTGCTGCCTCCGCTTCCTTATCAGACATGATGTCACCCACATGCCCATGTAACAGCAGATGCTCCATGCGTGACTGACTCTTGCTGCCAGTAAGCCTTTAACCTCTGATGCCAGTGACTGAGCACTGTTTGTGTGTATGCTGAACCTTGTGGAAAGGCATTGACCTAAATTACAGGCAACAGTAGATGTGTTTGTTTGAAACAATTGGCTTAAAGTGAGATTTGCTATATTTTGCTTTTCTTTTTTTCTTTAAAAATGTAATGGCCCTGCACAGTGACAAAAGAGTTTGGGTTGTTTTGGTTTTTTTTTGGTTATTCTGTTTAATTAAACTGCTCAGGTCCAGGTTAGGTAGCAGTAGGAATTCCACAAGCTTACCAGACTCAGTTTATCAGTAAGAATGATAAAGGTGCAGCAGAAGATCAAGCATAGTGTATATATATCCAAAGCGTCCTGAAAAGGTGTCTAATCAGGCAAAATAAGATAAAGACGCCTGTAGGGGTGCACTGTGAGGGGCTTTTAAAAATTGTTCTTCAGTAAAATGAATGGACAGTGATTATTAGTGCATGGGTGGAGCCCAGTGACTGTTCAATTCACTTGATGTTTGAATCTCAGCTTGCAGTGTTTTTTCTTTTTTGGTAGCATTGTGGAGTCAGGATGGTATTTATTATTGGAGGCTGGTGCATGCCCCCCCCCAAACTAGTGTATAACTTGGATTACTTTTTGTGGTCCACAACTGTCCATTCACTGACTGTAATTGCCTCACATTCAGTGGGTCTAGGCGAGCAATAAGGCCAGACGAGGAATGCTGTTGTCTTGGAGCTCAGCAGGTCATTTAGTACTGTAACCTGACTTTAACTGGACCTACACTCCAGGAGGTTGAACGATTACAGGAGGGGAAAACATCCAGTTCTAATTATGTAGTCTTAGTGTCTTAAAGTGAATAGGATAGTGTGCTGATGTGGAGACTTAGGATTTGTGTGGCTGCAGAAGGATAGGGATAAAGTTTTGTGTGTTTTCCCATGAAATAAGCTGATGTGTACTATCTGAATAACCCAAGGCTCTAGCTAAAGTACCTACATCTGTTGTAGCTAAGTGGGTGAAATGATTGCCTGAAGTAGGCCTGGTGGAGTCAGAACAACTAAATCTAAGGTGTACTCTGTCATTAAGTGCTGTTCAGTGCTAGACACTTATTGGCAAATCATTTATACTATTTTAATAAGCAATTAATCAAATGTGTCAGCTACGCAAACAGGAATACTTTCTGGTTTCCTGTATGATAGCAAACTGAATATCTTTGGGTTTTTGGCATGTTGATCACACAAAACAAGGCATTTTAAGACGGCACCCTGGACTTTGAAAACTTGGAATGGACACTTTCAAACATTTTCCAACATTTATTTTAACCAAATGATTGAAAGGTTTAATCAAAGAAATCAGCTGCAAATTAATAAAAAATGAAAGTTATCATTTTAGCAGCACTTGTAGAAAACTAACTTTCCTTTGAAAGTAGTATCACTGGGCAACAACTCACTGTGTTGCTTTTATTGCATGTAACCCCACAGGTTTATATCCCTGGGATCTTATGTGTGCGCTGTTGTTTGCTCTACCAGGAAGTGTCCTGCAGACTATCCTCTTATCAGGAATATAAAAAAGATTACTAGTGAGATCATTAAACAGATGAATGTCAGTTAGAGGACTGGTGATGCCGCTATGTAATAACTACTTACCCAATCCACTCATGACCACATCCAGACCTTGGGCCATTCTCTGTCGCCCAAGGTTTGGATGTGTTGGATAATAAGAGCATTAAGTAAGTAGCGGAAAATTTGATTCTCTGAATAAGATTTGAGCATTTAGTTTTAAGCCGTCAGACTGAGGGCTGTGTACTGACTATAACAACCTGTTTGCTTTACCTGCTGTACCTGCCCTAGCTGCTTATCAAACACATTCCTTTCCATGTGCCTCTGCCAGGCACCCAAACCAGCCAGACTGTCAGCGATAAGGCACCGAGGGTCAGAGTGCCATTGTGCCATAAAGTGTCAGGTGTTTGGCCTGCTGATAGGCACTGTCACCATGCTTACCCTGCACAGGCAGCAGATTGTTTTACTGTATGGTGTTTATATTCTTAGGCGGTGAAATTGGCAGCAGACAAACCCTGCTATAAGTCTTCTTTCTTGAGGACCAGAAAGACCAGAGGAGCACCACACTTTTAACTAAGTCACAGCCACGTCGTTGCGAACCCGGTGGCCTAAGCTAAATATTAACATCAACGTTCATACATGCTCACGATGACAAGGCTTACACACGCGTAGCAGATTCATGTTTTAAAGTGGTCTCCATCTTAGTTAAGCTTATTAGCATGCTAATATTTGCTAACATTTGCACTTAACACAAAAAAGAACTTGGATGGAAATATCAATGATGTATTTGGTCATAAACCGAAGTATATGACGAAATACAATTTTGATCTGATGATGAAAAGTGAAGAGCCCCCCAGAGTTATTACATTTCATCCAGAGGGGAACATGAATGTGTTTACAAAATTTCATCGTAATCAGGCAGTTGCTGAGACATTTCACATAAAGCCCAAAATGTCAACTTCATGGTGGTGCCAGCGGAAAAGTCAGGGGTTCATGAAACTCCATAGGATTGATCATCTGCAAACCATGAACGTCTGTGCCAAATTTAGTCCCAATTCATCTAATTGATGTTGAGATGTTTCCCTGGATAACCAAAATTTTGACCAGCTTCTAATGTGACAAAACATTTACCATTTCCCCTGCGTAGCGGTGGAGAGTAAAAACAAAATCAGAGGTGTGATAACTGTTACTGCACTATCTCAGTATCAGAATAGAAGTAGAAGTATGAGGCAGGTCTTAAGAAGGTGGGTGCACCACACAAATAACTGGCAATGTTTCATCACTAAATAACAACTAGGAGATTCTGAATATCATAGACTGATATCAAATGTAGGTATACATTTTTGCTTACACCTCCAAATTATCTTATCATTAATTGCTTTTCACTACTATTTCCAAAAAGACTAATAACAAAACTCCATTAATGCTCTTAACTTTAATGCTACTTAACTTCCTTTCTATAAACACCAGGCACTTAAGATTAAGGTTAATTATTACAATGGCAAACAAGACCAGCAGAACAGCAGTCACTTTAAAAATCATGACAAAGAACCAGGTCATATTATAGGGCCTTCATGCCACGCCACTCTGTATAAGGTGTGATAAGTCCATTAACAGCTTTTGCGTCAGATTTCACAGGCATTAACGGGGGGGCAAATGTATAGCAGCTTGCACAATGATTTTCATTGTTCTATGCTGTGCGTTTTCAGTAGGACATCTTTCCTCAGCTTCATTTCATATCAGCCTGACATTTTATGAAACACAAACTGATATTTTGAATTATTATGTTCTCATCATTTTTTTTATTGCATTCGTCCTCGTGCGAACTTTGGTATAATCAGTGTTATATCTGATATAAGCATCTGCAGCATTGTTTTTATTTGCTCAGTTTGTTGGTTCTGATAATAAAAAATATCGGCCCCGAGATAGAAGTTGTAGTGAGATTAATTAATGATTGACTATATTGAAAGAACAGTACATGCACTGTAAGGTTGGTGTCTCGGTGATAAACCTCATATGCTCCTGATGAAGTCACGCTGCGCATCATGGCTTGCGCAGTAACCAGCTCAGGGGCCACAAAGGGTGAATTCCTGCATCTCTCATGCGCCCGTGGTCAGCCTGTCAGACCATGGCTCATTATATAACAGGACATAGATGGCTATAGGCAGGAGCTGACATGGGCTGAGCTAACTGCCCGGGATGATGAAGTGCTCTCCATGGTGCTCTCTGGTATAAAGTGGTCAGTAGAAGTCTTTATCCATGTCTACTCAGTTTCTAGTTTATGAGATGCTACTGTAGGTTTTCAATACACACTGTAAAAACCTATTTAAAGGACTTAAACATACAGTTTACCGCATTTTTTTGAAAATAGAAAGAAGCTTGTTTTTTTGTTTTGTTTTTTTTTTACATTGTTTTGATCAAACATATATTTTTAATTATTGCATGTGTCAGTTTTGGGATGAAAAAATCATGTCTGCTCTGCTCTTTTGCTTGGCTTTTTCGTGTTTTCTTTTCCTCCATGTTAACACAGGCTCAGCTAATGGCTCAGGGTATCAAAACAGTGTGGGCATTGCGTCTTTAGGGACTATTGGGAGATGAGTACTATGATCTTTAAGAGACACTAGGGACCAGAGAACAATAGATGTCTTCTAGGACAGCATTTTTCCATTATGTCACTGAGACTTTCACACCTTTTGTACAGGAAGCAGGTCATTTTTTTGTGCGTGTGTGTGTTTGTGTTTTTTTCCAATGGTGTTTGTCCACAGTTTCCTGCCGGGCCAGGTCTCTTCTTTCTCACTTTCTGTTTTTTTTCTCCTTTTGTGCAGTCCTCATCCTGGCCCTATTTTATCACTGTGGCTCCCTTGTTTTTGGTGGTATCACATATTTGCTCTAAATGAGATAATCCGTTATGATGCTGTCACAGTTTGATCCAGTGGAACTTTTTATCCTTGAGCACTGAGGTCAGGTATTCAGTGCCTAGGTCATCTTTGTCTTGACATCAGTAGTTACCACCTTGTAGGAAGGATGGCATTTCGTCTGAAAGGTGCTGGCAAATAACTTTTTATTTCACGTATAAAAATAGTGTGTGAGCTGGCACTACCGCAGCCTTTAGTTTTTGTGTACACTTCCCGGTTGTCCAATTGCTCACGTAATTGCCTTTTTATAATCATTTCACATCTGACTTTGACCCAGGTTAGTTTTAATACACATACCAAAGAGTTAAAACTAACCTGCTGCAGCAATGGTGAATTTGCACAGTCCATTTTTAGACTAAACACACACATTGCAAGCACACTTGCACACAAAAAGGCCTATAGCCTTGTATTTTTCTAGTGCAGAGGAATTCCTACAGTATCCAGTTAAACTCACCATCACTAGATCATATCGCAACCCTCTGGGGGGTCCTTAATACAAAAGTAATTGTCTTCTCAGAAGCCCTTTGAGGGTAATAAGAAGTTTATCATTCTCAGAGGCCTGTGTTCATTTTTAAACCTAATGCTGCCAGCAGCATTTCTTGGTGCACCAGGTCCTGGTCAATGTTTGATCAAGGAGGATACCGAATGCTCAACTGTTTTTTTTTTTTTCTTTCCTTTTTGTAAAATAGTGGGGAATATTATTAATATACTCTCATTGACCTTGTGCAGTTTTGTATTTGTGTGTGTATGTATGTATAGGTGCATGCAATTGTTATCAGAAACATCAACATTAAATCCCATAGACTGAATGTTAAATTGTAAAGTATTTAGGCCAGATCAGCAAAGGAATGCAGAGCTTATTTGAGTCCGACAGCTTGTCTTGGTCAGCTAGAGATTTTAGACACTGGTGCGAGCACTGCCCAGCAACACAACGACAGTTTCTTTCTCCTGCACACATGGACACAGTTAAATCTCTCTGTCTTTTTCTGTGTTTGACACACACATAGAGGAGGAATTAAACTGCAGGTGTTGGTGAAAACACCGGAGGGCAACACGGCTTTCCCTTTCCCGCTACCCAGATGCTTTTGCTCTGTCAGTTCTCAATAAGTGACCACTTCCACCTTTTCAAAAACAGAGACAATGGGAATGATGTCTTTCAGGTCTCGTGGGAGACTTGAGTCCAGAAGTGAAGTCATAGCCGAGAATTTGTGCTGTTGTGATGCCTCCTTCATCTGTTTTGTGCTCACAGATTTTAAAAGATTTCTGATCTGAAGACACAGTGTAAAAGTTTCTAGCACCTTGTGTTAAGCCTCTTCAGCCCGAGTTAAGGACACCTTAGTGGTAGACAATAAGGGGTCAAGCAATTTGTGTTCTGTACCCTTCAAATAAAGAATATAATAGTTCACGTTTTGGTAATCATTGACCAAAAGGTCAGTGGAACAATTTTAATCCTGAAGATAATATCTGGAGGCAGCAGAAAATAAAATCACATTGTAGACCTTTTTTAAACCAAACATTTTGACTTTTCATAAGAGAAAAAGCAGAGGTGCAATTAATAATATTAAAGATTGCTCCATTAAGTTCATCAATAAGCCATACCAGTAAGCGAGCATGAATAATACCAGTGACAAGGGACCTCTCTCATTCAGTATTACAAAGATGGACTTTGACTGTAGCCATGATCTAACTTATTATCAAACTGCAGATAGATTCTTGAATTCATCTGATGCCTAGTTTTTGACCGGCTAGGATAAGCCTATTTTGCCATGAATTCTGAGTAAAATAAGACCTTTTTCATACTAAAAATCATGGATGACCAAGCAACCTCGTCAAATCCCTCAGCTCTGTTCACCTCTTGTAGGAAATGTCCAGTCTGCTGTTAGAATTAAACCGTGACAAGTATATTTTACTGGGGACATTCATCAAAGACCGTAGCCGTTCAAAAAAACTTTAAGAGACAGTAAAAAAAACAAAAATTCAAAAAAAAAACCCTCGATACATCTGCTAACTCATCATACAGGCTCAGGCTTTTGTCGGCCTGACTCTACAGTCTAAAAGCCAGTCTAAAATCCCTCCGTCAAACTGGCCCTATTGTTACAGTAAATGGTATGCGGCCATCATTAATCGTATTAATTACCCCTGCTTTGACATGTAAAAATATTTGCAGTATAAATGGTTTGGTGGTTGTCTCAGAGTTCTACTGAGCAGGTTTTAAGTCTGGCTTCTGACCAGTGAAAGCTTCTGATTGAGAGCAACGGTGCTAACAGCTGACCGTTGAGGACACGGCCGATCTTTTTAGCTCCTCAGTCAGAGGTCTGGAGGTCCGTCAGCCCGTCATCGTCTTTATCAGCAGAGACCTAGCAGAGCCAGCGGGGCTAACGAGATTATAAGTTTTGGCCGGCTACCGCGGCATCGGCGGCTCTCTCTCTCTCCCAACTTTGTATACCTTGTCCTGTGGCATCTGTTTGTCATCCTGCTCTCACTGTCCCCGTCTCTCATTCTCCATCCTTATCTACCTTCTGTTTCTTAGACGCCTGGTGGTCCAGTCTCGTGGCTGCATGGTTAAGGTCATGCGGGAACACATAATCACTAATGAAAGACAAAAAAAAAAAAAAAAAAAATCTGAAAGAATTTGACGCCCCCCATCCTTTATTCCTCCCTCTCTCCACCAGTCGCCCTGTGTTCGCTCTCTCTCTCTCTTTCTCTCATTCATTGGTTTAATAAATACGATCTGGTTTAAGAAAGCTGTCCCTGTCTGGTACTTTTTCCGACCTAATTGAATTTTTTTTTTTTTTTTTTTTTTTAAACAACATGTGCTCTTTAAATTCTTATGGTTCTTATGGCTTACACTCTACGTCCACCATGAGCTGTTAGCTCAGTTAGGGCAGAGAGTGGTCACGACCTTATCCATGTTTACATGTTTCTATTTAATGTGTTTCTATTAAGATTGTGGAAATTAGTAAAACTAAAATTGTATTAAAGTTAAAATTTAATTGTTCAGTCATCAAAATAAGTGAAAGCCTCTTGAACAAAGCAGATACAATTTAGTCTAAAGCGCAACCCTCTAGTTGTAGTTGGTGTATTTTTATATCAAGGATTTCAGTTGAGATTATTTATTTATTTATTTTTTAATTCTTTAATTTTGCACCTTTTTAAAAAAGAATCGCAAATCTACAACTGCACATAATAATTTCACATTGTGGTTAAAATGCTTCTGTCTGCCTCTCAGTCCCATAAGAATCTTTCCATGATAAAGAAAAGTGATGTTACCAGGTAGATTCAGTAACAACAACAATAAAACCAACTGAAGCTGGATGCAGATCCACTTTGTCTAATTGGTAATAAGATACTTGTCTTCGGGATGCAGTAAACCTCACCTGTCTTTTCAGCTCAATTCTCATTGTGTCTTTGTTCGCTCTTGTAGAGCAAACAGAGGATTTCATTTTCGTAAAATTGAGAAAGGGGACAGTGATCACTGGTATGGCTATTGCTACAAGAATTAAATGCAAAGTTTCTAAAATAAACTACAGTAATGATGACCTCTTTATTGCAGTCTTACTGTAGTTGTAATTACTAGAGACTTGGTCAATGATTAGCTATGTAACTTCTTTGTAACTGGCAGGTCATTAACAAGGGTTTTAAGAATAGGGGAGACTAATAGGTGTTAGAAATAAGAGGGAAAGGAGATGGGGGGGATTGTGGGGGATAGTTGGTCTTTGTGACAGGTTTTTGTTTTTTGTTTTTTTTGTTTTTTTTGGGGTGGAGGCTGGGAGGTCACCCATCCAACCACCGCAACCCCCTCCCCTCTTCTGTTCTCCCTCCTGCCTTGGCTAGTCTCCATGTGCCGGGCTCAGGGCCTTGGGAATGAATGGCGCCCGGGCTCTGCTCTGTCTTTGAAGCCAGCCAGGAATGCGAGGCCTCTTTTTTTTTTTTTTTTTTTTTCCCCTCTCTGTTGTTCAGGCAGCCGGCAGCACTAGCAGCTATCCGCAGCAATGAAATATTCCCTCTGCTTCACTCATTGTGCATCGGAGAGCCGGACGTCATAGGCTGGCCAATCAGTGGCTCCCGCAAGGCAGCCTTGGGTCTCGGTGGGGGGAGAAGCGACTCGCTAGAAGTCTTCCCTCTAATATCTGGCTCTCCTGGTTACTTAGTATGGTCCCTCATCGGAGGAAGAAGGATGTTCTGAATGAGAAGCGAGGACGGAAATCATTTGGCTAATCCCTGTTTAAGTTGAAACTTAGGGGAAACTTGTTGCTGTCTCAGATGGAAATCAGGAAGGTCAGCGACTTAGCCTCAAAGTTTGGGTGAGTTTTCCAATTTTTCTTGCTAGTTATCGCCTCCAAAGTTTATACCCTTTTATTCAAAACCAGTCAGCAAGGAGCTGATCCCTAAGTAGTTCCCAATCCGCCTCGCCGTGGTGACTGTTGATCCAGTCTTCCAACTTTGTGTTCAACTTTCCTGCTGTCATTGTTCAGTTCTCTTGTCTCTTGTTGTTGTGGTTTGCGTGTGAGGGTATTTGTCTGGGCTGGTCACCCTCTGCCTCACATTCCCTCCCTCCCTCTCTCCTCTCTGTACATTTTGTCACTGGCTGTCCCCTCCATCACTTCCACTTGAGCGCTCCCCTGTTTGGGAGCCTCTCTCTCTGTTCGGGGAGTGAAGAGGAGGGCTGGAAACCACACACACACACACACAGAGGAACACACACAGGAACACACAGGAACACACAGGGGGACACACACACACACACTGGGACACACCACAGATCAGAAGGCCCTTCATAAACACATGGAATCCCCCTTAATACTGTAGTTCCCAAAGGCTCCTCGGAGTTGGGTTTTGTGTGTATGCAAAACGACCACCTAGGATCATCTTTGATTCAGGTTTTTCAGCTTGGCCAACAAGCTTAGCAATACTGAAAAAAAATTTTGCTCATTAGAAATGTTTATAAGGGAGTTTTAAATTGTCGGTCTAGTTTACTAAGTAGCCATTCACTGGAGGATTTTTTGCATTTGTTGGTTAAGATTGATTTAAAAAAAAAAAAGAAAGGTACCATAATGTGGACAATGTTTCTTGCACTTCCCATCAGTGGTGAGGCCCAATTTTCATACTGCAGTGTCAGAGTTGATGAACTGGTTGGCTTGTCTTTGTTTTATTGGCAACATTAACCTTTCTGTGTGCATGACAGGTATGTAGCTTCAACTTGATGACAAAGTCAACGAAAGTCATGCAGGTCATGGGTGAGAGAGGCCATTTGCCCTGTCTTAAGAGTCCACAGTAAAACCTAAACCTGTCATTAACTTGCTGGGGCTCATTTCTGTACTGAAGATGACTTGAGTTTTTTTCAGGATAACTGAGGATGGCAGAGGGTTTCCATGTGTTATCAGGCTGCAGGAATTTTATACCTGCAAGTTTTTTAATTTATTGCATTTTTACAGCGAAAAAAGGAAACTATTATGAAGAGTCCGACTGAAATCAGGACGGTGGTTAATTGGCTTCTGGTAGTCAAAAGATTTAGCTATTCATCCCAGTTCTAAATGAACAGTCTGTACAGTATGAGGGCTTCAGCAAATTCACTTTGAAAGGCCCAAAGATTATTCATCATGTGGTATTTGCAAATATTTTATGGGTTTATTTTGCTCTACTGTGTCTTAGCTGCACGCGAATTTCAGTTTAATAGCAAAGAACAACATATTGAATTGTTCGGTGGTCAGAAGAAAGATCAATCTTGCCTAAATTGTTACATTTTTGGGTAATCATTTGTTAAAAATAGATAAAGCATATACTTCAGTGTCCCAAGAATACTTTGGGGAAAAGGTAAACAAATCTTTATGGGCCGCAGTGTTGTATATCATTATCCATTATCCATCCAAGGCATTATCCATTTATCACATGACTAGTTATCCCATATTTCTGTAGTTCCATATGGAATTCCTGACATTTTTTCTTGTGTGTGCTGCAACGTGCACAACCAACCTCAAGGCCCTTAATTAGAGGCCTTGTTGATGAAAAATGGCAGACAGACTCCTTCAGCAGTTGGTTAACTGTACTGACCTACAAAACCAAGCTGCAGTTATCTGTGTCAGCCATGAAACACATAATACTTTATATCTCGCTCACATGATGATCTTAGTTGTTATTGCTACATTAGGGAATATACTTTAAATTTCTTACCTTCATTGCTTTTAAATTACTGTTCTGACACAGCAATGCCGATCATTATATTGCTCTAACTTAGTAGTTTTCAAACAGCTTTAAAAATGTAAATTTTTTGGCTCTTACAAATTGCGATTAAAAGGTGAAATCCCAGATGAATGAAGAATAAATGGTAAAACACATTTTAAACCTTAATAGGTAGAGTTAAAGGAGGTTCTCCCTCTGCTGCCATGTACCAGCATCTCAACTCTGCTGAGAAGTTATATACATTTTTGAACTTATTAGTTCTCCACTGGAAAAAAGAAAATGAACATTTTTTTCAGTTAAGGGGTATATGATTTGTTTTTACAACCTATAACAAATGGAACAAAATTTCTCACTATAGGAATTTGGCCTAGAAATGCCTGGCGTCTGGTGTCTGATGTCTTACTGCTTTCTGGCACCTTAATAGTGTTTTTCAACATAAACCACCATGTTAAAAAAAAAAGCAACTTTTTTTTCCATGGTAATTTTTTCTCGAACGGTTGGCTGCTGCAGAATTTTCTCCCATGCAGTGTAGATTAGGTATGAAGGTGTTTTTGCTTTTATTTTGGCAGTATGCAGTGCGTACCATTAACGTAGTCGATATGCCAAGCTGACATTTTAACACAAACATGCATGTTTGTGTTAAAATGTCATGCTATTGCAAAGCAGTCAAAACAGCTGTGTAATGGTATGTTAGCAAAAGCCATGTGGTATATTGAGTATCAGTCATGCACTGGAAGTTTTTACTCTCACTTGTTGTCTGAGGACATATTTTGTCAAACCATTTCACTCTTTGGCAGTCATTTTCTCCAGATGTATGGCAGTAGCGTGAATATTGAGTTAAGATTTCAGGCTGATAACCATTTTGTGCTGTGTTTGTGTTTACTCCCTCAGGAGCTACTGAGCAGATGATCTCAAGAGGCTTCGAGTAAACAAAAAGGAGGCAGGAAAATGACCTAATTAGTGACAAGTGTGATGGACAAGCTGGTGCAAATGTGTTTGTGGTAATTTTCCTCGTTTCACCCCGCAAGGCAGACACATGCGTCAGCGCACACTCACGCAAGACACATTTATAAACCCTGCCCTTCCCTTCCTGCCATCCGCCCCGGTCCTCCATGGATTCCTACAACTTCCACTTTGAGAGAATGAGCAACGTGGACCTGCATCCTCTGAGCCTGCCTGTCAGCCGGCTCTACCCAGCCAAGTCCAACAGCAGCATCGTCGACCAACTTGCACACCACCAACACGGCAAAGGAGACTCTGCCTACAGTTCCTTCTCTGGCGGGTCCACTGCCCCGGACAACCCTTCTCCCTTCTTCCCAGATGAACTACACTCCAGCTCCTTCAGCCACTATGCTGATCTTAAGAATGTAAAGTCCATTTACCATCCCACCCAGGCTCTGCAGTCTGATTCAAAGACCATGGACCAGCTCTATCACTCTGTGGAAGCTATCTCTCAGAACTACAGCTACAATACCAGCACAAGTCTAAACCACCACAGCCACAATGGCAATGATAGTTTCCATACCAACAACAAAGCACTTTCAAAACAAGAAGTGCCTATGGGGGGCCCATCCCAAGGTACTCATCCTCCACCTCCAGTACCAGCACGCATGGATAGTTTCATAACCACAAAAAACTTGGAGAATAGCAGGACACACTATCAAAGTACCAAGTTTGAACCCCAGCTGCCACAGCCTAAAAACCAGTCCAGACCCTACAACCGACTCCATTCGCAGCACCATGGTCTGAATGCCCGAAGCCCTGAGAGGACTAGCCCAGATACAAGCAACTCAAGCTTAAATTCTGACCCGGTGTATTCAGTTTGGAGGGGCTCTCAACAGCAGCAACCACAGACCCATCAACCACCAAGCTACCGCCCTCACCTCCAGCCTCATGATAAGAGCAGGATGCCGTTGAACCAAGACTACCCTCTCATCATGGATAGCAAAGCTGCCTCTGAGCAGCAAAAATCACCAAACATCCTAAGCGGATCACCTACCCGAGGCACAAGTCTGTCCGAGTACTTGAAACCCAGACACCTCTCAACAGGTGGAGGGTTTAATGGAGACCATCACACTTCCGGTGGTAGCAGTAACTATTTTGAGAGTCAGCGCAAAAGGGCGCATTCGGCTGATGATTGGCTTGGGTCCGAGCCGACCCGAGCTGCCAGCCCCTGGAATGCCGGTCAGGGTTTCATCAACAGCAGCATCCAACATAAGGGTCAGTTCTACTTTGTCACAGGAGTGTGTAAGCTGTCTGACCCTGGTATGAAGACATGTTTTTCATCTGTGCGCGGGTCTGAGGATGGAAGTGGGAGCTCCGCTGTGTCGGAGAAGCCCCGGTTAAGAGAGAAAGAAAGAAGCCACAGCACAATGGATAATTTGTTTAGACCTCTCCAAGAGAGTTCTTGCACTTTCGGTGGTACAGTTCCAGATGACAGTGAGGTTTTCACTTCTGTGTCTCAGGGCAAACACATGTCCTCCAGGAGTCAGGATCAGGAGAATCACAGACCATCCTTCATCTCGACGCAGTCCTCTCAAAGCTTTGATGCCTTAGAAGAAATCGACATTATCCAGAATCGTGAGATTGGCCGCCACACAGCAAACAACCCCATATTCTACTGTGGACCGGACAGAAAGTGCCCACCCCGTTCACCGACACCAACGAAAGAGGTCAGTTCATTAATAAGCAATCAACAGCCCAACCACCACACTAGAGAGGAGCAGGCAAAGAGAGGGAAACGGTGGCCTTTGGGGGATCTAGCCAGTGAGAGGATAAACAAAGAAACGACCCCGCTTCTCTATCACCTCACTGAAGCTAACAGGGCAGCCTTACAGCCCAAAAAGGCTGATTTTAGTATAAAAGGCAAGGAAGCAATGCTAAACAAAACAGGTCATGGAGCTGTGGTAGTAAACAACAGCGAGAGACCTCCACAAGGTGACATGAGCATGAACGACAGAGGGGACGTTATCTCTGCTGCTTGTAACACTCTGGATAACTCATTTAAAAAGTACTACAAAGAAAAGCTGAAGGATGCCCAGTCTAAAGTTCTGAGGGAGACTTCATTTAAAAGGAGGGACCTGCAGCTGTCATGGCCACACCGTATAAGGCAAAAACCTGAGCCGAGGCCTACAGTGATTCACGCGTTTTCCTCATCACAGGACTCCGAGACTTCCACAGATACACTCACTCCATCTGTGACCTCTGAGGAGACAGAGAGGGAGAGCATTGAGGAAGAAGTCAGGGAGAGTCAGAAGGCGATGGACAAAGAGACCGGAAAGGAAATCGGGAGACAAGCAAATGGGTCCCAGCCCCAGGTGGCACGCATTGGAGGCAGGAAGAGATTGACTCTGGAGCAGAAGAAGATGTGCTACTCTGAGCCAGAGAAACTCAACCAGCTTGGTGGTACCCCCAGCCACTCTGCTTGTCGTTCATTTGGTAGCGAAAGTGACAACCTGTTCGCAGCTGAACGTGAAGAAGAGGAAAATGAGCAACAAGGAGAGCAGGGACTGGTTGCAGCACGGAGGAAGATGTTTGAGACAAGAGATCGAGCCCTTTCAGCCTCTAGTGCCTCAAAGACGAAACTAAAAAATCTGCAACACAAGGCTCTGGTGGAGTACATGGAGCGTAAGACAGGCCAGAAAGTGGCTGAGCCACAGCAACCAGCGCCTCAGTTACCGCCTCCTCCCAGACAAAGGCACTCTCTGGGGGAGAAACCATTTGACTGGGCTTCCAGGCCTCTGTCAGGAAATCATGAAGGCAAAAATACGAAGAAGCAACACCATAGACCCCACTCTGCAGGCCGCATCCTTGATTCCTCCACCAGCTCAATCAGGTCAGTAAGAGAAACAAAAACAGAAAGTGAGAAAAATCTTTTGACATATGAAATGAGACATTTTAAGAGTTTTTTTTGTTCTTCTTTCTGCAAAGCAGGTATGCACAGTTCTTCTCAGCACAGTCTTGTTCAGGCCAATATGTTGGCCAGTCAAGTCAGCCCAGATGGAGTGAGAGCCAAGGTCCTTCTCAGTCAAAGTCTGCCTCAGTGGAGAGTCTTTTAGACCAGTCAGAACCACCTAGTTTCTTCAGGAACAGATCAACATCTATACCACATGCATTTGAGGTAAGCTGATGCAAAAGATTTAATATTAGTAGAAACCTATAGCTTTAACCTTTTTCCTTAGCTTAAATTCCACCTATCTATGGTGTATTACATCGGATAAAGTGTCTAATAAGCTTTCTATCACAAATACATGAAATTTATTTTCCAGTATAATATGAAAACCCCTCCATTGTACAAGCAAGAAAATTAGGGGGGAAAGGATTACTTTTTGACCCATGTCTGGCTGTTTCTGTATTATTTCACACTCATATTACATACTCGGCTATTGAAATAAGAGGAAAACCTCTAAGTGTGTATGTAACTTTTTGTTCTTCTGGGTCTACAGGCACACGACCCCGAGAAGGATCCTTTAGCAATAAAATCTATGGAAACCTTGAGGTATGTACCAGGACTATAGACAAATGGGGACATTTTTATTGGTTTTAGGTCAGGAAAGTATTAGGTCAGTGACTGTGGCACAGACTATAAATCTCAACTTGATTCAATGTGGCACTGGAAAGTAAACACCCAACTGCTTCAGCAAACCAGCATTCCTTTTCAAAGATTTATGCATTGACTGTAACAGAAGAATCATTGACTGAACAATTCAAGGAGTTGGGCTTTTTCTCAAAGCTATGTTGTGATTTGTCGGAATATCAAATTTTTAATACCAGTGCTGAGATAAAAAAAATTTCCTGAAACTTCCTATGATGCATTTGTTTCCGCCCATAAAAATGTGACAATTTTTGTTTTCATTCCAAAGTTAAGACTTTCTGTTCTAAAGTAATCAGAGTTTATATGAATTACATGGTTTATACTACACAATTTACACTTAATGTCAATTTTAGTCCCCAGAAAAATGCCACGGAGGATTCCTTGGAAAAGCCAGTGTCCGAGGGCCAGCAGCTTGTCCGTGTGGTTGCACAAAGGGGGAAGTCCATGGAGGAGCTTGGGGCTTCAAAATTAACAAGACCATCAGCCTTGAGTAAAAGTTCTGAGCAGCTAGATCAACTGTTTAGACAGTCGACCGGACCAGGAGGACCAGAAAGAGACAAGAGGAGTGTTTCATTCATCGCTGAAGTCAGACAGGCACAGGCGCAGGAAAGAGGGAGCAAAAAACAACATTTACACGAGCAGGCGGTAAAAGAACCAGAAGCTGCTGGTCAGAAGAACACTCAGGGACTGAAACAAAACCAAACCCAGGAAAAGCCCCTGTTGAAGCAGAACTCAGAACCAGGGGAGGATGCAACAGTAAGAACAAGGAACTCGAGTAGATCCACTTCCCCAGCCTCCGGCTCCGCTTCTCTGGCCAGGGTTCAGTCTGGGTGTCCTGGATCTCACGGCTCTGTCACTGAGGAGTTTAGGTCCAGCAGACTGCCCAGTGAGACTTCATCTAACCCGCCTTCCCCTAGGGGTCTAGAGAGTAGTGAGAGGGAGATCAAATTCACCTCATCCAGCCCTACCCAGACAAATCCTCCCTGTGAAAACAGGCCTTGCTTAAGGTAAGATTAGACTCCATTTTAATGCAGACAGACTAAAAGGAACTCTGACAGGTGCTTGTGATTCTCCAAATATGATTTGGCCAGGTGTGATTCTTAACTGCAATTTGTTTAACTTCCATTAGAGTCAGGACTCCTTCCTCTGTGAGTGGATCAGACAGAGAGCAATCAGTGGATGAACCAAGCAGTGACACCCTACTACCCAATTCAAGCCTCGAAGTCACTCTGAGCTGCGGCGTCACCACAGATCCGTCGCTGTGGATTCTCCCAACAGAAGAAGAGATCAAAGAGGAAGTCCAGAATCCACTGCCGACAGACAGCGTTTTTGATGACGAGTCCACCTGCCCGGCTCCTCAGACGCAGACAAGCGAAACCTCTGTGTCTCCCAGCACGTCCGTCTCTGACACTGATGTCCCTCAGCGGCCGGAGGAGGAGAAAAAAACAGAAACGGAAGATGAGAAGTCAGACGAAAAGCAGGAGATGGAGGAGAGGGGGGCACCAGAGGGAGAGACGGAGAGCCCGGAGGGGCCCGGTGAGAGACCTCGGTGGGAGGAGCTTGCGGAAGCAGTGGTCAAGGCCGACCAGTCGCTGGCCAGAGTGCTCTACCCGCTGGCCAATCGTAAGACGGCATTGATGCTGATGGAGCAGCTGCTGTCAGAGGACACGCTGCTGATGGAGGAGCACTACAAGAAGAAACAGGAGCAGAGAGGAGCAGCAGAAAGGTAAATGTTAATGTTCTGGAATATTAAACCAGCTGTGGCAGCCACACATAAACCTTTAGTGTTCAGTTGGGAGCATTTTACTGCCTGAGTTAGAGAACACAGCAAACTCCTGAGAATACTTAGCTTGAAATGATGCATATGACTTCTTTGGAGTAGATATTGAAGATAACTACACTTGCTTTATAAATTTCCCATCCTTTCAGGTGATTAATGCAACCCTTTATCTTGTATACACGTAGCTGTGTAGATGGAAAGAATAATCCGTCTCACTCACACATCTCTTCCATGAATAATTAACATGATGCTTGTGCAGACAAAGCCGAGTTAATTAGGATTCCTAATGTTCCCCTCAGAAATTTGATACTTGCTTCTAATCGCCAAAGATCTTGGCTCCGCCAGCGCTGTGTTACCGCTTGTTGCATCACATGTACAGACACACCTAGCTATCTGCTTGCTGCTGTACAGACACACCTGGCTATCTGCTTGCTGCTGTACATGCACTCACATTTCTGCTAGTGTAAGCAAACCTCAGATACAGAGAAGGTACAATGCATTTCTGTTTTGTAATAATTGGATAACACTTGGGTCTTGCTAAGAATGCACTGCATGTAAAGATACTACGTTGTGCAACTGAAAGAAGACTAACATTTGAGCATGAGTATCATGATGACAGGAGTTATTGTTTTTATTAACAGGGCGCAAAGAAGTTAGTCTGACATAAACACATCTTTCTTCTTCTAGTGCTGAAGCGGTCGAAGGGGCTGAACCGTCCTCTTGTCTTTCTGCTCCTGACAGCCTTAAACCTCAGTATACAGACCTGCAGAGCAAAACTGACATCACTGAGAAGAAGGTAGTTGTTAATACAAGCAAAATACTTGCTGCTTTTGGTCCAAATTTGTCCGAGCAATTGTAATGTGCATATTTTAATCCTTTTATAGAATAAAATCCTTTACCAATTCCTCATGACAGAGAAAATGAAGTATTATTTCAAAATCAGAACAAAAAGAAACCATTACAAAGATATTACAAAAATAACAAATAGTAAGAGACAGTATATGTCTATTATTGTCTTTACTTTGTTGCTTGTACAAAACAAACCAGACAGAACGGCAGAACAAACAGAACTTTTAACTACGCACTTTGAGCTGTCGTCTCATTGTATTTTTTTCTTTTTAAAACACAAACTTGGTGGTGATTTCATATTGATGCCACCTAGATGCTATTTGGCCTTCAGTGGACTAATTTCAAGCAGTGATAGCGGTCTCTCTTATCACATGATGCACTGTCTGCCTCTATTCAGTGTCTCCTACTTCTCATTTGTGTTTTAGCACATAGTCCCCCCTGTATGCCCTGAAAATTCACTTTTTTGCAGAATAGCTTTATCCATGATTCTGTAAAAGCAAATGTGAAATAAATATTTGATTTGGTTTGCCTTGAATCTAAAATTTATGTTGACAAGTTGATAAGTACATTTTTCACCACATTTTTTTACTCATCAAAATTTTGCTGCATCATTGCCTAAAATCTCTCACACCTTTCTCTTCTTCTGCTCGAATGAACAGAATCTTTTACTGTCCTATATCGAGGAGCATCTGCGTTCACTGGAAGAGATGCGTGGCGCCCTCCAGACAGAGATTCAGGAGAACGTGGCCCGCGGGGAAGCACTGGAGGTGCTGGTCCGCGACCGCTGTCTGCCTGTGGAGCTGGAGAGGTACAACCTGTTCATAGGAGACCTGGAGAGGGTAGTCAGCCTGCTGTTGTGCCTCTCTGCTCGGCTGGCCAGGGTGCAGAACGCCCTGAGCACCGTGGACCAGTACACAGATGCCGAGGAGAAGGTGAGGGAGCAAAACCTTTTTATCCAGCCCCCTTTTTGGGGATCAGTTTGTTCATAAATTAGGTCTTTAGGTTCTCTAGCAAAATTGTTGTCCTTTCATTTCTGTATGCCATGAAAAACAGCTTGCAAAAACTTGAAACTTACCCTGGATGAGTAATTCATTACTTTGAAGAAGTTATTGCGCTGTTTTGTCAAGTTGTAAAATTGTCTGATGGTAATGCATGTACCAGCAAGATTTGTTTGTGTTTTGTTTGTCTTTTCTTTACTATCAGAATGAGCCACGAGTGGAGCCTTTTTAGCAGCTAGTTCTCAAAAGCATTGTAATTAGTCACAGCTCACATCACATAAGCTGTAAATCTCTATCCAAAATTGTAAAAATGCAATTTAAATGTGTCAGTACTGCCCCTTGTTCCTTTGTCTTGTATATGTTAGGCATACTCGGACTAATATTTGGGGTTAAAGTTTAGCTGAATCAGTTGAGAGTTGATAAAAATCTACTGATGAACTCTAATGCACCGCCATGTGCTCAGCATATCATGATCCCATTTACGAACACGCCTCTCACCTCTGAATTTGTTTACAGATACACAGTAATGCATGCAAGTAAAATCATACTGTCAGCGAACGCTCCCTGGCAGATATAATTCATATGATACTCTGCAGCTCATTTAGAGCTTTTGGTGAAAAGCATAAGCGTTGGAAGTACGTGGCTGCTCCCGTGTCTTCAGCTATACTCTCATTCTGTTTACCTTAGAACAGCAAACATGCTACTTGGGGAAAGTTGAAGGGCGACCTAAATGGAGTCAAGGTTTCTTACTGTGTGGAATTCAAAAAATGTCAGGTTTATCTGAGTTTAACTGGCCATTTTTAACGTATCCCGTGTTTGAGCCACAAGATCTAAAAGGCATTTTAAGGTTATTTTTACTTGTACTTTAGTTTAATAGAGCCTCCCTTTCAAGAGTTTTTTTTTATGGTTTCATATATTGAAAAATGATGTGAAAATTTCAATATGCACCTGAGGTAGCTGCCATTCATTAAAATGTTTACTGTTAGGTCCTTGTTCAAATACAGTTTTATTCACTTCCTATTGAATTAATCAAAGATCATTGTGAGTAGTGTAACAGGATCTGCCTTGAGCTCTGAGCTGTGCTTTGTTTTCCTTCTGAATGTCCTTTTTGATTATGCGTCCCGGTATTTTCAACATCCATTTATGTTTGCATGGATGCATTCGATTTCTAGATTTATCCCTGAAAGGGCTCTTTGTTTGTTTTTGCATCTGTAAAAGCCCAAGAACGTGCAGCATACTGAGGGCTAGTTAGAGGCTCATTTGCTTTCTTGCGGCTATCAGCAACACTGGTATTTACACTGACTCACCGAAACTCCAGCCTGGTTTCGATGACATTTGTATCTACCCTGCCCTCTGTTGACATAAGGTAACACTGCGCCTCCTGACCTGTGGCTGTTTGAAACATGATCATGCAGCTTTCACAGCCTGAGTGACATATTATCTTTCAGTTAAAACAAAAATATATCCCAAAAAAGACACTTGTGGTTAAAAATCTAAACTTTTTGACATGAGTAATTTTCAGATTTCATATTAGACATCTTAATATTCTGTCCTTGGATAATAAAGGTAAATATTAAATTCAAAAGATATACACAACAACTTGCAAGGCACGATTCAACGCTAGAAAAAGGTTGAAATTTCAGTAGCAGACTTAACATACTTCTTTGTCCCTGATTTAATCTGTTATCTATATTGGGTGTGATTCATCTTCTCTGTCCCATCTCTTCATCTCCTCACTCAGCAATCTCTGGATAGTCGCCACCGTCTGCTGTGCAAACAGAGGGAGGACGCCAAAGATCTGAAGGATAACCTGGACCGGAGAGAGAACCTGGTCTCCACCTTCCTGTCACGCCAGCTGTCTGCTGAGCAGCTGCAGGACTACCGGCGCTTTGTCCAGACCAAGGCCTCCCTGCTCATCCGGCAGAAGGACCTGGAGGAGAAGCAGAGGTTGGGAGAGGAGCAGCTGGAGGCTCTCTCCAACAGCCTGAATCTGTGAGGTGAAGGAGAGGCAACAAAAGCCCTGGATTTCTCCTTCCCTCATTTACTTTCCTTGAAAGAGGAGTTTTGTCTGCGCTTTGCTGGCTCAGTTTGCCACATACAGACACAGGACATGGATTATAAGTGGTCCAGCTGGTATCTGTAACCCTTTGCACCCTGTCACGACTGTCTTTTGTCCTTAAAAAGAGTTTGACCGGGCTATAGACAGTTACCATCATGCCGTTCTGTTCCCCTCTCACTACTACAACTATTGGCTGTACATGGGGTGCACGATAAAGACTGTTGAGACCGAAGCTCATTGCCTTCCTGTCATCTACCATGGGTGTCCAGGAAGCTCACCCACTTTCCGCCCAGCACCGTTCTGCACAATCTGAAAGTTGCGTTTGAACACTCGTCCCCTTCTGTTTTTCATGTTTCCTTTGACTTTAAACAGAAAACTGAACTTTTTCTTTTTTTTTTCTGTGTGCCTTGGTATTGGTGTTGCTGTGGAACTTTTTCCATTAGTGCTGCTGTGTGGAAACTTTGCATCCGCTGTTAGCAATTCAGTAACTGTCCTTTTTTTTCATTAAGATTTTAGTACTACAGCCCTGTATCTGCACCTGTGGAAACCTATTATAAGCTTTAAGATTGTATTTTGACCAGTGAGAGGGCTTCAGTGAAAGAGAGTGGCCTGAGAGGGGGCGGTGTGTTGTATCATGTCAGTAAAATGTACAATAGATTTGGTAGATTTCATCTTTTTTTTTTAATGTTCTTATTCTTAATGTGTTTCAAATTAAGGCACTAAAAACCAAAAAAGGTGAATGAAAAAAAGCACTTTGTAATTATACATTAATGCACATTTCATCAAATCAGATTTGTTCTCAGAAAAAAATTCAGTGAAAGCCTTACTCCATCCAGTTTAAAAATATTTTTATTTTACTTGTTTTGTCAATGATTTTAATAGGAATGTTGACATTTTGTTTTATAAAGGTACATGAGCATACCCAGCAGCATTAAGGATTGTGTACAAATACGTTTCCAACTAACTTCATGCTTCACGATATAAAGTTTTAATGATTTTTTGCTGGAACCCGATCTTAATACGGAGGTGCTAAACCTCTTAAAAGCAGTTTATAAGTAAGCATCAATTATATTACTGCTTTCTCCCAATGTCCTTTTGTTGCAGAAATGACATGTGATACTTGAAATTATTTTTTTATAAATAAGAGGAAAGTCCACAACCTACTTCAGGTGTCTTAAACTAATTTTATATTCACTACCTCCACAGCGTAGCCCATTTTTAGACACATTAGTGGCTAGTTAAAAAGCTCTTCTTGATAGCCCTGGATGAAAACACTCTTGGATCAAATTACCTTCCCCAGAAAAGAATCTCACATTTTTAAACGGCATCCAAATTTCCTTGTTAATGTTTTTAATTAGTTTTGATAGTTGTATTAATTCCTTTTGTACTAAATCTCCAACAAGACACACTGATGAATTGTCTAAGAGTGGTGTGAGCTGTTGCTCGACATCATAAATTGTCCTGTGTGTGTGTGTGTGTGTGTGTGTGCGTTTGTGCATGTGTGTGCGTGGGTGCGTGCGCTCAAGATTGTGAATGTTCAGGTAGAGAAAACAGAAAAATTGAACAGAAAAACAGAACTTCTCTTGGTGTTTGCTGTGTTTAGTTTTAAACAAAACTACTATGAAGTCAAAAATGATGAAAATGTTAAGGTGATCCAGTGTTTGGGTTGACTGTTGTGTATGTCATCATTAGGTAATAATGACACAGCATCATTAGCAGCCTCCACATACAAAAAAAAAAATAATTAATCAATGAACATTGAATGTCAAACAAGTGGACAGGTAAACAACTGAGAGCAGGTTTTTCTCTGGAAGAAGAAATTCTTCTACCCCTAAAGATATTTTCCGTTTATTGCTAAATAGTTTCACCACTGCCACCAACAGTCCTAAAACATTTCTCTGGATTTATGATCCTGTCCCTCTCAGTTTGCTAAACAAATGTATGTTTGTTTTGGCCTTTAAGCTGACGCAAGGACGAGGGGTTAGGAAAATACTCTCGTGTTGTTCCCTCACAGCCTGCTGGAATTCCTCAAGTATGCAGAAGACCGGCATTTTTGAGATAGAGAAGACTGGGAGAGAAGGCAGAGAACGTAGTCCAAAAAAAGGAGAAGCACATGGATAAATACTCATTTTAGTTTTTGCTGCTTGTGCATACATACAATGAACATTTAAAACGACAGGGGTCATAGAAAAGGGGCCTGTTTTTTGAGGTAGGATCATATTTGTTTAGTTGGTGGATTTTGTTCAAAATACTGACAGTGGAAACTTGTGACACTGACACAAACAGAATCCGTTTTAAACCCAAAAAGATGTGATTTATTTCAGTGAGTTCCAGCTGATTGGATAACAGAAGACTCATATCTAAATCCACTTTCTCTGGTCTACTTCAGACCTGTTTTCTTTTGAGCGTTTTAGTTGTGTTTCTGTGCCTGTTTGGAGTTGTAAATTCCATGCTGTTTGTAATATTGTGAATAAATTAAGCTCTCCCTCTCCTTCCAGTGTTTTGCGTATCATCTTCATCCACACCGAACTTGTCTAAGGTCAGTTTTTTTCCCCGAATCAGTAACACTCACACCAAGAGCGGTAAAGAAGTGCACACACACAGACACACATCCAACCTGAACTTGTGCAAACAATTAGTACAAGAGGATCGCATCACGTGCAAGACATGACAAACTATACATAGCACTGCAAATACAGCCTACATGAAATATTCATGTGAAGAGTTGACTCATACTTGGTGCTAATATTTTTTTAAGGTGGGAGGACAGTGAAGTTTGGATATTTTGTCACACTTCCATTTTAAACCGATGACATCGTCTTATCCACTATCCTGTTCTGGCTTTCCTCTACCAGAGATCTGAATTTTTCTCAGTAACCTGGGTTTTCCAGGTTTGGTTATTTGTCTCAGAGTTCGTCTCTGCCCTCTGTAGGCCCGTCGATACACTGCCTCTCAGAATCCGGTGATTTACTGTCACTGAAATCTCCCTGGCAGACAGAATACTGGCGTAATCAGTTCCCTCTGCATTTTTATTAAAGTTTTCTGTTGGGTATTACATCAAAGAAAAACAACTCCTTTAAAATACAGATGTTTTAGAGAACATCGCACACAAAAAAGGCTGCAGAGGATAGAAAAAATGCCTGTAAATGAATGAAGGAGTTGATATGTTTTGGAACTTCCTGGGGCTCTGGACTGGATTATGTGATTTCTTTTTTTTCAAACAGAATTTTATTAATCCTAATCATTTTTCATTTAAATTGGGAAGATGCGTCATATAATCAAACTCTGCACTGCCTTTGTGATGAAATGTTTCATCACAAATGCAGCTGGGTGTGAAATGTGTCCGTATCTTGAAACAAGGTGAAATAAAGCTAAAGGGGAAAAAAATGGCGGGGAACAAGGTTTGCTTCGAGGGAATAATTTGACATTTTGGGAAACGCCCTTTACGAGATGAGGATCTTGAAACCACTCTCACTTTTAAATGGTAAGTAAGGAGCTGCTGCCGGCGGCAGGTTGTCTTAGCATGAAGACGAAACAGGAGGAAACCGGCGGCCCTGCCTCTGTCCAGAGCTAACTTCAGTCTGCCCTCCAACACCTGTAATCCAAAACCCACCAACATGTTCACATGGCCATTTTTGTATAAATGTTAAAATAATTATATATTATTAAATATTATAATAATAAATTGAACAAATGAGAGATAATGTGTTAATTAGTGGCCATTAGAGGTGCTGGCAGGTTGACTTAGTTACCATCTGTAAAAAACCATCTGCTAAGCTATGCTAAGCTAAGCTAAGCTAAGCTAAGCTAAGCTAAGCTAAGCTAAGATAAGCTAGGTTAAGCTAAGCTAAGCTAAGCTAAGCTAAGCTAAGCTAAGCTAAGCTAAGCTAAGCTAAGCTAAGCTAAGCTAAGCTAAGCTAAGCTAAGCTAAGCTAAGCTAAGCTAAGCTAAGCTAAGCTAAGCTAAGCTAAGCTAAGCTAAGCTAAGCTAAGCTAAGCTAAGCTAAGCTAAGCTAAGCTAAGCTAAGCTAAGCTAAGCTAAGCTAAGCTAAGCTAAGCTAAGCTAAGCTAAGCTAAGCTAAGCTAAGCTAAGCTAAGCTAAGCTAAGCTAAGCTAAGCTAAGCTAAGCTAAGCTAAGCTAAGCTAAGCTAAGCTAAGCTAAGCTAAGCTAAGCTAAGCTAAGCTAAGCTAAGCTAAGCTAAGCTAAGCTAAGCTAAGCTAAGCTAAGCTAAGCTAAGCTAAGCTAAGCTAAGCTAAGCTAAGCTAAGCTAAGCTAAGCTAAGCTAAGCTAAGCTAAGCTAAGCTAAGCTAAGCTAAGCTAAGCTAAGCTAAGCTAAGCTAAGCTAAGCTAAGCTAAGCTAAGCTAAGCTAAGCTAAGCTAAGCTAAGCTAAGCTAAGCTAAGCTAAGCTAAGCTAAGCTAAGCTAAGCTAAGCTAAGCTAAGCTAAGCTAAGCTAAGCTAAGCTAAGCTAAGCTAAGCTAAGCTAAGCTAAGCTAAGCTAAGCTAAGCTAAGCTAAGCTAAGCTAAGCTAAGCTAAGCTAAGCTAAGCTAAGCTAAGCTAAGCTAAGCTAAGCTAAGCTAAGCTAAGCTAAGCTAAGCTAAGCTAAGCTAAGCTAAGCTAAGCTAAGCTAAGCTAAGCTAAGCTAAGCTAAGCTAAGCTAAGCTAAGCTAAGCTAAGCTAAGCTAAGCTAAGCTAAGCTAAGCTAAGCTAAGCTAAGCTAAGCTAAGCTAAGCTAAGCTAAGCTAAGCTAAGCTAAGCTAAGCTAAGCTAAGCTAAGCTAAGCTAAGCTAAGCTAAGCTAAGCTAAGCTAAGCTAAGCTAAGCTAAGCTAAGCTAAGCTAAGCTAAGCTAAGCTAAGCTAAGCTAAGCTAAGCTAAGCTAAGCTAAGCTAAGCTAAGCTAAGCTAAGCTAAGCTAAGCTAAGCTAAGCTAAGCTAAGCTAAGCTAAGCTAAGCTAAGCTAAGCTAAGCTAAGCTAAGCTAAGCTAAGCTAAGCTAAGCTAAGCTAAGCTAAGCTAAGCTAAGCTAAGCTAAGCTAAGCTAAGCTAAGCTAAGCTAAGCTAAGCTAAGCTAAGCTAAGCTAAGCTAAGCTAAGCTAAGCTAAGCTAAGCTAAGCTAAGCTAAGCTAAGCTAAGCTAAGCTAAGCTAAGCTAAGCTAAGCTAAGCTAAGCTAAGCTAAGCTAAGCTAAGCTAAGCTAAGCTAAGCTAAGCTAAGCTAAGCTAAGCTAAGCTAAGCTAAGCTAAGCTAAGCTAAGCTAAGCTAAGCTAAGCTAAGCTAAGCTAAGCTAAGCTAAGCTAAGCTAAGCTAAGCTAAGCTAAGCTAAGCTAAGCTAAGCTAAGCTAAGCTAAGCTAAGCTAAGCTAAGCTAAGCTAAGCTAAGCTAAGCTAAGCTAAGCTAAGCTAAGCTAAGCTAAGCTAAGCTAAGCTAAGCTAAGCTAAGCTAAGCTAAGCTAAGCTAAGCTAAGCTAAGCTAAGCTAAGCTAAGCTAAGCTAAGCTAAGCTAAGCTAAGCTAAGCTAAGCTAAGCTAAGCTAAGCTAAGCTAAGCTAAGCTAAGCTAAGCTAAGCTAAGCTAAGCTAAGCTAAGCTAAGCTAAGCTAAGCTAAGCTAAGCTAAGCTAAGCTAAGCTAAGCTAAGCTAAGCTAAGCTAAGCTAAGCTAAGCTAAGCTAAGCTAAGCTAAGCTAAGCTAAGCTAAGCTAAGCTAAGCTAAGCTAAGCTAAGCTAAGCTAAGCTAAGCTAAGCTAAGCTAAGCTAAGCTAAGCTAAGCTAAGCTAAGCTAAGCTAAGCTAAGCTAAGCTAAGCTAAGCTAAGCTAAGCTAAGCTAAGCTAAGCTAAGCTAAGCTAAGCTAAGCTAAGCTAAGCTAAGCTAAGCTAAGCTAAGCTAAGCTAAGCTAAGCTAAGCTAAGCTAAGCTAAGCTAAGCTAAGCTAAGCTAAGCTAAGCTAAGCTAAGCTAAGCTAAGCTAAGCTAAGCTAAGCTAAGCTAAGCTAAGCTAAGCTAAGCTAAGCTAAGCTAAGCTAAGCTAAGCTAAGCTAAGCTAAGCTAAGCTAAGCTAAGCTAAGCTAAGCTAAGCTAAGCTAAGCTAAGCTAAGCTAAGCTAAGCTAAGCTAAGCTAAGCTAAGCTAAGCTAAGCTAAGCTAAGCTAAGCTAAGCTAAGCTAAGCTAAGCTAAGCTAAGCTAAGCTAAGCTAAGCTAAGCTAAGCTAAGCTAAGCTAAGCTAAGCTAAGCTAAGCTAAGCTAAGCTAAGCTAAGCTAAGCTAAGCTAAGCTAAGCTAAGCTAAGCTAAGCTAAGCTAAGCTAAGCTAAGCTAAGCTAAGCTAAGCTAAGCTAAGCTAAGCTAAGCTAAGCTAAGCTAAGCTAAGCTAAGCTAAGCTAAGCTAAGCTAAGCTAAGCTAAGCTAAGCTAAGCTAAGCTAAGCTAAGCTAAGCTAAGCTAAGCTAAGCTAAGCTAAGCTAAGCTAAGCTAAGCTAAGCTAAGCTAAGCTAAGCTAAGCTAAGCTAAGCTAAGCTAAGCTAAGCTAAGCTAAGCTAAGCTAAGCTAAGCTAAGCTAAGCTAAGCTAAGCTAAGCTAAGCTAAGCTAAGCTAAGCTAAGCTAAGCTAAGCTAAGCTAAGCTAAGCTAAGCTAAGCTAAGCTAAGCTAAGCTAAGCTAAGCTAAGCTAAGCTAAGCTAAGCTAAGCTAAGCTAAGCTAAGCTAAGCTAAGCTAAGCTAAGCTAAGCTAAGCTAAGCTAAGCTAAGCTAAGCTAAGCTAAGCTAAGCTAAGCTAAGCTAAGCTAAGCTAAGCTAAGCTAAGCTAAGCTAAGCTAAGCTAAGCTAAGCTAAGCTAAGCTAAGCTAAGCTAAGCTAAGCTAAGCTAAGCTAAGCTAAGCTAAGCTAAGCTAAGCTAAGCTAAGCTAAGCTAAGCTAAGCTAAGCTAAGCTAAGCTAAGCTAAGCTAAGCTAAGCTAAGCTAAGCTAAGCTAAGCTAAGCTAAGCTAAGCTAAGCTAAGCTAAGCTAAGCTAAGCTAAGCTAAGCTAAGCTAAGCTAAGCTAAGCTAAGCTAAGCTAAGCTAAGCTAAGCTAAGCTAAGCTAAGCTAAGCTAAGCTAAGTGTTGATTAGGAGGCGGATGCCGCTCCCACGTCTGTGCGCTTCGTACCAAGCGGAAAGCCGAGGGGGCGGTTAGCTTAGCTTAGCATTAAGACTGGAAGCAGGAGGAGAAAGCTGGGACAGCTCCGCCCAAAGCCTTGAAAATAGTCATTGATCCATACATTTCAAAACAAGATTCCCTGCTTCTGGAACATTAGTAGAATTCAGTGCTCACACTTCCATGTATTTATCTTAACAAACACTTCATTGTAGTAGCAGTTTGTTTTTAATGGTGTAATTTCGCATTATGGCTTTTACGCCCCTGTCGTCCAAAGGATTCAAGTATTCTTTCCACCACTCTGGCTCTTGTTCCTGATCTGTGTTGGCCTTTCTCCTCACAGCAGCAGCAGCGGCAGCGGAAAGGAACATTTGCCTAATAAAACCCTGAGGCCTGGACATGAAACATCGTCTTGACGTAAAGGCGATGTATGCTGGCGGGGAACTGACATCACGAGACACGAAAAGAAAACAGAGGAGGACGAGTCGAGGAGGAGACAGGAGCAGCGGTGGGGAAACGAGGGTGGGACGATTATCGAATGCTGCCACTTCTTCACCTCCGTTTCTGTTTTGTTTAATTTTCCGAACACGTTGCAACTGACCACATCGTCTTCGATGATTTGGTGACAGCTCTGGGAGTCAGCTCTGGAGACGGGTGCTGCTCCTCCCCTCCTGCTGCTTGGTGTCTTCGTGTAGCGGCTCAGCCGTCCGGAGTCGCCGAGGCCGTTAACGCACACTTTCAGCCGCACATGTGCAAACACATTCAAACGCACACTCA
The DNA here is from genome assembly GCA_016859345.1 of Istiophorus platypterus. Taxonomy (NCBI): domain Eukaryota; kingdom Metazoa; phylum Chordata; class Actinopteri; order Istiophoriformes; family Istiophoridae; genus Istiophorus; species Istiophorus platypterus. Next base: position 15,535,883 of record CM029129.1, on the reverse strand, counting down.
GCCCCCAGACAGCTGCTTATCTGGATGAATCATGGCCGTCTCAACAGGCCAGAGAACAACGTTGCAACATTTCAGAGAGGTTTTGTCATGCACAGGGAGTGTAATGATTTAAGGAGCAACTGCACACACCTTTATGAGTATTACAACCTCGACCTTTGTTTTTTTTTTTAGTAATATTGATCGTAATTCAATGAAACCAAGTGTTTGTTCTCTTCCTGGGCATTTCAGCGGATGTTGGCTTCTCTGCAAGGCTTCACACTGTTCAATATTTAATCCGTTCTAAAGTGAAGCAATGTAGAGGCAAGTTCTCTAAATCCTCCTCAAACATATCACAGATCTTTATTCTTATTTACTTATTTATTTTGTTGCTCCAAAAGATTCGATTCAACGAGAAGTCAACACGTCCTCACTTTTAGGCTTGTGTCGTTTTGCCTCCGGGAATCGAGAGCATGACCGCTTCACATCTCTCGGTTCAGTTCTTACTTAGAGATGAAAACACTGAGGAGAACAAGTCACATCTTGATCTGCCTGTTCAATCAGTAACAAAATATCTTTGTCATGAATTCAATTTTTGTTACTGATTTTTTTTAAATCAACAGTAGATTGAGAAAGGATGTTAAGAAGACTATACATTTAAAAATCAAGTCATTTCATAGATAGACGTGCGCATAATCTGTGAAATGTCTGTGGTCCATGTAAAATCCCATGTAACTCGGGGATATATTGCACATCTCAACAGGCAATGGAGGCTATAAATGAAATAAATAGCCTCTATTTTGCAGATACCCACTGGTTTAAGTGTTCGGTGAACTCAATAGTGCAGTAAAAAACAAACAAAAAAATATCTCAGCTTGAAAAGAAACTAAAAATGAACACAAAATGACAATTCAGTATGAACGCACATCATTTGTTGAAATGTAAAGCTCAAATTCGTACAGGTTATAAACGAAAACTAAAGCTCTGCTACCTCAGATTCAATGAACGATCTCAAGAAGTTGTCACCTGACGCCGTGTTGAGGGACCCATCATGTTCTTGCAGATGTTGCTTTTACGTTACAAAATTACTTGATCATCGCTCTCACCCCACAACCATAATCTGCTTCTCATATCTGACGGGAATTAATGTCAGAAAATCTAAATTATACAAGGAATCATTGATTACCCCGACTTTTTTTGTCACTGTTCAAGAAGGCCCTTCATTCTGAAGAATTTTATTCAAATTCTTTGACGGTTCCTGATCTGTTTTCAGAATATTCCACCATTTCATGAGGAGTTTCCCCTCTACATAAAGACATCCGATGTTACTCTTTGTCTGGGGTCGATGCCGCTGGCCTCTCGTTCCTCGCTGGGGTCGTCACTGAGGGATTGAAAACCAGGCCTGTGCTTGTGCTTCTTCTTGAGACCTGACACGTGAGGCTGGAAGAGACGGCTTATTGAATGCCGGCCCTTAGAGAGACCCGGGATCTGGTCCAGCTCCTCATTCTCGGACGGGGCCCTTTCCCGAGTCTGTTGGGTTCTGGGTCCACCCAGCATGTCTCTCACGTATTGAGAGGTGCCTGTGTGCAGGTAGTGGTAGGCCCTCTTCCCGCAGTTGTCCCTGATGCTTACGTCGGCCCCGAACTCCGCCACCAGCATGGTCACGACGTACGCCTGGTTGTGCAGGGCGGCAATGTGCAAAGGGGTGTATCCACCGTGGGTTTTTGCGTTGATGTCAATGTCGACTCCTCCTTGCCTGGATAGGTCAATGATCTTGCTGAGCATTTCAACGTTTCCACACTTGGCTGCCCAGTGCAGAGCGGTGAACCCGGACATGAAGTCCCTCTTCTCGGCCAGCTGGCTGTCTCTCAGCAGCAGGCCGTGGACCTGGCTCCAGTGGCCGGCGGCGCACTTGACCAGCCACTTGTGCTCCGGTGGATCCAGGGGGACCGTGCAGGAAATCCTAGTGTCCTTGTGCTCCTCAGACTCCTTGGCGCTCTTCGCTGACCTCCTCAGCTGGGGTGAGCCGCCGCCGGCGCCCGTCCCCGCCGGTGGCGGCCTCCACTTGTTGGCATCTAGTCGGGCGCTTTCGGCTGGGTCGTCCGGGTCCATCTTCAGCTTGCGGATCTCCACCCTGGTGGCGCTGGGTGGCACTCTCAGAGGCAAGCCGTGGGGTTTCCTCTGGATGCTGGTGGGCTCATTCACCGCACCCCCTCTATAGCAGTCGTCTCCGTTTGTGTCCTGCCTCTGGATCTCAAAATTCAGTGTCCTCTTAACTCTGATGTCCTTGTATTTGCTCCTCTGCAGTGCCAGCTGTATAGGGGACAGCAGTTGTGGAGGATCTCCACTACCTTCGCCTGCCCCTTCCTGGTCAGGTTCAGACATGGCTTCGCCTCCCTCCCCTGCAGCCGCCCAGCTCTCCGTCCTCTCACTCCGCGCAGGTGTGCGCCGCTGCTCACCTGTCGGCGGCGGCTCCTCGCTCTCTGCGCCGTCCGTCCCGGTCTCCCCCGGGGCCCGGCCGCCCTCCAACATGCGCTGGTACATTTTCTTGACCATGACATATCGGACGCCGTCGATCTCCCTGACGAAGGCGACGCTGTTGACGAGGCTCTTGAAAAGCTCCCGGTTGCGCTCTCTCTCTGCGGGATCGGCGCAGTCCACCGAGGCTTTGAACCTCGCCACCAGGTCTGACTTCTTCACCTGGCCCCCCTCCGCTATCAGCAGGGACAGGACGGAGTCCCGCGTCAGGGCCATTGCTAGAAACCACGGGCTTTGCGCGGATTTGAAGCTGGAGAAGTGTAACTCCTGCTGGTAGAGCGTCGTCCTGGTGTCTGCGCGCCAGCCCTCACCTTGTCTCTCACTTCTCTCCTCCCCACCTGGAGGAGACGTTTTCCGGGCAAAAGTGCAGACGTGGATAGAAATTTGAATAATGTATGCAGGTGTTACCCTACGGGCAGAGTGGCTCAGCACAAACAGGCTCTAAAACAACATGCCGTTCACAGTTTATTTCCTGTTATGACTTTGGTGAACTGGTCATCCGGGAGATATCTTTCTTTCCTGCCTTAACAGAAACTGTTGCAGTCACTCTCATTAACAGACAATTACATGAAAATGAGAAATAATTAGAAATAGAAATTTCATACTGAATTCATCACTTTACACTTTAGGTCATTAGGTTCACGTTAAGGGTTTTGGTCATAAGGTAACACAATGCAAGTAAGCATGATAAAAATGAGACGCAGTAATGGGAGGACTATTTGCTCTCCTGTGAAACACACACACACACACACACACACACACACACACACACATACACACACACACGCACGTAAGAAATAAATAATCTATAATAAAATTCCTTCCCCATTTATAATGATCAGATCTGAGCAAGACATTTCATAAATAACTACATTAAAGTGTAAAATACGTTTCTTTGGCCTGGCTACCAGTAACTTTATCAAGAGTCACGCTTAACCACTAAAATGTGTATGTGTGTGTGTGTGTGTGTGTGTGTGTGTGAGTGAGTGTGTGTGTGTGTGTGTGTGTGTGTCCCGTTTTATGTGAGTTCATTTCTGATAAGTCGACGATTAAACGAAACGTCCTCTGCCTTGTCTTCGTTTCCCTTGTCTTATACAACATTTCCATTACAAAAGTTTGTTTTTATCGGCACCAAAACCCCCAGCACTGTTGGTCGGACCCTGGAAAACGCACAGACAACTGTTTATTGTTGTTTCATATAAACTGGATGCCATCGTAAAGCTGCAGAAATTACAGGTCCCCGGGGCACCGGGGCTACGTGCGCTTTCAAACAGCGCAACGCGCTTCAACGCTGGTTTTGTATTCGGAGTAAAACCAGACGCAACAATAATAACGAAAATAAATAAACAAAAGTAGCTTGCGCCGATCGGGTGAGTCGCATTGTAGTAGAAATAAACATGTGGCCTCGATAATTCCTTTAAATAAAGAAGGAGGAGAAAGGAGGACACGCTCCAGTGATGTGATGATCGGGTGTTTCTTATTTATTTATCTATTTATTTATCTACGCTATCGCCCCCTCCGCCCGCACCGTCGCTCCGCGGTGCCGCCCTCTCCTGTCCCGGCTTGCCGGCGGAGCGGCGTGACATTCCGGGGCGGGACGGGAGCGTTTCCCGACGAGTGGCCATATTGGAACCTGTCCGTCCCGCACGAAGACGACACCAGAGCGTCAAGATAGTTCACCCCCCTTCTTCATCATCCTTCGTAGAAACGTCGACCTGTAGACCGCCTGGAAACACTTCGGGGCGACTTTAGATTCACAATATATATATATATGTATATCTATATAAAGATATATATAATTTAATTAGGGCAAACGCTCTTGATAATCGATGAGAAGAGAGGCCGCATTGAAACCATCCCGACTTTTCGTTCCCTGCGTGCTGCGAAGCAGGGGCCGTCTTTTCGCTGTTTTTAGCTCTTTTTTAACGACTTCTTATTTATTTTATTTATTTATTTGTTTGTTTGTTTGTTTGTTTGTTTGTTTTTCTACCGAACGCATTTTAGGCTAAAATCACCGGTCATCTTCCTCCACTCGCGGGAGGGAGGAAGAGGGGCGAGAACGAAAAGGGGGGCGGGGAGTCCTCTCGCTCTCGCCAGCTCGACCGGCAGCCTCCCTGCCCGGACGCCGACCCTCTCTCCTCCTCCTCCTCCTCCTCCTCCTCCTCCTCGTCCCGCGTCCCCCCGCTCCGGTCTCCCCTCGTCGGCTCGGCCCCGGTCGGTAGTTCGGCGGACTAGCACGGAGAGACGAGGGCTGCTCCCTGATCGCCTCTGCTCGGTCTGCTCAGCACCGTACACCCATCCCCGCGCCATGGCAGCCACGGACGTCGACGTGTTTTCGGTAAGCGGACGCCGCGGCGCTCCCGTCGCCTTTTCTCTTCTCTTTTATTTCTGTTTTATGCTCGAAAACGTTTTCCTTGGTCGTTGAACACTCGCCTGTGATCGGTAAAAGTGTGGGTGTTAGCCGCCGTTCGCGGGTACGTCGCTAACCGAGCCCCCCTTCTTTTTTGCTGCGATGTGGGCTCTTTTCTCTCTCTTAGTAAATCCCAAGCTGGTTTTTGTAATTTCCAGTCAAGACAAATTGAGACGACGCTGCCATCGTTGACTGCTGTGATGTCTCGTAACGCCTGTTTTTCGTGATTGTAAACATGTGTGCGTCGCCTGCGGCGAACGGCGCCGCTCGAGTGTTTACTCTTGACGTTAAGTGGAAGCGTCCGCGTCCCGACGCGTCGGGAAACGGACGCCGCCGCACGGCATCGCCGCAGAAACGCGGCGGGTGGACGGAAGATGGAAACACTGCTGTAACACAGGAGAAAAAGTCGACGTCGTGCACGACAGAAGTCCCCATTGACTTGCATTCGTTGCAGTCCTGCTGTGCAAAACTGCAATTTTTGTTTGGAATTACTAGATGAAGCCGAGCAAGGCGCTACGAGCCTCGGTCCTAAACCCCCAGGTGTTGACATGTGGTTTCATTTTAACTGGGGAGGGGAAAAAAAGGTTAAACTTGTTTGACTGATGTTATATTTACACCCGAAGCCATGTCGGTTTTTTTACCAGCACGGATGCTAAACGGGCTGCGGCTACTTCGCCGATGGCCTGCATTTCCCTGTGCAGCACCTTCTTTCGTATCACGGTAAATAGGTTGGGCAAACTAGTAGAAGAGAGTTGAATGCGTCCTGCGTTATTTTCATATCTTGCCGTCAGCCAGGTGTGACCCTGTACGGTAAGGTAACCGGCTCTGTGAGGAATTCCCAGGTACAGTCACACAACGAAGGCATTCAATTGGTTGTGGGAAACCAATATTATAGTCGCAAGGCAAATGCAAAGGAGAAGATATAAAGAGGGCGATTAACTTTTTGGCAGGTGCTTGGAAGGGATCCTTGCGGTGGTGAATTGGACAGTAAGCAGCACTGAGCTGCAGGGATAAAGAGATTAAGAACACACTCCAGGCCACTCCTTCCATCTATTGGCGCAACACTTGTCTGTGAATAAAGGAAGGAGTCCAAAAAAAAAAAAAGAAGAGGATATTGAGGATATTGCACAGTTGGCGTTTTCTTAAATAAGGAACATGTCCAGTAGGGTTTACAGGTTGCAGGAGATATTGCAGACTGGAGATTTCTAAAATGTCTGTTTTTGGAATACAGAATTAGAGGATTGATTAATGAGGAAAAATGCTGAGAATGCAGTGAAACAGGCCAGTGTTAGGAGCAGCATAGTTGCCTGACTGTCTAACTTCCTGTCTAACTTTCTGAACTAAGTGAGACCATATTGAACAAACTGACTTGCGCGTCTGGCAGTTTGGGTAAAGGACACTCTGCTAATTATGTGCACCTATTGATAGGGATGTGTGGTTGGTTGCATCGCTGGCCCGCATCAATCCCATCAGTTGGAAGCTGTAGCTTCTGGATAACTTTCCAGGCCAGAGCCACATAAGGCAATCAATGCTGCCAACAGCTTGTTTTTTTTTTTTCACTCGCTGATTGAATTGGAGTGTGTACCATAAAAAGGTTGCTGTTCATTTAAATCGTTATGCAATGAAATGACCTGTAACACGCTTTGCATGTACAGTGCTTACTGACCCTGAAGAGTATCATCTCTTCCGTGAGGCCTGCATGCATCAAATGAAACTAGCTTCATAAAGGGCTTAAAGGCGAGAGATGTGGATTGAGGAATTATGGGAGAGGTCACTTGCACCTTGAAAGAGTTGTTTTGATTGTTTGTGCTGAGTGTGATGTTAATTTGTGGGTACATTAGTTACATATATGCTCTAGTCACAGAACTGTTTGCTGAATTTTCTGAATCCGTCTGCATTTGTTTGTTTTAAACACATCACAGGACTTAAAAACACCTTCCTTTAATCCTTAGACACTGCTTTTGCCAAGTTGTTCATCCGTATGTTGATTAGGTCAGATTGTGGTTCAGGTTTACTGACTGCTCTGTGTCATCAGTGTTGTTAGCTCTACATAGAGCATATAGGACAGAATTGCCTACAGGCAAGCTTGTCAAATCCAGTACCGTATAGGAACAATGATTGCTGAGCTGCAGCCTCTGTGGGGATGAGTCAATTTCCATCTATAGAATCACTCTGTTTTCTCAAAGAGCAATTTGGAGCTCAAAATCGTGATGTGCTTAGATAAAAATAACATTCTAATGACTGAAGAACGAAGATAAGGATTTTGTGCCAGTAATGTTTGTTTTGTTGTAATACCATTGGTGTTCTTTTTGTTATGAATGAAGGAAGGAAAGTTCAACATTAAAGCACATATGTAAGTTTTACATGCGAGGGAGGGTTTTTTTTTTTTGTTTTTTTTCTAACCAGATACAGGAAACTTTTAACTCTAATCTATTGAGATTTTTACCTTGTGGCTAATAACTTAACGGACAGAGATATATATATATCGTTTAATCGGAATTTGTCAGCTCAGTGATAGAAAGGAAACTATGTATTTGAAAGGCCCTGTAGAGACGAGTGTGCTGTACATCTGTCTCGTAAAATTGTTCCAGTCTCGTCTCCTGTCTCTCAATCTTTTTTTTTTTTTTCTTTTTCCTTTCCCGTTGGGCAAGGATGAGTGATAAAACTCAGTAACGTGGCCAATCAATTGTGGTGCATGAGTGTGTGACAAGACAGAGAGAAACAATGCATTTGTGAAGACGGTAATCAGTCAAAAAACTAGCTTGTATATCTATGCTTGTGGATTCCTGATCACACACGTCATTTGCATCTCAACCGTCAACATTTTTACCGTTACAACATAGACGCTGGCAGTAGTGGCAGCAGGAGAACAACTATAGCAGCACACAATGGCAAAATCTGTAGGTGTGGTTAGAGATGACAGTATTGCAAAAGCATCTTGGCCCAGTATGTTTCTTTTTTGATGACATAGGATGAGCTGTAAAATCCTTCATTCATAATGAGAATTAATACCAAAACCCTCTCAGACTTCAAAGCATGATGTATTAGTCCACACATGGTGACACTTAAGAGCACATCATGCTGCGCTTTCATAAATCTACATGACTGTCATTGGACAGAAAGTACAACCATCAGAGACTTCATTGACTTCACTGACTGCATTGTCCACCAACCACAGTAGGCTAATGGTATTACTCATCCTTCAGCTTAGCTTGAAGTAAATATCTTACACAGGTCTCAGTTTGAATAAAGTCCAGGATACAAAGGCAAGTCAGTGCCATTACATGCCGGTATTAGACAGTGTGAAGTTCAAATATATAAAAGAAGACAAGCCAGAACAATAAGAAAATGACAAAACATAATAAAAATTTCATTAAAATATTGGTTTTGATTACATTAAAAGCACAGTCACTTCCAATATCAGGTATTTTGGGAATTTCAGAATGTTTTCTTGCAAGGTCAATACCATAGATAACTCATCAGGTCATTAAAGAACAAATCCAGCCTAAAGCTACTCAGAGCCAGGTCAAGATAAAGACATTTCTGTAGTGATGAAACAAAGCATATAATCATTTTATTATAAAATGCTTGACCATCACAATCTGTCGGCCCAAGGTGACATCTTCAAATGGCATTTTCCTTCAGACTAGAAGTCAGAAACACAAATATATTAAATTTCCAGTAAGATAAAATAGAGATAAAGAGAAAAACCTCACATTTGTGAAGCTTCAATGAGCAAATGTTTGATATTTATGCTTTATAAATAACTTCAGCATAGTTGGTGATTCGTTTTCTGTCGATGGACTTATCCAATTACAAGACTATTAATTTCAGCTGTCTTCTGAAATCCACGTCATGCCATTTTAGTCTATAGTCACTAAGATTTTCACATTAAGCAGCCACATTGCAACTGAACAATACTTGTCAAGCTCATTGACAAGCACTCAACATTCTTGCAGGGTGAACTTTCTTTTGTAGATCATATAGAATGATGTCTCAGTAAGTAAAGGGTCTATATGTCTCAAGAAATAATAAATATAAATTATACATTTAGGGAGTGTAAAAGGGCCAAGTTATTGATGAGAGGGGGGATAAAATCACTTTGGGAAAATATGGAATTTTACTGGGCTCTTTTGCTCGTCACACACAACTATCGGCAATGTGTGTCCCAGTCTGTCAGGTTGCTGCTGTCTGTCAGGTGGAGGCTCACTGAGGCAGACACAACCTGCAAACACAAGTGAGATACAAGTCAGGTGGAGGTCGAGGCCAGAAGGCGAGAGGGAAGCTGAGCAGGGCATAGACAGCAGGGGTGTGTGGTGAAAGAGGGAGTGACTGAGAATTTCAGATCACATTAGAAGTGTTCACCAAAAAAAAAAAGGTCCCTTTCCACGCAGCGTTCTTGGTCTTGTCCTTGGTCATGTCAGGTTGAATCTGGATCACATACATATTTAACCTTTGGGAAGCTCGTTGTCACAGCTGAGGGCCTCGTGGGCTTACTTGCCTGCTTATTTCTGTGAAGTTTGAGATGTTTCAATTATTGTTTTGTCTTTTAGTTTTGAAACTGGACCGGTGCTGTAAAGATAAGTTTTATCTTATGTTGGTTGAGAAGAACCAGGACTTTAAAGGTGTCACTTTGAGCTCAGATGAATTGTGGCCATTTTCCCCTATTCTCTGACATTAGACCACAGGTTTTCAAACTATGTGCTATGACCTCACGGTTTGAAAACCTGGACCCTATATAAGGATCCTGAAACTGAAGCAGCAAAATGGAATTAAGCCATCATTAGCTTTATTATTTACACCGGTGCCTTTTCTACTGTTGCATGACAAAATATTCTCCATTTAAAAAGGCCAATTGCTGACAAGGGGTTCACGTCAGCCAGCTACGAACACACAGCACTGTGAACTAGCCTATATGATTTGTGCTTCATTTCACTCCATGCAGCTATTTCCTGTTTGCCTGATGATATAGTGATCTGGGGACTGTGTTGTTTCCTCACGGTGGGACAGTTACTCTGAAGCTTTTCATTCCTGTCATACTTTATGCTGCTGCTCTTCTCTTCTCTGAAGTAACTCGAGTGGGTGGACAAAAAAGACGCCTCAGTTTCCCCTAATTGCTCCCGTCTGTTGGTCATATATCCAATGTCTGCAGATGGGTGTTATTAAGCTCTTGTCAATAAATGTAGATGTATTAGAAATTGATAAAGACAGGCTTATTTTTAGTGTAGTTATGCACCATTGATGAAATCCAGTGGTTTCTGAGAATAAGATGGTTAATTTATAGTGAACTATGTAATTTGTCTGCCAAAGTAAAAAACAAGAAAATCATTAGTAATGGAAATATGATGTTACCATATGACATCAGTGATTCCCTTTAGCCTTCATATACTGTATGTACATGAATTCATATGCTAAGTTCAAGATAAGTCTAGTCAGTCTTTCATTTTTCTGCTGCTACACATACTCTTAACAGCTAAAGCTTTTAGTTATTTTGCAGATTTAGATTTTATGTCGAGTATAAAATCTGCTTCTGTGATACAATGCATTGTTCGGTGCTCAAAATCTGTTTGTTAGAAACACAGCTAATGTTTTTTTTATTTGAAGTACTGCAGTCCATTGCAACACCACCGCAGGCTATGATGACATTTCTAGACCATACAACTTGATTAACACCTCTGCGAATGTGTCAACAAAAACTTAAAATTATAGGCCTCACAAACCTAGACTTTATGACAGAACAGTCATATTAGATTGCGCTTAACAGTACGGATGTATCTAATAAAGAAAAAACACACAGGAGTTTCACTTGTATTGGAGTGATTTTATGTTGTTGCTTTGCTACTATTAAATTAGTAAAGGGTCTGAGTACACCTTCTGCCACTGAGTCCAGTACACACACTGTGAGCCACATAAGTCACAGCTTGGGGAGTTTGTGTCCACGTCCGCAGTTCTTTTCTGTCTGATCCCTAAAGATAACACTGTTAGTCAGGTCTGCGTGCTCTTTTTGTAGCCCTCAGTCACAGACCCATCTGCCTCTTGGGTTTCACACAAACTCACACTAAGATTATGTGCTACTGACAACTTGATGGTGTAGGAGGTCAGCCCACAGTTATCTCATGAGTCAGGATCTTTGTGAATCCGAGAGTTTAATCATTTCGGTTTTGGAACTTTGGAGAAATTTTCCAGTCAAACAGCATTCAGTGGTTGAAAAACATTATGACATAAGCCTGCACCTGACATTGGCCATTATTTTTTAAAGGCCCAGATAAGATTTCAGCGTGCTCCATGAGCGCCCAGAGGTAAGCTCCTGACCTGTAAATTCCCTGGCTTGCAGCGTAATAAAAATTAAAAAAAAAAATGTGCCCTTGAGCAAGAAGACTATCCATCAGCTCTGTGCAAGCTATGCAGCTGCAACTTGTGTAACTGGATAAGAAACACGGTGGTGATGGAAAATGAGCATGGAGGCCTTTTATTTATCCTTGACTGGATAAATAAAGGCAAATATAAACTGTCAGCTTCAATTATTTTAAACACTTCTATGGAATCCAGAGAGTCATTGCACCGGTTTCCTTCTAGGCTTGATACCAGGGGCCACACCCTCCCCTCCAGCCATCGAGCCATATATCTCCACAAGCTTCAGGGCCACGGGGAAACATTACTGTTGTTTAACAAGCTCTCAATTAAAAAAAACAAAGAATAGCCACGGCCTCCTCCGCTTCTTCATCCCTGTAAACCTGCTACTGCATAACACAAACATTACATTAATTTAGCACCTGCTTTTGTCCAAAGTGACTCACAATAAGTGTATTCAATCACAAAAGGAACAAGAGCTAGATGTCATCACAAATTGGAAGTGCAACCCTTCCAAATAAACAGCTAAAGGTGTTTTGGAGAGCTAGATCACAGCACAGAAACATTTGAACTGGAACTTTATCCCTCCTTTTAGCATCTTAATTAGATTTTGTTTTTGACAGCGACTGTGCTGCTACCTGACTTGCCATGAAACACATTTATTCATTTTCCAGATGTTTTACAAACAGCATCACTTTTAGAAGTATTTAAAGTATATTTACAACCCATATAGATTTTTAAAGCTCGGGCACAAGTGTTTGTGTAGTGAAATAAACTGACAGTACACTGCAGCTCAGCTCAGTATTGCCAAGCTCAGCTCATGTCAGATTACTTCAGCCTTGTTGCCCGACATTAAGCTCTGTTTCTCTTTTTTTTTTTTTGCCCTCATACTTAAGCGCAGACACACACACACATAGCATGCACTAAAAAAACACAATGCTCATCCTGTATTGTGCAGTTCAGTCAGGTTTATAACTCATCTGCTGTGTATGCGGAGCCTGCTTCCACCCCTCAGTTCAGTGTGGTCGGGCTGCGTTCAGCTGAGCTCCGCTCTGCTCTCAGGCTGCGTGCGCTTGGTGACATCAGCCTTCAAATATGCAGTCCTTCGTGGCTAAGCCAGATGAGCTCGGGTGGCCCCATTCATCTCAAGGTGCTGTCTGCTCCCCTCCTCTACGGTCCTAACACGCTCTCTCTTCCCACCAACTGTCTTTCCTTCAGTCAAGGTGGGTTAGATAAGGGGAGATCAAATGCGAAAACGCTTACGATCCAATAATATCTGTCCATCTTTGGTTTGTTCTATATCAGTAATCTTTGTGCCTTTAGTTCCAGGGTGCTCTCTCCTGAATGTCAGTTGATTAGGATTGGATTGGAGATAGCGATTAGAGAGATTGTCATTTTTGGTTTTGTTCATGAGTTTAAGTGGTGCAGTTTGACACACTCAATTTGATGGTTTTGGAAAACATCATGATAAAGGGGCTCAATTAAGACAAATGGTTTTATATCATGTATTCACATCGCTTGTACTACGTGGCTGTGGTGACCCATCAACGCTGAAGTTGGAAAAAGCAATAGCTTTGAAATGTTTATGTGACTAATGTATAAAGAACTTTCTGTACACTTTTTTTTTTTTTTTTTTTACAGCCTGCTACTTTACAAGTGGATATTTCCAACTAAGATATTCTGATTTTCCATACTCCAAATTAAATCGCTGAGTCAGCTCATCCTCCCTGCGTGCCCTGATTACCTAGCTCATTATGTTAGTTGATGGGTTTCACATCTGCAGAATGAACAAAGGGCCTTAAATGTTCATTTACACAGGAATGCCAAGGCCTCAGCCTCAGTACCACCCTGCTCTTCCTACCTCTGACTAATGTCTTCCCTTTGTGTGTTTTCCTCACATGTAGCCACACATTTGATTTCATTGTTTTGTTTTGTTTTTGTCCCTTAGAATGAAGAGAAGCGTAGCCTGAGTTTGGGCGGCCATGTTGGATTCGACAGCCTCCCTGACCAATTGGTCAGTAAATCGGTCACACAGGGATTTTGTTTTAACATTCTCTGTGTAGGTGAGTACCAAACAACAGCACTTATGCAGTGTGCGTGAGAGCAACCCACGGAAATGCCACTTGCTTTGTTTTCCTCTAAGCATGTTTTTCCTGACATGAAAGAAATGCACATGCCTCCTCCTTGTGTTGCTGTAAAAAGCCAAATCTGAAAGCTGATGAATTACTCCCCGGTGACTCAGTAACTTAACTCTCTGTCTTTCTTTCTCATCTCTCCCTGGATCCTACCATCCACAGGGGAGACTGGTATTGGCAAGTCAACGTTAATGAACACACTTTTCAACACCATGTTTGAGAACGAAGAGGCGAGCCATTATCAGAATGGTGTGTATCTGCGGCCGCGAACTTATGACCTGCAAGAAAGCAACGTCCACCTCAAACTGACGATTGTTGATACTGTAGGCTTTGGGGATCAGATCAACAAAGAGGACAGGTGAGCATGGAGAAATGATGATAGATCTTCTAAAGATGGTTGACATTTCCCTGTAACGGTGGTTTTTTGTGATGTGTAGGTCAGAACACAGTTGGGAAGTTTAGATAAAACTGGGCAAAATTTGTTGAAAAGAGGAGGGTTGTCTACAAGACAAGTAACCTGTTTCAGCCTCAGCTCAGTTACTATAGTTCAATGAGAAGTAAGTCCTAACTTCAGGTTAGTTGTTGAAAAAAACAAAGAAAATAATTTTGAATGATAAAAAGAATATATTTAATGTAAATTTCTAAAAATAAAATCAAATAAATTTTGCCCCCTTTTACGCCATACTTAAGTTTTTTGACCCGCTGAACTTAAAAGAATAGCTAACTTTAAATGACTTCATATAAAAAAAGCAAACCATGGTGCTGATTTTATTTATTTATTTATTTATTTTTCAAACAGTCAGCTGAGGAATGGTGTGTACTTGTGGTGACCTAGCCAGCAAGCAGCACTCTCACGCCCTTTGATAGCAGCTTTCTCTGTTGGCCATATAAACAGACATGCTGAAGGACAGACTCCTGCAGCAGTCTGGAAACGCACACTGAGAGAGCCTCAAAAGATCAGAGTTGGTGCATTCCACAGACAAGATTGAAGATAGATGTAAAGGGAGAAAACAGATGACTGTAAACACGGTTCTAACTGAGGATGTAGGATAGATTTTTTTTTTGACATTGATCTCACTCTGAGCTGTAAAATAGTGTGGGAAAGTCCAGTGTTAAAAAGTTGACAAAATTACCAGTAGAGCTGGCTGTTAATTAAGGTAATTTATCAACAGCATACATGAAACAGAAGAGGGCATGTCTAAGGATTTTACAAGAAAGCAATAATTTTGGTTTATTGGTGTCACAAGTTACTCATTTATAGGGCAAAGATCTGATTTATGCAGTTAACTATAAAAGTTTAATGTGATGAACTCTTTAATAGTTGATGTTATTTTCCTTCTTTAGTGTTCTAGACTATACAGGAGCAAACAAAGAAATGGCTCACAATCAAATGTAAAGGTCTGTCTCATAATACCCCCATAGAACTGTGTATTATGGGCTTGTTTCTTTCTGCTCAATGCACAATTGTCATCAAACATGATTGAATATGAATCCCGTCAGTGGGAGCTGGAGGATATTTTGAAAGCAGAGGTGACACCAGCTGGAACCAAGGAGGCTGAGGTTGTGGCGTAGTGTCCAAGTATGGCAACATAACATGAGCAATGCACCTTTCTGTGGGAACTACATTAGTGTCTTTTTAAAACATAATTTAAAGTTTGGGCGGGTGGAAATGTGAATAGCAAACAAGCTTATAGAACATTTCAAACACAGATTATCTAAAAAAAAAATGATCATAACTGCAGAGATGTTTAGTCTGAAGATGCAGGGCGGTGTACTGAGAGCTAAACCATGACTGTGAGACTTATATCCATGTTGACCAATAAGCCACAAGCATCTCACTTGAAAGAGACCAGCATTTCAGGCAGCCATGATGCAGTTTATTAAGTATGCGGCTAACTTCTGATGGTCTTATTCTCGTCCCCAAAAATGATTTCAACTATAAATGACTTAAAGCTGCAGGCTTCTTCAAACTAGCCTGGTGAGAATGTTGCCTAAGACATCTTTGAGCTGTCTTATGACCCACCCAATCAGGGTAAGGTTGAAAGACATAAAAACAACTTGCAGAGACAAACCGTGCTGCTGCATTAACAAGCAGAATTTGTCATTTGTGAGGAAGGACATTAATTGTTTCTTGACATTTTAACTTGATAATTTTGTGAAAGAACTGCAGAATCAGAGAACACTTAAATTTAGACCCTAATTTAATTATGTCCTTTTTTCATTCCTCATTGCTACTACGTGTTATGTTACAGTGCATCCAAATGGATAAAACTTAAAATATTCTCCACAAAACACAAGGAAATGCTAATGATATGTTAAGAAAAAATGATTGTAATCATCTCATTTGTAATGTTGATAATGTTTTCCAAGGTTTTCAAATTCAGCCTGGTTGGTCTCTGAGAGATGAGGCAAATCTTTGGAAATGCTTTGGAAAATTAATTGTAGTATCTAAAGAGATGTTATTTTCTTCGCCTTCTGGTTCATGTCAGACTTTACGTCATGTAGCAATGCAGGTCATATAAATTATTGTGGATAGCAGAAAAAACATGAAGTGTCTTGCTATACATGCAAAAGGCTCACAAACAAATGCTACAAAATTCTGATGCTTTCATACTGCTTATTCTTAATTTCCACTGATTTATGGTTGATACTGTAGGCTCCAAACTCCACAACAGCACTATGAGGGAAGACAGGATGTTTTGCAGCCACTGTGATTTTTTTCAACCAAATTCCCATAATCTGGACACAAATTTCATGTAGTACTAAGCAGTCCAGCTCTAAGCTGAGATCTTGGCACAAAATCAGATCACACAGTTACTGAAAATATAACTGTCTTGGTTCATTTCCCTAGTGACAAGTCCATATTTCCTTTTATATTTATGACCATAGCATGAATAAGAGGACGAATAATTTGCTCCTATCCATACACATAAATCCTCAAAGTTTCTCTCTGGCTCTCTCCACAGTTATAAGCCCATCGTTGACTACATCGACACCCAGTTCGAAAACTATCTCCAGGAAGAGCTGAAGATCAAACGCTCACTGTTTAACTACCACGACACCAGGATCCACATCTGTCTTTACTTCATTGCCCCAACAGGACACTCCCTCAAATCTCTGGACCTCGTCACTATGAAAAAACTGGACAGCAAGGTACATACAAGTCAGCACACAAACGCAAATCCATATACTGTGGATGCTGTGGTATTCCCCTTTGGCAAAAAGCACACTCACTCATTCCCGGTGCTTTCCCATTGTCTGTGAATAATATCAGTGTGTCTGAAATTCTACCTCCCCTTCACTGCCACCAGTTTGCATTTCACTGAGTTGTGGCGATCCCTGATCCTTTTTGAAGGGGTGTGGACTCTCTGTGTGCTAAAAGAATCAAGCTAAGAGAAAAATGCTGCAGTGAATGAGCTAGGTTCCATTGCAGCGTATAGGATTTCAAAAAAGTTCACGTGCCATTCTTAGGAGTGAACTTATTTGGCTGTTTGTGTGGAAACAAATTGAGGTTAGACTTTAACAGCCCAGATTTTTGGGAAGTTGTGACATATATGAACAGATCAGCATATTGCTGTGTTAAGGAAAGTGGCTTGTCACGTTTTCTGAAATCTCATCCATAAAAAAGAAATGTACATAAATCATAAACAACACAAACAAATCATCTGGAAATACATTCTCATAATGTCAATCATATTAATTCAGTGTTCCTGTTCAACATTTTTTATAGGTCAATACACAGCTATATATTAGTCAATACTAACATTCAGAGCCACATTGATTTGTGGCTTTTTCATTTCTCTTGTGTGAGTATTACTACACAGATTATTGGTCAGTGGTTGTGTGTTTTGCCAAACATCCAATGAGCAGTGCTCACTGGAGACACAGTCACTGGCTTGGCCTCAATTAGGCAACTGGTGGAAAAAATCTCATCAGAACAACACTTGGAGCGTGAAAGAAAAGAGGGGGGAGAGAGTGAGGGTTAGTGGAGAAGGACGGAGTCATGAAAGGGAAAGTTGGGGAATTTTAAGATCTAAGCAGGAGCCATTTTGTATTTGTCAGAATTTTGTGGTTTCAATTTTGTGGTAGTCTCAGGTGATCCGTGGACATTGCTGGGCCATTGCAGCTATTGCTGCCTATGCTACCTACCGGAGCCCTTTTTTTTTTAATCCAAAGAAATACAATATATATCGGCATTATTATTAAACAAAGATTTAAGCAATGAGAAAGAAGCAGTTAAAATTCACAAGTGACGATTTGTGTAGTTTTTGTTCTACATGCACTTGTTTGACTTAAGGCAATAACAAACAAAAAAAACCTTGGATTTTGTTGACTGTCAAAGGTTGTGAGGATGTGGAATAATATACTGGTTCACTTATATATAAGGTTCACTTATGGGTTGTTGTTACATCGGCCAAACTGATTTATCACTCGCTGACCCCAAGGGTTATGCTTACTGCCTGCATGTAATAACTGATAGCACTGCTATAGGAATGAGGAAGCGGCAGCTTCGGTCCTGTATGTGTCCACTGATGCAATGATAATAAATTCAGAACAAAGCAGATGGTCAGCTTGTGACCAAAACCTGCTGTCTTACCTGGGCCAACTATCAACACGCGGCTTTACATGTCTGCCAAGTGTCTCCTGATATTCAAAATAATCACCGTATTCCTCAGCCAACTGTCGCTCTCAAGGGACAGTTAGTTTTATGAGGATTCTTGAAAAAAGTTATTTATAATTTTTTCACATAGTAGATGTTAATGAGGCTTTGCAGTTGTTGGTGATTTTTAAACTCACCACTTATAATTTTTTCACCTCAAATAGTCAAGAAACTGTTTTAAAGTCTTTTTTTACATGTTTTTTTTAATTGCTTTCAAATACTTTTGATTTATCCAGATTTAACCTAACACCAAAAGGATCATCTGTGTCTCTTAGGACAAAGCCATGTTCATGAACAATGACACGAGTACCTCTACTATCCTTACTTGTTCCCATGAGAGAAGCAGAATACTGTTCTGAACCGAGAGGAAACCCACACAAACTTTACTGGCCACCAGAGCTATCAAAACCTGCCACCCTGTGTTTGCCAGCTGTCTACTGATACCATCCAAACCACCACAGCATACTCAGCCAACTCTCTGTACCCTTTGCTTTGAACCAAGCCAGAGTAGCTTACCTGAGCTAAATATATTATTCTTATCCCTTTATATGAACCACAGCAAAGCAAGAGCTAAATGTGTTTCCTATTGTATAGCAGCTTACCCGCTATAAACTCTCCTAATGAGTGAAAGCAAAGCAGTCAACCACAGCCAAATCACCCCATCCATTTTCACATGAACTAAACTTCCTTTCCTGTGATCTTCCAGTTTTGCTATGAAGGACGTTTAAGTTATTCATGGACTTTTTTCAGATGCAATGCAACAGAAAGTATTTATACTTTAAAATAACAGCTATGCTGGCAGCAGGTACTTTTATCCACAGTGATTTACAGCACTGTGAGTGAAACATTGGTTATAGCTTGAGTGGGTGGCCATGGAGAACACCAGTCTGTCCTAACTGGCTCTGTCCCAGCAAACTTTCGACAACGTACAATATGACCGCTCTTATATCTAAAACCAAGCCAGTGTGGAGTGACCACAGTGTGAATGTTACATTAGTTTGCTTTACAGGCTTAATGCGGTTTATATGGCGGTCCCTTTTAGAAAGAGTAAATATGTAGCAGGCAGTAATTGCAGCTGTTACTCACCATTTCAGCCTTTGCACATTTTATAGTTTTATTTCTATAACATCTGAGCTATAGAGAGCCACAGGTGGGCCACAGACAGTCGCTGGTGATGAGAGAAATGAGAAAATTAGCTCCATCTTTGTAAGAGCAAAATTATGGTCCACAGTCGCATTTTGCTTTCTCTGCTGAATTACATTCCCGTCAATAGGAACGTTTCTGTGTAGGAATATTAGCTTTTTTTTTTTTTTATCTGGAAACCAAAGATAAATGAACAGAGCTGTCCTGCCTGCCAGACTGTCCTGTCCCAGGAAAACCAAAGGGAAACTGACCAGAAACAGCTTTTCCCTCAGACTGTAGATTTTGTTGTCAAGGCTAGACAATGGTGTTTTTCTTGTAAACGGGGTACAAATCACCCCTCCCTACAGAGGATAGTCAAAGGCTCACCAGAGCAAATGTCGTTTGTGGTGGATGAAGGCAGGAAGAGAGATAAGAGTCTGAAGTAGGTGTCCTTTGTTTTACATGAAGATTTTTCTTAAAAAGGAGGAAGCCATTACTAGTTGATTATCTTATGATGTAGGATGTAGGCGATTCAGTTTGTAAAGGTCATTTGGCAAACAATGATTGATATTTCCTAAACTTTGAATTGTCTCATAATTTCTCGTCAAGACATGCTTCTCATGATTTCTGAGTTATTCTCAGACCCTGTTGATATAGTATTTTTAGATTATTGCTCTGTTAGATTTCTTTGCCTTTTTACTCGAGATCAGAGGTATTGACCTTTGTGTTGAAGGGGAGGCCCACATTTGTCCTACTTATCAACATGGTCAGCAGTTGGAGATGCTTTGAAAGCTCAAGTACCTGATTTTCATAATTTACATCAAAATGAATACTACTTCTAGGAATCATAACTCAGTCAAATCTGAACACACAGACATGATTCACAATTTTATAGATTCAGCCTGACTTTTACTCAACAGTGATTTTGTTATTGTTTATTTTCCATAAAATTGTAAATGTTCCATAAATCTGCTCAGAAATCATAGGAAAAAAAGATGCTCCCTGAAAAATGCTACAGAATATAGGCAAAAAGTGGGGCTCAAGTTGTAGCCCACAGCTAACGGGCTCCGTAGCAACATTATATTTTCTGTATATCTGACAAAGCCCCTTGATTATGAGCTACAAAAACTTAAAGGCATGATGATCCCACAAATTGAAGTAAGAAAAAGACTGAAAATAAGAGTTACAGAATCAATTCATACCAATACACATTTTTGTCCTCTGTCTGCTCATATACAGATATTTTCCGTGTAAGATAAAAAAAAAAAAGTGGCAGAAATATCAGGTTACTGATTTCTTTATTTATTTATTTTAAATGTTTTTATTTATTTTTTTTAATCATACATGTGAACTGCTTTGATGTGGTTATGGCTAATGGTCTGGCGTTCCCAGTTGTTCAGAACAAACACTAAGAACTATTTGGGAAAACTCTTTGGCCAGCTGGGAAAACCCGGTTGTGGGAAATGAGCAAATATCACTGTCCCCTCCCTCCTCCCTGACCATTTCAAGACACTTAACATCGCTTCAGTGGCCACATAAGGCAGCATTGAATTGAAGCAATTAATTTGGTTTGTTAAATAACGGTTACAACATGATACTGGCTGACCTACTGCAAATTAATGATCCAATAAAGTATGATGAGCCTGTAATTTGACTCCTAACAAGCTCTGGTTATTGCTCTCAGGCACACTTTGGAATTGATGAGTGAATCTGCAGGAATCATCCACATGCTCCCATTAAGTTATTTTGGTAATGCAACGTTACAGAGGAATGGAGACAAACTGTGTGTTTATTTCTGCACATCTGCTTCTGATTGGAGATGCAGTCTAGTTTGTTTTCAAAATCACTATTAGTTTTTATTTTATCCGCTGGGTTTCCAACTGAGAATATTTAGCAATATACTTGGTTTATTTTATCTTTTTAACTAGGTCTTCAGCTTGTTTAATTTAGCTTTTTCAGTGTTTGATTATGGCCTAGTGACAAATTGAAGGTTATTTCCTTTATTCTGTATACAGTGCAAATATTTGGTTGATTCTCTTAGTGTCTTCTCTCATCACATTAAACGTGCTAGGTTTGTTTTTTCCTGTCATGTCGATGCAGGTCAGACCAGACTAAACCAAACTATTGCATAAAAATTCCATGTATACCAAATAGCTTTCAGTATATGAATGCTTTTACACCCTTTTTTTCTGGTCCTTTCCTCAGGTCAACATCATTCCCATCATTGCCAAAGCGGACACAATCTCCAAGAGTGAGCTCCATAAATTCAAAATAAAGATTATGAGTGAGCTGGTGAGCAATGGCGTCCAGATATACCAGTTCCCAACAGATGATGAGGCAGTCAGTGAGATCAATGCCTCCATGAATGTAAGTTAAAAAAAAAAATATCATCACTTCTTTTAATTAATTTCCACCACCATATCTGTTTTGTTTAGATGATTACAAATGCTCAGACTTTTTGTGCCTAAGACATAGTGGAAAAAACATGATCGATATGTTGACAAGTAAAAATAATTAATTTTCTTAAGACCTTTGACACCTATCTCAAAATTGTTTGATTAAAGAGAATTTTGTTTTTAAGATATATTTGTGTGCCTGCTAGATCGTCATCTCTTTGTTACACATCTGGTAATGGCAGCAAATGTTGACACCATTTAATTTGCTTCAACACATGTGATAGAAGGTAATGTTTCTCTTATCTAGACACCTTGAAATCTATGGCTGGATACATGGAAAAACACTAAAAAGGTTTCCAAACACTAGCTGAACCAGCGCATGTACTTGACCATACATATAGTATATACCAATGCTATACATAGTTTAACACAAAACTGCTTAAACACCGGCTGTATTTAACCAGAGCAGTTCCACATTAGTTCTACAATAAAACTGATTTATGAATTTGATGGCAATACATGCTTTCCTCTAACTGGCTTCATACGTTCATTTATACATTTTCCATTGTCAAATTAAACCAGTTAATTAGAGACGCTGAAGAGTAACTACAAGTAATTATTTAATTAAACATAAATTAAGGACTTTTGCTCAGGCAGCAAGCACAAATTCATTTGCTTGAGAATATTGAGTGTATTTTTAGTTCTGATTTTGTAATGGTAATGATGTATAATCACTCTGTGCTCAAACACACTCCCACATAAGTACAAATGCTCAAGCAGTAAATTCTATCATGGATAAATAAGACTGCAACTGGTTCTCCCTGGCACAGTCCCTGTACAGTATCCTCATCTATTCATAGTCGGTTACATCAGCGCCCAGGCTCACCAGCTTGCTGCAACCAGCCAGCTGGTTTCAACTCGCCACCTAATTTTTGAGGTTGCTATCGGGCATGTTTTCCCCATGATGCCTCCCTGTCGATCCTAACGAGGCATAGTAGCTCTTAGAGCAATAAGAAAATGTGTCTGTGTGTGTTTATTCACTTCAACAAAATGGGCCTCTCAGCCCCAGCTGCGCCACATGTTAAACAGCTCTGGTGCAGTTCATGTGTCAACATAGTTACGCCTCACTCTGGTGTGGTGAGGGTTGTGAAAGATAAGAGACGATGGCCACAGTGAAACAAGTTTTATTTGAAATAGAACACTCTATTTTCACTCATCTATTTTCTTGTTTCATTATTGCTTTCTTCTTTTATTATATTCACGAGACGCAGCACGCTTGTGTCTAGTGAAATTTAACTTGTTAAATGGTTTGCATGCCAATTTCCTCTTTGCTGTAAAGAATACTGGCATGAAGCAATGGGAAAAAAAGAATCTCTGAGAAAATGTCATCCAGAAGACAGAGGGAGCCAGGAGTCAGTCCCTGCTCATGTCCTCAGTTGCCCCTGTGACCTCTCGAGCTTTGTAACACCCTAACTTCTTTTTCCTGTGCAGGCCCATCTGCCGTTTGCTGTGGTCGGGAGCGTGGAAGAGGTCAAAGTGGGGAACAAAACAGTGAGGGCCAGACAGTACCCCTGGGGTGTTGTGCAAGGTGAGAACCATTTTCAAATAAGTTAATTAGGAATGTGTGTGGGTGTTTGTGATTCTCAAGCAAACGCAACAGTGAGTACATGAAGGGGTCAACTGAGGCTTAACTCCTTTCTCCAGACTGCAAAGGAATAAATATTTTAAGGAATAAGACAGAGGGAGGCCAAACTGTGATATTGGAACTTCTGTTCTGTGATCATAGGCACAAGTCCGAAGGCAGAAGTGTATTGCTGTTGTCATACCACAGTTTCATTATATTTTATTCAACGAAACGCTCAAAGAATTATTCCGTAAAAAACGATTAGTCACAGGACAATCTGATATTGAATAACAGTCAAAGTCATTTTTTACACAAAAAATCAAAAACTCACAGTTTAAGCTTCTCATTATTAATATTACTTTCATACTATTCTATGAAAAGTAAACTAAATATTTTTGGGTTTTGGATTTGTTTGTCTGACAAAACAAAGGTTATAAAATCACCATTGCCTTTGCAAAATTTTGTAGGCATTTTTCACTATTTGTTGGCATTTTATACACCAAAACATTATTGAGTTAATAATCTATATGCAAGTGACTGTTTTTGCCCGCCTGATCCAAACTTAAATGTATAACTATGAAAAGTTTGAGCTCATAGAAAAGAGAGATAGTTTCATTGAAACAGGGTTAAATGCCAGTTAATTATTACTCAGTCACTTCCTGTTAGTCACCAATAACTGTTTTGCTGATCTCTGTCCAATTTCAGTCATGAGACCTCTCGCATGTAATGCAACTGAAAGGCCTTGAATAGTAGTTTCCTGTGTTTCTCCCAAGTGTCCCTGGGAGAGGACATTATGGCTAAACCCAATTCACAAATAAAGAAATCAAGAGATTTGTAGCTATACATAGTTGCGAGACATGTTAAAATCTGATGATGTTAGCTAGTTTGTACATACACTAGCTGTTGGTAGCTGGAAGTGGTCATGGGTGGATCATATTTAAGGAAGTACATGGCTCAGTCTCTTTCCAGCCCCTGCAGACTAGCTCTGTTTACTTCACCTCTGTTTATGTGTTCATATGGAGGTTTTGCCTTTTTAAGGGCCATCCCAAAGAAGTAAATGTATATTCAAAGTGAACAATTAAAAACAAGAGCTGCAAAAATAGCTGATTAATTGATTGAAAGAAAATTCATTTTCAGTTCTTTTGATAATTGATTGATAATTAAAAAAACTATAAACAACAACTATAAAAACTAAGCATTTGCTGGGTTTTTCCTCTTAAATGTGAGGATTTGCTGATTTTATCATCTCATATAATAGTAAATTAAACATTTTTGTTTTTTCAGATAAACAATTTAAAGACATCACCTTGGGCTTTGGGAACCTTTCACTATTGTTTGACATTTCACTGATTTGATGATTAACCGGGAAAATCAGCAAATCAGTTGATGATAAAAACTAATTGTTAATTGCAGCCCTAATAAAAACCCTGGGCAACACTGTACTGATTAAAGATTCACTTAATGCTGCTGAATTTTTCATGAAAAACACCTGCAGGAGAATCTAAAACAAACCTAATTAATTTCCACCTTTCTGCTTTGCAAATATAATTTTGGTCATGTTTATATAATCGTCATCACATTTTCATTACACTTTCTTTTCATAGTGGCATGAATCCTATGATTCATCATCAATTTAAAGAAAAAAGATTTTGTAGGACCTTTTTCATAGCACATGCTGTTTTTTTATGAGGCTGTTTTGCACATATGGGAAAATGGCATATAATGTAAGTCAACAGCTGAAAAAGCAAGTCTTCTGTCAGTAACCGTGTTGGGAGATGTTTCCTCCTCATGGCAGAGTGGTGGGTACGTCCCACCGTTTTCCTGTTGTTTTTATTCTCTCCCTCTTGATGCGTAGTGCCCCGCACCGCTATTAGTGTGACTTCACGTGGAGTGAAATGAAGGACGTTTGGGTAGAGATATTTCTTGTGTGTGTGAGATGTGCATGGTGTTATATGTCTTTCTTTGCATTTGTGTCTGCATGCATGAGTTACCCCCGGAAACCTCACCTGTTGTATCAGGGATCCTGTTATCTTTGTTTCTCAAGGCTCAGCCACCTATGTTTGTTAATGAGGGTAAACAGTTTAATTTAATAATGTTAGGCAGCGTTTTGCTGTGAGAATATTACTCCTCAGATGGGAGTTATACTCTTGGGGTAGTTTTCTCTCTCTCTAATTCTCTCCCTCCATCTCTCTTGTCATTCCTTTCCACGGTTTACTGCTCTTGTGCCCTCACTCTCTCTTCCTCTCTCTTTCCGTTATCCACTGACCACTCTCATTCCCCAACCCTCAGAGGACACTCTGGGGTTATTTATAAAGATTGCTGTGTGTCTCTTGGGGGACAGATTCCTCTGGACTCCGTTAGTCTCCAAGAAGCTATAGTCAAGTCCAGCAACAGACAGAAAAGAGCCATCTGCAAAAAGTCATCTCAGCTTTACTGTGAGCTAATTCTTTGGGATTTATCTTAGTTTGCAAGCAATGTATTCCTTATTTTATCAGTACTCAACAGCAATTAGGAGGTAGACGTTAGTAGGAAACAGGCCTTGATGCTTATATTGATACTGCAAAATGTTGACGGTTTTTCAAGAACTCATGGGTGTCAAGGAGTTCATAGAGGTCCAAAAGTTGAGCCTAAAGTTAAACAAGAGTAGTCACCTTACCCAAAATGAAAACATGGTTGGAACCGACTGTTACTCATTATTTGAATAATATCTGTAATTGGGATGGAATTGGACAACAACTAAGTCTACATTTATCTTTTATCTGACGAAAATATTTGTTTGGCCCAGTAAGTTTTGGAGTAAAACCAGACTAAATTTAAAATTTTGATTCAGTTAGAAAAAATAATGATTGAGCATTGGTTGACGAAGAAGATTGCTGATTTTCGCCAGCTGAGCCTGTGGGAGGCTGTTGTGTTTCCATGCTTATCTTATGATGTAAGTGTGATTTCTAGAAACTGACATTGTGGGTTTAAACATCTAATGAGGAAAAAAATGTCTGTTTTGTTTTGTTTTGTGTTTGTTTGCATCCAATAATTTTATCACACTTGTCCATCTCCACCTAGTAACAAAAAACAGGGCTAATGGGATGTAATACAAGAAAACTGCCCTGCTTATAATTAGGCACACTTGTAAACTGATGGCCCATCATTCATACAACACACTTTGTCATAGTATCTGTGGACAGTGGCAGGAGAGGACAGAAGTCTCTGTGTTTTACGGCACTCAGCAGACTAAAAGGAGGGTCTGTGTCAGTGGAAACAGTTTGTAGATGCCAGATGTCATGAAGATGGGTTTTGGTAACCTCTCGAAGAGCCATGGGAAATTTCCATCGACTTGACAGACGGGAAGACAGAGGAAGGACTGTCTACTGACAAAAAGAGTAATTGGCTGTGAATGTGTGTCAGTGTGCACACGTCTGTTTATCTTCCTCCAGGATCTCGATGCTCTGTTATCTCTGAACTCCAGATATTCGTGACACATATTCGAACAGACCCCTGTATTTCTTCTCTCCGAGCTACTGTATTTTTGTTCTTGTGTGTGTACATGTTGTAGTAGGTGTTGGTATGTGATCGTAGATTTTATTCATCACTTACTTTGCATTTGATTCTCAGGCTGGCTGACATTAAAAAAAAAAAAAAGTTCTTATATTAGTAAAGCTTCTGTATGAATTTAGCATAAATTTTAACTGTATTTACGGAAAGCTAGAATTAACAGGTTGTGACCCCAGTTCTCCAGGTAAATGTCATTTCACCATCACAAAAGCAGGAATAAAACAAGACGACATGATATGACTGACATAAAAGCGTGTCAGTCAAACCTCAAACGATGGAAAAGCCATATGGAAAATGTGATGGAAATATGGCATTTGTATTTATTTAATGTATTATATTTGTTTCATGCATCAATTTGAGGAAGCTTTAAGTCTCCTCCTTGATCTGATGTTTTCATCTCTTCAGTGAATGTTGAAGTCACATGCCTCATGTCATGTCATGAGTCTTTTTCTATTGCAATTTGTCACATTTGGCTTGTGTCAATACACCATCCTTTCCACCTCAACCGGGCATTAAAACCTTTTGCCATATTTCAAGGTTTAGTTTTGTTGGTTTTTATTTCAATTACTTTGAAATTTAGACAACAGAAATTTAGAATAACACAATATTATTGTGTCATCGCAACATAAATCCACTGAATGTCAGTTAGGTTATCGGTCAACTTGCATGTGCAGTGATGAGAATCCAAAAGTCATCCTTTTTGTCCATGTGTCCTCAGAATCCCAAATCACCCTCATCTGCATGAGTGAAGGACTAATAAGGACTAATGTTAACACGGCCCTTATCTTTTCACTCAGTCCTGCTCACCAAAACCCTTCTGGAGACTCACCGTCACCCGTACAACGCCACTTTTTGAAGGCGGTACTTGTTAATTCTTGAATAATGAGACGATAAATAATTCTTTGAAAGGAAAGAATTCATGCTCTAAAGGTCTGTATAGGTGAAAACGGACAGATGATAGAAATAACAATTCTCTTCATTACAAGAGAAAAGGTGTAATTCAATATATTGTGCTCCTCCCTAAGACACTAAACAAAGCCTTACCAGGACCACCGGAGCTTATGATCAGCCTGCGCCACATTGACTCTTTCAATGTTCAGTGAGTGAACATGGCGTTTTCATTTAATTTCACTCGGCTCATTTGTCTATTTTCATTTTTTTCTTTTTGATAGTTGTAGATTTATGTGCAGCCATGACTCTGTTCCCTTCTATTTTTATTTTTCTGTTCTCTTGCTTGTGTGTGTGCAATATCTTGAGGGCTCAGTGCTGCAGTCAGTCAGAAGATTGGCACTCATTCAGCCCTCAGCAGGGGGGGCGGGGGCAGTACAGAGAGACTCTTCGATGCCAAATAAACAGGCAACTTCAGTATCCTGGATAGTGCCCCAGATAACAGCTCATTTCTGTTTTTATCTCATATTCTCCCATCAAAGATGTGAAGTTAATGAGCAAATTTGAGTATAAACGAGAGCGAGTGATTCAAAAAGCTGCATTACCACTACTTAACATCTTTTTCAAATTCATTTTTGGGTTGAAGAGTGTTAAACTAGAAGAGGGTGAGGAGTTTGGTATTTGCTTGTTTTTTTTTCTGAGTGTAATGGAGAAAAGTCTTTGTTTCTTCAGGTGGGATATTTGTTGTTTAGGAACTTTGACTGTGTTATGGTGCTTTATGCTGCATTGTGGTTCACTGTCATGCACTGCAGGCTGCTTTCCCAGCATTTTCCATCAGGAGAAGCTAAATGCCGCTCTAATTGGGCATTTTCAGTATCTTTCAGTGCTTTCTTTACATTCTCAGAGCTCACAGCATGGGTTGGTATTTAAATACCACATCCCATCCTCCATCGCTGCTACCCCACGGTTCATTTCATATGTTTCAGCCCCTGGAAGGCCACGTGCCTTCACTCTCCACGTTCCCATGGCCCCCACACAAATCAGATCTGAGACAACAGAAAAACTCTTTAAGTACTTTGTGGAAATGTGTTCCTCATTTAGAAATTTGAGCATATCAAATCGTTACAAGTTTTTCAGGTTTCCACATAGGCTCTGAAGGTATTATCTGTAAATGGGTGGGGGGATAACGTCAAAATGGAAAAAACTTTATTTTCAGTTGGAGAAATGATTTTACCTGATGATAACAGTGCAGGAGAAGGAGAGTCAGCAGAAGAGATTCTGGCTGTCTGCAGGTCCAGAAAGCATGGAATTCGGTTTCCTAATGAAAGCCTTAATAAAAATTAAAAAAAAATCTTAAATTGAAAAAAGTTAAAAATATTTTCTTTTGCCTGCCATAGGCAGTCACGTCAGGTATAAAGTGTTTTCGTATTTATTGTGAGCTGTCGGGAGATGTTACACACACATAAACTGAAAGTGGGATAAGTGCAACAGTGGATTGTGTGTGGAGAAAGCTCTCTTTACTTTTCTGTCGACTTTCATGTCAGCACCATAAAACCTAGCTACAGTAGCTAGGAAGTTAATCCTTCTGTAATGGGTAAAAATCAATTTTAGCAAAAACTTGAAGTTTAAAAATGCATTGATTTTTCACTGGTTAATCTATCCATCCTTTTTCTGTTCCTTATTTCTGGCTAGATGGTCATTTAATTAATTGTATCATTAGGAACTATTGTGATATACTGTTGAGAAGTACAGAAGAATGTGATATTACAATAATTAATTCTACATGTTACTGTCCTTACTGGTTTTTGATCAGACTTTAATACTTTGCCTGGAATGTTGTGAAACATGCCCTAACTTGTATTTTATTGAAAAGGTCTTAAAAAGACTTAAACTTGGAGAAATCCTGTGGCTGACTATTTACAATATATGTTTTGCCATTTTTATAATTATTAATTTTATCATCATTACCATTGTCTTTATCCAGACTAGATTTTTAAAGACAAGAGATTGAAACACAGTACATATGGGTTCAATCAACATTCAGGGGCCCCCTACCCACTTAGTCTTCCCAATCTGACTTCCATTCTAGCCTGTGACAGAACAAAAAATTCAACTTTTTATTTTTTACAGAATCACATATATTGCAATGGAGTTAAATGAGGTGACTTATGAGTAAAACACTTCACCAGAATGGAAATGACGCCCAGGGCACATTCCCCTACTCTGCTGTCAGTCTGTCAGGCAGGAAATGCTTCCTGCCCTTTCCCCACCATGTATTCATTTAACTGTGAGAGTCACTCGGACATGAAACTAAAGTAAAGTTGTTAGAGTTGCTCCAAAAGGAAATAGAACGTGGAAAATGTAGATTATTTCAAATGCATCAGCTCTCGTTTGCTGGCGAAATAGGATAGATTTTGGTCTAATTTAATTGATGACAAATGTGGTTTATCCAGTGTATTCTGTGCAGCTTTCTTCACATGTCGCTGTCTCAGAAGATTTTCTACTTTAGGGAGAGAAATGGAGAGGAAGGGAGAGTAACAGGGTGGCAGATGGGGTGACTGAAATAAATTAAAAGCAGTGAAAAGCACAGAATGAAATTTGAAAAGCAAAGACTTGTAACTTGAAACAGGACTGCACATTTGTAGCTCTAGTACTCAATGACACAGTTCAAACCAATTTTCAAAACCAAAGCAGACTTTGTCAGAGCGTATCATGTGTTAGAAATAACTAAGATGATCACCTGAAATTTCAATGGCTGTTCTAATTACAGTGTGTGCGTGTTTTTTTTTTTTTTTAAACTAAGTTGTCCATTTTTCCTATTTATTTTGTGCCTTAAATTCTTAAATGATTTCCTTTTTGCATACAAGCCTCTCTTGCTTTCTTCATCTCTTCTTGTTTTTCTCTCAAGTCTTTAAGCTGGAGGTTTTTATTCCCCTTTGGCAAAGTGTCACATTAGTAGGCCTTAAATTGAATGTGCTTTGCTGCTGTCAACCTACCTCAAATACACAAGCATTGCAGGTATTATCAAGGCCTGGCATATGTTAAGGAAACTTCCTCCCTTTTTTTGCTGCCCAAGCTTAACATTTCCTGTCCTTTCACTCTTTCCCTTTGCCTGACTCTAGTTGTTCAGGATATTTAGGGAGGAGGCAGTTAACTCACCCTCTGAGACAATAGCAAGCTCGTTTTCAATGGAGCAGAAGCTAAATGGTCAAACTATGTATTTATGATGGCACAGGTAAAACTAAAATGCAGGATTTTCATCTTTTAGCTCCTTTACTATATTATACATATTTCACTTTGGTGCAAGATTTTCCAAGGCAAAAGTTAAGCCATTGGTTTATGTTCATTTCGGGACAGTAAGACAGTTAACTTGCAGAGACATGTAGCAGATGGATTATTCACTAACCAGTTGTAGTAAACATCACGTCACATTTACTTCCCTTCCAATCTTCTGTTTTTATTTTGTGGAGATGCAGTTGACAGCAGGGATTGTTTTATAAATTCCTTCCATGAAGGAGCCAAAACATTTGTGGTCTTGGTCCGTTTTTATGCTCCTTAGTTCCAGCTAAGGGAAATTTTAATGCTACAGCAAACAGTGATATTTTAGACAATAGTTTACTCTCAGCATGCTGTAGCAGTTTGTGTTTAGCCCCTTCCTTTTTCTCTATGACAATGCCTCTATACACAAAGTAAGCTCCATAAAGAAATGTTTCTTCAAGTTTGGTGTGGAAGAACTTGACTGTTCTGCAAAGTGCCCAGTGCTCGACACCGGACATCAGTAATGCTCTTGTGGCTGAATCGAAGCCAATCCCACCAGGATGCAAAATCTTTTGCAAAATCTTTCTCAGAAGAGTTATCAGTTGTAACGCCACTATCACACATGGGCTTAATGTTCAGGTGTCCACATACTTTTTCCTATTTAGTGTAGCTTATGAGGGCAGTCTCAAAAGTCTTGGATGTTGGAGGTCCCTTGAAATCACCACAAAGGAAGAATTTTAGGAAAATCCCTAACTCAAACATAGAGGAAAAGGGAGACTGAATGTATAATCTTCAGGGAATATATATACATAGCAAGTTTTTAAGTCTCTGCAGGTTAATTTTCAAGCTTCACTGAGAAGACCTTTGGCTACTAGCTGCCTGGGAGATTGGAAATTGTTTGAAAACATTTGCTAGGTTTTGGACATTGGTCTGCAGTGATGCGATCTGTACAGTTCATAATAGTCTTTACTGTCGCTTCCCAAACACACTCTTAGGCTGAGAATTTATGTGTGGTTCACGTGGCTCCATCTTGTGGCTGCTCACAAACTTCTCTGTCGATGCCACCGTAGGAGGCTGATCTTCCATTTTGTGGTTTTGCGAAGGAGATTCCACACATTCCTAGTTTGCTATTTTGTCTTTGATGCCATCAAAAGTTTTTTGCTACTCAGGGAAAACATGGCAATAGTAAAACATTGTTTATTACAGATAAAATGTAGCATTTTAAAGATTCAGGAGCGATGCCAGAAAAGGAATTTGTAGTGGTTTAGACGACTGTTTTCTGTCGACTAACACAAGCAGTGCCATCTTTTTGACTGTAGCACCTCTTTGCCTCAGCACAAGATTTAGCTGTCTTCAGAATTTACATCTTTATTAATTTATTGTATCCTTAAAGTAGTTGTTTATTCATTCAATTTATTTTCTTTATGTTTGTTATTGTTTTTCAGTTAATTTATGGGCGCCATATACCCTCCCACACACGACCATGGATTTGTCCTCCATCACCATAGCAACGACAACACCTGTTTATTTTTGTTTATTTGTTTGTTTGTTTGTTGTTTTTTGACATTCCATCTTGTCATTGTGCACATGGACCAAAGACACTGAGGATGATGATGATGATGATCACAATGAAGCCACAGGGGAGAAAAGAGTGAAGGATGGTGAGAGATAATAAAGAAAAACGTTTACTCGCCAACAGTGGCCATCTCATTTATTCAGGATCTTTCATTCTATGTTTGTTTTGAACACTTTTCATATATATATATATATATATATATATATATTTAATGTGCATTTTTCTTTTTTTGTCTGTGTTGTGATTTCAAGATTTTCTTTTTTTGTGTTTTACCATCAGCTATCCAACCAGAAACAAGAGGTTATAACCTCTTCAACCCTCTTAACTTTTTGGTACTGCAGTGTAGCGCCCCTGAGTAAAATGTCTGGAACTATTCAATATGTATTTAAAAGAAACTTAGGGTGTGCGTGATTTAATTGGACTGACATTCAAATTGAAGATGAGTCAGTGAAGTCAAATCTTTCCTGAATATATTTTTTTAAATATCTTGAAATGTTTCAAATATTGTGCAGGTGTGGTGTGTCTGTTAACCTTTTTGTATAAGACTTTAGATTAAATACATTTCACAGTAGAATAAATCCCTATATATTGAATGAGCCCAAATAATGCATTTAAATAGCAATAAAACTGAGTACCTTTATACTGTATATATTACTGTATATACAAAGGTACTGACAACCTAAAATTTAGTCTTAAAACATGTTAAGAACGTATGCAATATTCTGGTGCTGTTTCATATTAACTCAATAAATGTATGTGAATATTTTTTTTGAGCTTACCAAGCCTAATATGCAAAAATGTACTAATTTTTTGAATGATATTATTGTAAGAAGCACATATGACGGTGTACATTGTCAATAAGTAATATAACTTTGTTGTAAACAATGAGTGATCGCCTTGATGTGAGGGTTGTGACAGTGGAAACACACAGAAACATGAAGCCAGTATATACACACACACAAACACAAAAACACAGGATTGCAGGAAAACAAACTAGTCTCAGCTCGCTGTAGAAGACTTTACACTCAAGAGATGGAGACAAGAGCAGCTGTATTTACTGTCTGTCGATGGAAATAAATGCAACCCTCCCCTTCACCGTCCCAGCTTTGATGTGTGTCTCTCTCAACATGATTTTGTTTGACGATGTTTAACAGGGAGGGAGCTGAAAGTAAAACTTGGGGCAGGTGATGACTCTTATACACACCCACACCCACACACACACACACACACACACACACACACACTGAAAGACGACACGCAGAGGCTGTCAGCTTGAGTTGCGGTGTTTCCTGTTTAGCGATCCCTAGCTGTAGAGCTCGGTGATGTTTGCTCAGTCTGCACGTAATCCTCCCCGGTCTCGCCACCACTCCGCTGCTGACCTCAGCTGGGTGTGTGTGTACGTGTAAGATGGCACGTTTACAGTGGGGTTTTTTGTTGTTTTTTTTTTCTCATGTGGCAAAGAAATGTGTGTTTGGAAAAACAGAAATATGTGAAATTTGTTGACTGTCTGTGGCGGAAGTGTGTGTATGAATGGGAGATGCTGTTGGTTAACGGTGTGGTTATGTGAGGAAAGTTGAGTGGTGTGTATTTGTGTTTGTGTACACTACGTGTGTTAACACAAACTGCAGCTGGTTTTTGCTCTGCTGAGAAACCAGATGGCTGCATCTCAACACTTGAGCAGCTTCTGCAGTTCATCTCTCAGCTTTTCCTTATCTCATCTGAAAAAAGATAAAATATTTAGCAACATAAACTGGTTAATTTGGGCTGTGTTAAGATTTTTCCAGCCATTTTTATAATGCTTCCTCATTTAAATATTACTCTCAATCAATGAGTAATTGCTGAAGATCAATAATTCAGAGCAAGATTAAGATAATGTATTTCTTTTTCTTTTTTTAAATACACACAAATACTATGAACACGTAAAGTTCTACAAAGTGTAGTGTCCTTATACCTGCAATCCAGAAAAAAATCCTTTTTTTTATGTACTACGCCTGCAACTAATAATTTGTTGCAATTATTAATTTGCCAGTTTTTTCTTCATTAAGAAGAATCAGAAAAGTAAGAATCAGAAAACGTGCTCATCATAATTTCTTAAAACCCAAGGGGCCTTCTTAAAATGTTATTTTTGGTCTGAAACCACTGTATAACCACTAAGTTTTGTTTGTCATATCCTGTGTTAATATTTAACTTCACGGATCGCATGAGTGATTTATTGAAAACAAAATGAGGGAAGTCACGGCACAGTATTGAGATCTTCCCATAGTAATGGTTTTTTGTTTTCTGTTTACTGCTGGCTCTGTCAGCACTTATTATTATTCTGACCACCACCTGCAGGGCTCACTGGATCTAATCCAGCAGTACAGTCTGTTCCAAGCTCTCTGTCCTCTTTATCCCGTAGTACACCAAAACAGTCTGCTAACTAAGCGGAGTGATAATGACAGTGTGTTCTACATAC
The DNA here is from genome assembly GCA_016859345.1 of Istiophorus platypterus. Taxonomy (NCBI): domain Eukaryota; kingdom Metazoa; phylum Chordata; class Actinopteri; order Istiophoriformes; family Istiophoridae; genus Istiophorus; species Istiophorus platypterus. Next base: position 15,500,945 of record CM029129.1, on the reverse strand, counting down.
TGTACATACAGGACAGCATGATGGCACACATCTTACTGGCTTGAGGTATAATGCTATAGTCAAAAATGTTTACCTAACAAATTTGGAAATTGTACAGGAAACTCACATGGAGCAAATGCAGCCATCAGGCTGCTTATTAGATAGACAAATATTTGCAGAGTACTTATAAGTGTACATAAGACAGTGTAAAAAAATAATTGCAGCAGAACCAGAGATTTTAATCCAGTACCCAAAATGCAACTCAACCGCCAACTGTTAAGCCAGTCATAGTCCTCTGCTCCAACTAACAATAAATTTAGATTTCACAATGTTCCCTCTGGCACCATGAATGGCTCTATACAACTTTTTTCATGAATGTAGTAGTACTCCCCAAGCCCTGTGAGCAGATTTTGATGAGTAAAAGCTGTGTAGTTCTCCTTTAAGCCAGATGTAAAAAGTTAAATTTTTAAACTTTGTATCTCAGCATTTTGAATAATAAGGCAACATACCTGTAAGCACCGATGTGGGTGGACTAAACAACAGTCTAAAAACACCGTATTCTGAATACAATCCAAAAACACGCAATGCAAAATATGGACTTCACTAGTTTGCTTAATGGCACTTTGTCAATGACAATTAAGAGTGTGTCTCCATCTTACAAAGGACTAAACATGGCAACCATATGGTCACAGGGTGGCTTCTCAAGTCTGCTGCCTCTTGAAATTGGGGGGAAAAAAAAAAAAAACCCAGAAGAATTACACTTGACTTTTGAAGTCAGAGCTTTATTTCTGTGGTTGAGAAAACAATACGATATAGCTGCCTCGGTATCTGGAAGATTATGAAGAAAACCAACCAAAAAAAAAAAAAAACCTTTAAATTGGTCACTGATGTAGATTCAACTCAATCCTTGACTGGACGAATCTCAGCAGACTTTACAGTCGAGAAAACAGACAGTAACCAGTTCACATTAACCGTATCCGTGCCGGCTTCTCTCTGAGCACAGTTAACAGTTGTAGGCAGCCTAAAGTCTTAAGAATGAAGCTCAAAGTCGGTTTAAGGTCCACGGGCTTAAAACTGTGTGGCACTGGAGGTAAAGCCCCTGTGGACACACTGCATGTTCATGTACCAGGCAACATTACATAAAGTTTACAATGATTCGCGCCAGTAACGCGATGAAACTAATTGGAGATCCGACATCTCTGTAATATGTACAAAATAAAAATACTTTTATCCAAATACTTCATTATCAAGAATGTGACAATAATTTGAGGCAATACAAATATTAATAATGTAACAATAGGAAAAATATATATATCGGAAATTTAAATGAGAATATTGATGCTGGTTTACTGATCAGAGAATCTCATGTCAAAATGACCATTTTTTTTTGCCATTCTGCTCTAGTGTTGAATTAATCTCCTTAGAGGTGCTCGTTTGATATGGAACAACAGTTGCATAAAGTAATTCAAAAAAGACTGAAGCGTTAAAGACAAAAAAAAAAAAAAAAAAAAAAATCAGCATTATTTAGATGTGAAATTGTAGAAACTTAGCTTTTGTAAATAGCTGGTAAATAACACAGCACACAGATGTTTAGTACATGTAAGTAAAAGATTAAAATAATAAAAAAAGGTTGTGGAAAAATATAATTATTTGCAATAAAAAAGGTCTTATTCACAAAGTGCTATTTGGCTCTGAGGGGGAACCTGAGCACCGACATGCCTCAAAAGAAACAAAACCTGGATCAGCTCTCAAACATAAAAAAGAAAATAAAAATACATAATACAATACATACAACAGTCTAATTCTTAGCCTTGACCTCCGACTTGTGAAACAAAACAGCTTGTTTTGGATATTAAAGAGGGGAAGTTAAAAAAAGTGACAATAGTAATAATAACAATAATAATAATAATAATAATAATAATAATAATAATAATTAGTACTAGTACTCAAGAACTGAAATGGACCGATAAGTCAGGCTCAAAGATTTCCCACGATTTCTCCTCAGCTGTCCCTGTTGTCAACATGGGGAACTAGTCATGGCATCGGAGTAAGAGGTAAACTCGTACACTGATCCATACACACCTCCAGATTCACATTTGGTTGAGGACAAGTGCACAGAAGGGACTAAAACTCTTATTTCATCTTAGCCAAATCATAAAGAAAGAATCTCTAATTTTATTTTCTCAAATCTTTTTTTAAATCACTTCCTAAATATTAGGACAGGTGAGCAACATGAGTGTATCACCCCCATGGAACCTATGACTGTGGCTCTAAAATTTGCTTAACTGACTTCGTATCATCTTGGAGTGAGGGAAATGTGCACTTGTGAAGACATGGATGGTCGTGAATAAGTGTCCTGCTAGTTGACAGCAGGATGCAGTGGCGGGCAGGGGGAGACGTCCTTCTGCCGGGAGTCAAAGGAACCGTCGACATCGCCTCCCTCCGCCCCCGGGTTCATCTCCTCGTTGTACAAACACCGAAAACCGTCGTAATACTCGTCCGAGTCCGAACCGCCCTGCTCTCCGCCGCCGCGCCCCCTCCTGGCCCGCCGGAGGTGCTGCGTGGGGCTCCAGACCCGCTCCTCCCCCTGGATCTGGGCGCTGTCGAAGATGTAGACGGCGTTGGTTGGCAGGGAGAATTCCAGGCTGTGTAGGTACTCGTCCACCATCTCTTTGCAGTGGATGAACTCGACGCTGTCAACCTGAAAGAGTCGCAGGGGCAAACACTCAAAGCTGGAACTAGATCGTGTCAAAATTTACCTTCCAGAGGACATAGTTTCTGAGACAGTCAACACTGTAGCCTTCATTTACCTGAGTACAAACTGGGTGAAAGAGGGTCTAAGCGTTTTCCTCAAAAGTTCATGTTTGTGCACTAGCATATTAAGTTCCTGTTTTTCCTGTCAAATCTCACTAAAATGCCCTTTTCCCCTGGCTTCCTGCAGCGTGACCATCATTCTCACGAATGCCAACCTGTGGATGCTGCCGAATCTGCCTTTTAGCCAAAGGATGTGTGTCGGCTTTTGGCCCTAAAGAGCATCGTTTGTTCAGCCTGAATTTGCTGACATGTGCCTTTAATGGTTTGCCTTTGTCCAAAGCAGTTTGTAAGATGAAATGGGAAAGGAAAATGATCAGGTTTTGAAATAGTGTGTGGTGGATTGACAGAAGAGAGTAGATCCTTTATGCCAATTTATATATCCTTTCCATCCACGGTTAATCAATACGTTAACCCCTCCAGTGGTTGGAGGCAGAGTAATATATTAAGGATTCAAAACTATGTGTAAGTGAATCGCTACTACCAGTACAGCTAATGATGAGTGATTATTAAAGCACTTTTTATTTTAGTTTTTGCTTTAAAATAGAAAAATTCTTAATCACCTAAATGTGTTTTATTTTAGAATTGTGAACAAAACATGTTAATTGAAAAATAAACCTGTCTGGTGTATCACCTATGTAATGGATTCCTAAATTACCTCAAACTGATCTTAAGCACTCAGTGCTGCAATCTCTCGTTAATTATCGACCAACATGTGCCCATTCCAATATATCTGTTGTAAGCTAAAATCCACCAATAATATCAACACATGCTAAAAATATTGATTGGGCTCCAGCAGACATTTCCCCGGGGGTGTCTCGTATGTCACGCTCTCTTCACTCAAACCCCCAACCAATTAGGAGAAGCCTTCCTCGGCAGCCCGTGCGTTTCTCTTACTTGTGCTTTCTTCAGCAGGTCGGTGAAGACGGAGAACCAGTCGGGCGTGAGCGCCTCCAGCTCCAAAGTGATGATGGCCAAGGCCAATGTGGAGCCCTTGAACTGCCAAAGCTGGTGGCAGGCCATACAGTGCTGCACCTGCCTGGTCCACAGCGCTGCCTGGAGGCCCGGGGGCCTCTTCTGATGCCTTGGCCCTGCGGTAAGCGCGCCGGGGTCTGTCGCCAAGTCCGAGCCTACGCCAGAGTCAAGCCCGATGGACGGAATGAGGTGGGGATGGCCGGAGACGAGCAGGGCGTGGAACTAGGGCCGAGACGAACGGAGAAATGGAGAGGAATGAGACCAAAACGTTAGAATAATGTCGTCGCTGTTTTCTAATTGTCCGTCCGTCCGTCCATCCCTCACACACACCCCTTGACATCTACTACTTCATAATTCATACCGACATCAAATATACCGGTGCACTTAATGGCCAAACGTGCATATCTGAGAGAAGGGTCAACATATTCACCCCGTCACTCTCACCCATCCAAGACACCGTCTCAGAAGTCTGTGATTCTCTACTGTTCAAGTGCTTAATGCTGCTTTAAAAGTTACTGTAAAGGTTCAAAGCTGAAGCTCTGTGCAGGAGGACACTTGGGGCCACGGATAGAAAATCTCACTATCAGGTTTTACTAATAACCCCCCCCGCATACCTAAGGAATCATAGTAATGTTGTTCGTATTGTAACGTATGCGCACTGCTTTTCCGTGTTCCTGTTTGTAGACTGGAACTATAAAATACAACCTGAGAGGGGGCTCAGTGTTAAAAAAAAAAGAGGAAAAAAGAAGAAAAGTAGGAGTAAAACACACTCTTTCAGCTCTGCGTTTATCTAAAACACCTTGGTTTAAATGTGGAGCGCTAGCAGGACGCTGGCAAGTGGCTGCTAGAGAAAAATCAACCGCTAGATTTCAAAATCTCAACTAATATTTGTTAAATAGTTTAATGCCTTTTGTTTTTCTTTCATTCACAATGTGTTTAACTCATTTGCTGTGTTTGTCTCTTACTCCGTAGCAAAAATAAGCCATGTGTTTTAAAGAAAGTGGAATTCCATGGGAGGTACATTCAGCTTTGTGGTGCGATCCCTAAAACAGTTGCTCTTGACCTCTTTCTAAAGGCCCCTCTTCCTCCTCCTCGTTTCTTTTTCACTCCCTTTTGGAAATGTATGTAATTCGGGGTAATGTAGCAAGCAAAAAAGGATTAGATTCAGAGATAAAAACCATAATACAATCTCAAATGGTGAAACTTTTGAGCAACACAGAGCTGATTCTGCCTTTCAGGAGTTTTGTACTTGGATGTTGAAGCATTTTTGAGAGGTAATGACAAGGCATCGCTGTAGATCCTCTTACTTATTCATATCAAAGTGTCATGGTGGAGAGTTTGTGACAAATCACTGAGATTTTTATTGATTGCTGTTTTATAGACAATGGAGAATAACACTATTTAGAAAGGGGGATGCAGAGTAATTTCTTCAGGGCAGGGGGAATGTAGTGAGATATTAACAGTATAGTTAAAAGTATTTATTTGAAAAATATTTATTTGAATATTATAAACAGAAAAAAAGTCTTTATTTTATTATACATTAGGCTTCTTTATTTTAAAACTTTTGGATTTTGTATTGCTTAAAGTGATGTGCTAGGACAATAATAGGCTCACAACAATAATAACTCCACACACTGAAAATCTGTGACACCAGGGAAAGTACTGTTTTTTGGGGGGTTTTTTGAAGACAACGAATCAATCCAAACGTGCCAGGACGCTTTTTGGTGACAATTTATGGTTTATGGCTTTAGAGAAAATGTATCTGTCCTCCACCAGTTTCAATATAACAAAACTAAGGCCATCGTTTATTCCTTGAGGGAAGGTGAGTTGTTCTTTTGGTCAAGGGAGAGATTATTGATTCGCAGGATGCACAGCAAGACTTTGCAAAAATCAACCTGGGGGTTCCTGGGCAAGTAATCAATATCTTCTAAATACAGAATCTTCTCAATGATGAATCTTCCTATAGTGTGGATCAATACAGTGTATCCAACTGCTGGCCTGCAACCTGTTCTGCCTCCTCATTCATTTAGATCTAATACTTGGCCACGTTGCCCTCCCTTGTGCTTTGAAATGCTTTCATCGTCTCAACAAGAAAAGCATAGCCGGGCTGTCTGTCTTTTACCCTCCAGAATGTCCCACTTCTTCATATAAAGTGAAACCTCTAATTCAGTATCATTATCCCCGACTTGCATCATACGATGATCATACTGTGTTGTATTGTTTCGTTAAACTGAATGACACCAAGTAAACAATAGTTAAGGCTAAGAAGGAAAGAACATTTTTACACATCATCCTGAGAGGAACATTAGTGTGTATATCAAATTTCACAGCAATATGTTTTATAGTTGTTGAGAGACTGTATTTCGGTCTAGACTTGAAGTGGTTTGCCGACAGTCTTGTCCATAGAGCCGTGCCGCTGGTGCGGCTAAGAACAAAAGTAGCAACAGAGGTTTTGGCTTACATGCGTGAAGCCTTCAGCTTATTGCACAGAGCATCAAATTAATTATTCAAGACGATTCTGCACACGTTTGCCGTCTTGTGATACACAGTATATAGACATCACCGGTGTCATGCAGCCCTCTATGAGAGACCCAACAAAACTTGCTCAAAATGCTGTCTTGGCCGTTTAAATATCCCTCTTTAAATCATTACATCCCGGGTGACTTCTTGTTGGAAAGCGTTTCGAATACAGCCCTGGGCCCCAGCTACATGAAGGAACCTGAATGAGTGGGATTCGGCTGGATTAAGTACCACGCATCTACAGGTCGCAGCAGTGAAACATAACCCGACCGTAGACGCATGGGAATCCTGAACAATGACAAAATGATTTTGACATAACCGTCTCATAAACCATGGCGTATTATCGATGCGCCAACCGCCACAAACTAACCATGTTTTATTACTTTTTTTTTAGGTTCAGTACCATGGATGATCCCCTCCCACAGACTGCCTCTAGTGGCAGCAGGGTCTGGGTCTCCATCATAGGGCTGCGGGGGAGAGTTAGTCAGAAGTGCCTTGGCCTGATATGCAACGCACCCGTTATTTTGCTGGCAGCTTGTAAATGCAGTCTTAACGTGTTTAGGAGGACTCTCGCTTAGATCTTGTCTCTATTCAGACCTCGTGCTGACAAAGTGTTTCTGTTGAATTTTGGGTGATTGGCCTGGGTTATAACTTGGCTTTGTGTAATAATATGTTAAGCAAGTTGAGCAAAATTTAGCATTTTATTTTTTATCCCAGCCTTTATCGGCAAATAAAAATCAACTGTCTGACTGCCAACTGTAAAGCTAACTTGTTCTCTTATCAGATCCTTTGATTTCAACATTTGCATTAGAGAGAGACGTGATTTTATTTTTCATTCTTGGCTACGGTGATCAGTGAAGACGGAAGGAAACACTCCGACCGGGACTGAATGGAGCTGATAAATAATAATCATGGGCACAATGCGTCAGATCTAATAAATGCACAATCGCTATAAGGACCAATTCTTTGCCGCGGGGGCCAGGGAGGTGCGAGGGTATGTCAACACCGTCTTGAAGCAAGCGTGACGGTTTAACGTGTGCTTTTTGTACTGCTGTGTCTGTAGGCAGGCTCAGGGCCTGAACACACAAGGCATTTCAAAGACCAGCCAGGTCCCTATGAGATATAGTTCATGTCCACTTAAAGAAAAGAAAAGAAAAGAAAAAAAAAAAAGTTCTGTTTGCCTGTCTATCTGCTGAAGTCTAACTTACTATGTGAATGAAGTCGACTGGTGTTGCGGTGTACAAGTCCCAGTGCAGCTTGTCTAGAATGATCCTCTCCATGCGAAGAATCTCCGCTGTTGAAAAGTTGCATCCGCTCTGCACAACCAGGTCTTTAACAGAACCTATTACCTGTAACCACAGTCACCAACAAAGGGAATTAAATAAATGTATTGTTTTGAAATAGCATGGATATCAGTCTTGTTTTATTTCATGTGTGTGTTGTCTTTTTTTTAAAGCTTTCATTACTGATCTTGTGTTTCTTACCTCATCTTCCTCGTTGATTTTGGCAGCTAGGACCAGCGAGGTAAAAGCAATGCATTTCAAGTATTTTGGTTGGGCCTAAAAATGAACAAAAAAAAGACTTCAGTTCGTTTATTTTAAGAACTAGAGAAATCTGAATGTGAAAATAGATCTGCCACACTATCATCTCTCTCCCCCTACTAGCTCAGTTCATGTCTTAAAGTTATGTGTGAATATTAGATACAGTGCAGAGATGTGAGCTGCAATATTGTGCATCCGTGGCTTTGAAGGGTCCGAGATGTTTGACTTTAGGTTGTGAATATTTTGATAGAGTATATGTTGCAGTCGTCTACCTTGACAGCGGACAGCAGGCGGTTGAGGACACAGACTCCCAGTGCAAAGGTCTCTGGACAGAACTGGAACAGCCTGCTCATTTCTCCGAGCCAAAGGATCATGTCTCGGTGTTGGGATGAAGAAATGTCAGCGCCCTGAGCGGTCGAAGGAGACAACGGCTGGTTAATAACTGACACCTGCATGAAGAAGTGTGTTCTGGATTAACAAAGAGGCCTTTTTTTCCACGTGCGACCTGGAGCTTTGCATAACCTGACTTTTTTTTCAGAAAACAAAATTTAATACCAACCAATCTTAGAGTTATTATACACACACATCAGAAAAAAGACTGATGACAAAAAGCTACTCTTTGCACCTTTAAACAAGCCGCAAATGAAAAAACCATTTACACACGTGCGCAGATCCTGTGACTCACCTGGATGCATCCATTCTTGAAGACAGGTACCTTCCAGAGCCGAGCCTCTCTGACCAGAGCGCCCTCCAGCAGGCCGACCAGCCGGCGGCTCTCGGCGGCTCCAGGGTTCTTCATCGCCACCGCAGCACAGGCCAGGCTTCACCCAGGGCACATACACCTGATTCGGGGAGGGGGAGGAGGAGGAGGAGGAGGAGGAGGAGGAGGGTGTTACAATGGGAGCAGATTGGCAAACACAAAGCGAATGTCCTGAACAGTGTCCCGCTCCTCTATTGTTCTGTGAACATACTATGAAGGACATGTTGAATTGTGCCCATTGCAGTCACTCGGATATCAAACAGTACTTTTCTATTCATTTAGTATTATTTCATGCACATTTGACCATATATTTTCTTCTACCAACTCATATGAAAGGTATAAAGGTATAAAACTGAAGACTGAGGCTCACTCTTAAACCAAAAATTAAAAGTAAATAAATCACTCAAACAAAACATCTCCCACTGTCGATAATTTTGTCAGTTTTTTCCAAGTTAATATGAACTGGTCCAGAGTTCATCAGCTTCAAGAGTCAAATGTGCAGCAGGAAATCGGCTTGAGATTGTTAAAACAACATCGCCATTTTCAGACTGAGCAGACAGGCAGCGCAGGAGCGAGAAATCGGACTTGAACGCGAAATGCAAAGTTAAATAATAATAATAATGATAATGATAATAATTTTTTTTAAAAATCACTGGTATATGACCTGCGTGTTCATCTGCTGGTTGTGATATACAACTCGGGGTCCGGGCGGGATAATGGGCTGCAGCTGCTGCAGCTTCTTGCACAGTTGCTGCAGCAGACAAAAACATTTGGCTTCCTCCTTAGTCAAAACCTCGGTCTTACCTCTTCGACGTGAAACGCAGACAGTCTCTTCGACGGCAGGTGCATTTATACGATTTGGGGTTTTTTCAAACAACAATATATATGTTTTTATATATATATATATATGTGCATTCAATCCATATTCACCGTAAGCAAGAAACAAACGCCGATTGGATCCTGTCAGAGAAAACAAGCTCGGGACTAAACGGGTTCTGAGATGAACATAAGGAAAGAAGCCGCATTATATGGAAATAAAACGAAAGGTGAATAGAAGCAGGAGAAAAAAGCGCCGAGGGCTTCAAATAACTGTTGCGGAGGCAGAATTAAGCGCAAAACAAGGCAGGAAGCGGAGAACCAGACGGGATGAGGGGGGCGGGGCCAGGGGAGGGGCCGGGCTGTGTTTTGAACGTGTTTTTGACCCCGCCCCCCGTGACGTCAGCCCGTCTGCAGACACAGAAGTGTGTTAGTGGGTCAGACATACGGGGCCCGTCGCACAAAATGGTCGGGGCCCCTCGCTGGAAATGGCAGATCCCCGCCGTCGGTTCCGGTGCCCGCCCGGGGCCCCCCCCCCCAATCCGGGTTCCCCGGGGGGTTGACGCGTTCGCACTCATGCGTTGTGTGTTGACTCCGGACACGGGGTGCGTTTCATTTCTGACCCCGACCCCGACCCCGTCTTGCGCCCGCCCGTTAACGCCCCTTTTCAGAAAACTCAGGTGAGCTGCAAAGAGACGCAGGTGGGCTGCAAAGACTCACAGAACAACTACAGAGACTCACGTTTGCTTTTACGGACGCAGGCGACTCTGTGTGTTGTGAGTTGTTTTGCGTCTCCTTTTGTTTGGGCTTTTGTTTTGAGATATTGTTCTGGATTTTCATATCTATTGTTATTTTTATTCATTTCGATTCAGATTTTGGTGGTTTCAGAGTCATGTTCAGCTGGTTTGTACTTTTATTTTAACATATGATGTTTGCTATTAATTCTACGGTTGTGTAGTCAACATTAACCTCTGTGCTGTGACCTTATGGTCCTACTTTTTCCTAATACCCACTGATAATTGTTTTTAAAATTTTATTGGTTGAGAGGAATTTGCCTTAATATCCCTCAGTGATACATTTTCTTAATAATATATCTTCCCTAACTCTGCCCCCTTCCAAGGTGTCTTTGCTCATGGGTTTGTTGTTTACTTGGCCCCTTACTGGCTGATTTTTCCAAGTGTGTATGTGCAGGCTTATTGTCATTTGTTGTGGGGAATAGCTGATGAAGATCACTCGACTGAAACATAGCTATTGAACAGATTCACCATCCGTTTTGACATTGTGCATTACCTGATTATTTAGCATTAAAACAGTATCGTTTTCGTCCCTTGCCTGTGTGAAGGGCAGGTTGGTTTTTGCCACGGTACATCCCACCAGACCTCACTCTTGTTACAGTAGGTGAGGTCCTTCCTTGTCTTTACTCATAGCCTGATAAACCTTTTTCATCGCAGACATTCACTCTATTCATAGGATGAAAAACACATGTAGTTAATAGTAAGAATAACGACGTTGTTCCATTTACATGTCCCAGGTCCAGGACGTTAATGTTGTACATGATGGCTCAGTGTCATGGCTAATCAATGGAATGTTTTAAAAAGAGAGAAGCCCCTTAATGCTTGATGTTGAAAGAACCATTTCATTTAAAATCAGCATTAGAATTGCTATTATTGAGCTCAAAGCACAGTTGAACCTGTATATCGATGACCTGAGGCAAAGTGTGACCATTAACCATAGAAACTGGGCAACTGATCCTCAGGGGCCCCTCAAACACCTAGTTTAGTGTGGGGCAAAAATTGTTAGTGGTAATTTGATGAATTACAATTTTCCACCACTATAGCATGACATAAATCAGGGCCTCACGCCAGCTCCTCAAAAAGGGGCCACGCGTCAAATTTTAATAGCTGTATTGTTCTCCCCTTTGATTAACAGCAAAGCTGCTGATTTAGTCCTGTGCGAAATGCTTATGTTGCCAATGGTTGAATCACATTCAAATGCAAATGTCAGCACGTTCTGACAGATGCTGAACCACCAGACAGTAGGGTTGAAGCCAGTGATATTTTCATTATTGATTAATTTACTTATTATTTTGTCAATCAAAAAAAACAACTGTTTGGCCTGTAAAATCACAGGAAGTAGTGAAAAGTGCTTGTTTCGACAGCACATAGCAACATCTTGTTTTGTCCAACAGAAGTATTCACATTTGCTAAGCTGGATTCAGGGAACTTTGGCCAGTGTTACCGACAAAATGAGTCAAAAGATTACTTGATAATTATTGTTGATGATTAATGCTCTGCCAGTTGACCTATCAATTAATCATCATATAACTGCAGCTCCAGTCGAATGGGAGACCAACTGACTGACCATCAGACCAGAGAACCAGGACTGGATGCACTTGAACAACCCATCTTAGGCTAATGATGTAGAGACTGTTCATGATGTATTCAATGGTAATTAATAACTAGGTCTGTCAGTGTAGCTGTCATTGGATAATAAATGGGCGATAATATTACAAACTGCATGTGTTTTGTCCAGTGGAACATTAGGGAGTTTCAGTAGTTTATACAAATTTAAATTCCTTTTTGCAATAATAAGGAAAATTATGTGTAAATGTATGTAGACTGTAGTAGTGCAGGTGGTATACATCACCATTAACACTCACATAACCTACATATCCTGCCCTGCAGTAGAATAATACACAAAAAATACTCCCTATTTGTTTTCTTTCTCTTTTTTCTTGTCTTTCCTGAAAAGAAAAGTGGTATTTAACACAAGTATTATCAGTGCATCACAGCCCTGACCTAAACTGGCTGTTTGTATTGTAGTGACCTAGATATCACAAACTTAGACTGAATTCAGTGCCACCTCAAGCTGATAATGAAGCTGAACCTCATAGTTTCATCACCCTCAGAATAACAAACCAAGCCTCCTGGCTGAGATTGCAACACTGGAAAAAAGCTGCAATCCTCACTCAGTTTTTCTCAGTGGAATTTTTTTTTTATACAGTAGCTTGTTTTCCTTTTTGCTCCACATAAAACTGTTTTTTTTTGCACACTTAGTTATAGTGCTTCATGGACTAAAAACACACTGGTGCTTGTGGTCTTTTACTAAATTGTCAGTTTTATCTAGTTTTATTCACTTTTTATGTATCACACCAGTCATTATATTGGACTTTTTTTAAAGCGAGCAGTGACTAAATGCCAAAAAAAAACAAACAAACCCTGCGTTCTCTCTTGGAAAATATCAACTCAAATTAATGTGTAGATATTATTTAATGTTTCAGTGAACTCTTCTGGGATTCTTTAGAGCTGTAAATAAATAATCTGCTATATATTTCTTTGATGGTAAGAATTCTCTCTCTTTTCACTTCCCTTTCATTTTAGCCACTGAAAACTTGAGAGTATTCATCAGTGTGTCTCAAGTGGTCGGACTTTCATGCTGTCACTGTTTGTTTCGAGGGCTTTTGGCCTTCGGTTTGGTCTTCGGGCGGTGAAAGACATAACAGTGCGAGTACGGTCGGGGGACTGACTTGGCCCCTGGAGAACATTCCACTTTTTGGTTGTATTGGCAATATGTTTATGTGCGTTTGGAAACTTTATGTCGAAATTCGACTCTAGGGTCTAACAGTCATTCACCATCTTTTTGATTTATTACACATGTAATCTAAGTGGGGGATACTCAGAAGAGAACACAGTGTTACACATACGTGCCAGCAAAAGTTGACAGCTACAGATTTCTGATGTATTCAGTGTGTAGATTGTTGATGTTTAGATATGACAGCTTGTTGTTCAGTCTGCAGACAATGCAGCGGTACATTAATGATATTGCAAAGATTGTTTCTGACTGACTAACCCGAGGGACAAAGCACCTCGTCTGAGCTCAACAGCTCCCTGGCAGCCCCATCTGCTCGCGGGTTCCCGTCAGGAAATCTCGGAGAGAACTTCTCAGAGTGCCGGGTGTCCTCTGCCCATACGAACAGTCGACAAACTTTACCTCACACCGGCCAAAGGCGCAACGGCTGCCACGAGCGCGGGCGTTTGCTTTTTCCACTATGTCACCTCACAGGTCGGACTGATAAAACAGAATCTTGACCAGTGTCTCTGAGCCGAGGTCGCGGCGGGAATGTTGACAAGGACAGATGGGGGCATATCTGCATGTTGACAGAGTGTAACAGCCAGTGGGAACACAGTGGTCGCGTATCCTATCTAGTCAGGCTGCGCTTGACTTGCGCACACACTCCGACCGCCTGAGATGAGGATGGTGAGTTTACATTGGATCAGAGGTTTTTCTCACACACTCTGGGGCTTGAATTTTCACATATCTCTGTGTTTCTCTTTATCCCCCTGTCTCACTATGAGACTCTTGCTCTCCCCATTTGTCTCCATTCCCTGCAGTCTGAACTGTATCTCACGCAGAATGTCATGCTTGCTTATTTCTTCTGCTGATGGGACATTTCACCTGCTTGCAGTGTAATGTTTGTGTGTTTACATTCCATCCCTCTCCAGTTACCGGTGGGAATCCAACTGGGCGGAAAACAGTTGATATTCATGGTTCTGAGAGTTTGAAGCTGCTACCTGATGGTGCAAAGTAGCAACACAAGCAATCTGTATCACTCAGTTCTGGGTTTTGGGGGGGGGTATAGCTTTCAGAGAAAAGGTACAGCAATAACAAAGCTAATTCCCATCAAGAGCCAGGCTTAAAAATACAACATTAATGGCATTATACAGTAATTAGAAGAAAAAAACAAGAATCTCAGCCAATTTTTTTTTTTTCTCCAGGTAAATAAACTTTTGAAACAATTGAACAAATGAACTTGTTTTACCACTGAAGACTACCTGTCAATAAAAGTGTAAGGGTGGTGACAGTCTATCATTTTGTAATTGTCAACAGATCCTCTAAAAAGACCAAAACCAGCAATGCAGTAGCCCACCTCTGAATACTCTTAAGAAGTATTTCTTCAGAAACAAGATTCAAACATAAACTTCCATCTAAAGAAAAAAAAAAAGAAAAAAGCTCAGTCATCTCCTAAAACTGCTGGACAACAATGGCACAGAAGAACAAGCTGAAACAAACTTAGGCTTTACAGACAAAGTGGGATCGTTCATTGCTGTTTTTGGTCTTAGATTATCACTATACTTATCTATTAAGGGACCTACACACTCAGCACAGCCGTCTGTAGCGTTACACAGTTGACTGTGGATTGGTGTGTTTTATGGAAAACACCATACATAAATCAAATCAAAATCCGAACTGATCAGGGGACGGAGGACTAGTCAATCATACGTTTGACATTCATGAGATGTAATGATTGATCATATACATTGTAATACTATTAAGTTCTAACATTACAACTCTATCTATTGATGAAGGCCGTGAAATGCAGTTGAAAGACCAGGCAAAAACCTAGTAATTGGACCATACTCATGTATATATATATATATATATATATATATATATATATATATATATATATTTGGGTGTCAAATTATAAGTTTTTTAATTCATTTTTTTTGGTAAGTAAAAATATCAAATATCTGCTGGGTGCAGCTTGAAAATGCTTCCATTTCCCTCTTTTCAAGTACAATGAATGATTTTTCTTTCTCTGTTTCTTTTTTTTTAGGCTCCCGATCAGAAAAAGTAAGGAGTGCTCACTTTTACTCCTACTACCCTGTGGAAAGTGGAAAATTCCACAGACTAATTAACCCAATAGAATAAATGAAACTGGTCAAACATTTATCAATCATGAAAAAATGTCAGTTGACACCCTGAACTCGATGGGATATGTGTGTGATGGCCTCGATATATTCTTTGGCACGTATCCTCCTGTTGTATGAAATTGCGCGTGAGATATCAAGTCAGAAAATCTACATACGCCGAGTTCAAAAGATCTTTAAACACTGGACATTCCAAAAGGAGTACATATATAATCATTTGCAGCGCTACAGTATATTCACAAGGAAGCCAAGCTGGACTGCTTGTAGAAGAGATGAAACACTTACGGAGCCTCGGGATACACTGGCTTCAGCTTCTTGGATCCTGAATATGAAAAAGAGAAGGAGCCTCTACATGTTTAGTTTGATGTCTCACTGACGGTTTGAAGCAAAGTTTGCTCTGATCAGTTTAACAAGAGTTTACAATGTGTCTGCAGACCCCCCCCGAGTCACCTCTCTACTCGCGTAGACAAAGAATGCTCCGCACCACACCGTAAATCAATGTCAACCCTGAACCAACTTTGTCCTGTCAGGAATGCTTTGTGCACTTGGCTGAGCGCATTATGCTCCTAAAGTCACATCTGATCTCTGACTTTGATCACTGCATGTCGGGCCAAACTGAGATGGTTTTTTTCTTTTCATCTTTTTGGGGCCCCTCTCGAGCACTGTCGCCTCGGCACTGGCTTGGCTAAACTTACATACTTGTGTGCCCTCAGATCACCGAGGGCTGTTCATATTTTCAGGAACTGACCGTTTGGATGTAATGTACTGACTATGATCTATCTATCTATCTATCTATCTATCTAATCTGATCATTTTTTTATTATTAGCCCCTGTAGTCATTTAGCTCAAAGAATGGAAATGTTGGCCTGTTTTTGGGTCCATTACTTTGGCCCAGACTTAAATGTCTTCAGAAGTTTTTAATGGATTGCCATGAAATTTTTACAGATATTCACTTTATCTAAATCCCAATGACTTTGGTAATTCTCTGCCTTTAAATCTAGTGGCGCCATAAGGTTGAAATTTTTGCTTTTCAACAAAAGGTCTTGAAAAATATTGGATAGAATGCCCCCAGCCTTTTGGCACAGACATCAGTGCTCTCCAAAAGATGTATTGCCGTAACTTTTTTTCCCCCTAAACCCTTAACTGTTTTTCTGCCATCATTATCAGATCAAAATCTTAATTTGTCTAGTGCCTTGTTTTATGACCTTCCAAACAAATGACTTTCCCGTTGGCCTCAGCTTGATGTCTGTGTTAAAATCGGGCTACGTTTGGCTGAAAAGTGCAAGTGCAGATGGGAAGAAGTGATAGAATACAACAAGGACTACAAAGTTAACAATGAAATCTTCTCCAATTTGTTTAGGGGGGAATTGTGAGCCCATGATGTTTTTATATTTGTTTTTTTTTTAACTGCAAAGTGAGCTCTTTAGCCTTCAGTTGTTTTTTTTTTTGTTTATGTACGACTTCTAATCAGGATAATGCAGCAGTCATATTTTTCAAATTTAACTTTCTTGCTCAGCTTGGAGCATCTGCTATACAAATACAATAAAACTGTTTAAGCAGATAAGCAGATGGTTCCTGGCCAACAGACCCGAATTTGCATCCTGCACATATCCATCAACCCCTCGTAATGCATATACAGGAAGATTGACTGGAAGTTGGCCATCAAATTGCTGCTGGAATCATTAGCGGCAGATTGCCTGACTCCCATCCAAGTTGAAACAATGGTAATGAACATAAATCTTTGAAGATGGGTCTACCACCTACCACTGGAGGGAGACAGAGGCCAGTTCATAGATGTCTTGACGGGCGCTGACCATTTACCAACACGCCTTAAACCTCCGTCATGTTTTGATGTTTTGTTTTGTTCTTCCTTTTTTCATTGATCCTGTGACATATAGAAAACATATTGAAATGCAGACTTATCCCCTTATCATTTGTTCTTCCTCTGAAGCTGCCTCTCCCCGGCCTGCCTTGAAGAGCTTCAGCTGAGAATTTACAGAGGGCGAGACTTCACCTCATTGCAGTTGGAGAAGAGAGAAAGTGGCGAAGAGCCAGAGCTTGACCATCATCGGTAAGTGGGTCTGAAAAATACAAGCACATTGGTATGAGGAGGTTTTTGGTGCCCCTAGTCAAAATCTGGTCCAAAATCTCTGTCACTGTGAATAGTTAAGCAAGTCAAAAGATGACCTGACTTTCAAAAGTTTAAAGTTGTGAAACATTTCTTTAAAATTTTAAACAAGATTACGTTTTTATTTCCATCTTTTAAAGTCTGTAAATGATTAAAGAGGGAAAAGGGCCCAAAACATAGTCAGTACTTAGTAACATCTGCTTTGGCAAATATTGCAGCTTGTAATCACGTTCCATAGCAGCTAAGAGTCTTTCAGTTCATAGAGCATCCACTGCTCTTTTTATGTCTATCCACGTGACAAAACCTTCAGTTTGCACCTCTTGAGGTCGCCCCGTTGTGAATACCTAGGTGTGTTTAAGATCATCATACTGTTGTAGGACCCATCCTCTTTTCATCCTCAGCTTTTTTACAGACAGTTTGATGTTTTTCATCCAGAACCGGCCTATATTTAATTGAATCCATTGTTCCCTCTACCAGTGAAATGTTCCCCGCACCACTGGCTGTGACACAAGCCCAGAGCATGATTGATCCAGCCCCTGTGCTTAACAGTTGGAGAGGTGTTCTTTCTTTCGTTCCGTTCGTTCCGCAGCCACATCTTTCCAAACATACCTTTTCTCATTGCGGCCAAAAAGTTCTACTTTACCTTCATCAGTCCACGGGACTTTTTTTCCCCAAAATGCATCGGGTTTGTTTAATTGCTCCTTCACAAACTTCTGATGTTGAATTTTGTGGTGAGGATGCAGGAAAGGTTTTCTCACCTCTCCAGAGTCTGATAAATCTTCCTCAGACACTGCCTTACCAGCAATCCTGCAGGGTGATCTCTCAAAAAGTTTTCTCTCCAGACCTAAACTTGACCTCACTGCCATTTCTTAATCATATCACAAACTGAAAAGACAGCTACCTGAAAATGCTTCTCTCTCTCCTCACAGCCTTCTCCTGCTTTGTCTTCCTGCTCTGTGGGCATGTTATTTTATTGCTCAGAGTGCTAGGCAGCTGCTAAGATGATCCCATGGCTACTGATTGTTTAAACAAGGTTTGAGGAGTCAGAGTGTTTATAAGCTATTTGCATTACTTGGCCTTTCCTAACGATGACTGCGAATAAGCCATAGCCCTAACAATAAGCCATAGCCCTAACAAGCTAATTAAGGTCTGAGACCTTGGTAAAAGTTACCTGAGAACATAAATCTCTTGGGGTGCCCAAACTTTTATACGGTGCTCCTTTCCTTTTTTCATTCCAAACTTGTTCAAAACAAAAAACAATACACTAATCTTGCTTAAAATGTTTTTTTTAAAGTTTGAACTCTATGCCTTTTGGAACGCAGTTAATCTTCTACTCACTTAACCATTCACAATCACAAATTTTGACCAGGAATGCCCCATTGTTTTCATTTCAGTGCACATTGTGTTCCTTTCTCTCTGTCTTCATGTCATTATTAAATATTGCACGTTGAAGGTGGAAAACATCAAGGTAATATTGTTGAGGCCAGCTCACTCAATTTCATGGTATTTAATGGAAAGGTGTCAGGTTCTCCTATTACTTTGTACAGTCAGTGTGTCTGATGTGGCATAATGGATGGAGATAAAACAGTGGAAGGTAACACTTACATTCCACATGTCCCATTAAATCCTGAGCAAGAGGGAATTAAAATAAATTTAATTCTCAGCATAAAATAGACAAGTCTTCAGAGGGGTTTCTGCTCTTTTTGGGAGGACTTGTGATTTTATATAATTTATATGATATTTTTTTGCTGTTCAAAAAACAAATCAAAGAGCAAAAAACTATAAAATGAGAAGCAGAGATGTTTTGGTTTTGTCTAAAGTATCGTTACATACAATACAGTACATGCAAGCGTCCTTAATGATGCAGTATAGGCAAGTTGGTTCTCTGACACCAAACATTTGTACTCTCTCAAAATAAGAGGGCTGAGTTACACAATATATGTTTAATAGTGTGTTTTGTGAGCTCTGCGCACACTTTCCAGTCTTCTAGTGTCTTAGTCCCTCTCCTGAGCCCTCACTTCCTCCTTTTCACACATTTGTGCAATCATCTTTATCTTTTCCAAAAGCAAAATGTTGGATATTAGAAAGTTGATGAGATATTCTGTGACAGAAAGCAGTTTGCTCTTGAATCGGAAGAGCGCAGGGGGTGCAGGGGTTGTCTTTTATCAATAGGGGGCAGTATGGTTGCATAGGAGCTGCACAGGAGCTGCACTGCTTTTAATATCCCCTGCACAAAAGCTCTCTTGAGTGCAAAGAGAGAAAAATATTATATAATAAATTCATCTTGGAAGCAGAGCAGCAGTCTCCTAGGAATTTGTGGAAACTCCATATCTCTCATTGTCTGAGTTAGAGTTTTTGTCTTGTTCTTGTCTCATTTGCCTTTCATATCAAAACTATCATGATATGGGCAAAAAACAGACAAACAAACAAACAAACAAAAATCATCTCATGTTGCTTTGCATATTGAGTTTTGTTTGTGTTTGCTGTCTCTCTCCTGGCGTTCGATTCTGCAGTTTGGGGATGTACCCATCATCACATGCACTGATTTTTATTTTTCCGGTGAAAAATGTTTGGTTCCAGTTCCATGTCTGATTGGAGGAGCCACACTTTTGTAAAATACTTGTTAACTTTGAAATTAAATTCTAATCACCAGTCTCATGCAAGTGCTTCAAATGTAATTGTAAATTTCCATTTAAATCAGGTCTCCGTTGTATAGCACCTTGGGTGAAGAATTAAATTTAGGCTTAATCAGTATTGAGTGTGGGTTTACTTCAGGCATTAAACAAATTAAAATTTATGGCATTAGATTGCTTCACTGAAACCACCCACTGTATAATAATCATTATTGCACAACTAATTGTCCACCATTGTACATATCATTATGGCAGTGATACCTGTGAGGGCATTCTTTACTGTTATCCTCAGTTCAGTAGAGATTTGGGGAAAAAAACCTCTGCTCATTATGGGAATTACTAGCAGTTTTATAATCTGCACTGAACAATGAAGTCCCCTTAATGTATAAAATCTACATTATTGAGCCCCGAAAGCAAATTTCTATATAATGTACTTTCCC
This sequence comes from Istiophorus platypterus, assembly GCA_016859345.1. NCBI lineage: Eukaryota > Metazoa > Chordata > Actinopteri > Istiophoriformes > Istiophoridae > Istiophorus > Istiophorus platypterus. The sequence goes on along the minus strand of CM029129.1, from coordinate 15,480,631 downwards.
TCGATGAAACCAGTTGTACATCTGTGTTGACATATCAACACACCTTCTGATCTAATTTCACCAAGACGAAGGGGGAGTTGCAGCTGCTGATTCGTCATGCCGCACCTCAACCCCTCTCCAACTGTTTTTCATTTGCTTGCTTTGCCTCGCCGTCTTACATAAGGAGTCACCTGGACTCCGTCACAGCCTTGGGAGTGTGAAAAACAGCTTTTTACAACCAGCAACGGCTGGTTGGTCAGTTTGTCAGTCAGCCCACCACTTTGGTCCCGACTGAAATATCTCAACAGTGTTTGGAGGGACTTTCATTAATTTCGGTACATGTTTTCATGGCCGACTCAGAATGAATTGTAATAACTTTTTCCCTCTCGCTTTTCAGCAAGTACCATCATGAGGTTGAAGTTTTTATGTCCAGTACTTTGGTTCATAACTAAAGACCTGCAGTATGTGACTTAGCGAATGTTAACATGCCAACATGCTAAACTAAGACGTGGAACACTGTAAACATTATACACTCTAAGCATCTTAGAATAATAATTTTGGGAGCTTTTTAAACACACTGACGTTAGCATTTAGCTCAAAGCACTGCTGTACATAAGTAGCCCCTCACGGAGCCACAATCGTATCCTCAGAATCCTGGACTTATTTTCCTCTTAAAATCCAAACAGCTTGCTGTTCCTACTTCAGCGGGAAAGCTTTAGGGAAATGAGGTTTTAACTCTGTATTCACTTTAGACAAAGCAGTGTCTGCTTGCGACTTGTGATTGTTTTATTTGACGGATTTTTCAAACACTCAAGGGTGTGAAAGCGTTCAGCATTTCACATAAAACATTTCAGAAAAGAAATGCAAAACATTTGAAAAAAGGTCAGAAATAAATAACCCCTTTGATCATGGTGCGACCCCTGCGAATCAGAGTCTTGACTCCAGGTTGGAAAACACTGGTTTAAAAGGTGGAGATTCAGCTCTTCCTGGGGACACATATACAAACGGCATTATTGCATTGCAATGCGCTCCCACTATTCAGCACTGAAACTAAACAATGCAGAACCATCCTACCAAATCCATCTTAAAGAAAATGCTGAACAGCATCTTAAAGCCTTATCACTGCAGTTTGATAACCATGACAACTCGATGGTGATGTCATTACGTCTCGGAAAAAAAAGTCACCGCGGGAGAGGCATGGCCGAGAGCGGCCGGTGTGTAGGTGGACGAGGAGGAGGCACAAGACAAACCAACCATCATCTTTCTATAGAAGTGAGACCCATGAAAATAATAGGAAAATTCAGGCTTTTGTCCTCAGAGGCATTAAGCTGTTAGAGACATATGAACGGCTGGTTTGTTAGGCCCACTTTATAATTAGACTTTGGGCTGCCACCATCATTTCTCATCTCTGTGGAAAGGAGAGCACCAGCCCTCATCACAGCAACCTGCCTGGAAGGTGCTCATTAACGAAATGACGGACATGCATGCAGGCACGCGCTCTCTCTCTCTCTCTCTCTCACACACTCACACACACACACACACACACCGATGGAAAAGTTACTAACATCTACACTACGCCCTTTCTACTTTATTTACTTCAACAGTTCAAATAATTATGCTTTCATCTAATTTTAAAATGAAGATAGGTTTATTAACAGCTGTGAGATAACACCTGCCCCTGCAATCTGAGCACGACTGGACACACACGTACGGTGAAGAGGGACGTTAGGCTTCTTAATTATCATGTTGTATCAAGGGGATGCTATCAACAGTTTCATTTTCCTCTCTTAATCACCTTCAAACTCAAAAACTTTTAAAATATATTTTGCTTTTTTTTTTTAGGTACGGATACGCTGCATTGTTTGTTTATTGTAAAGACCAACTGTTATTACCCCAAGGTTGTATAGTCACATTGCATTTTTTACATCCACGTGTAGTATGGCAGGCAGGTAATTATAGGTTGATTTGATTTACTGCTAGTTTGTGTGTTGTTTTGCTGGCGTTGAACCTCAGGCCAAAGTGTCTAGATAGTTCTGAGTAATAAATGGGATGAAATTACTGTTGTTGTTACACAAAACAAAAACAGTAAATAGAAAAACAGACTACAAACCCTAATTAAAGACAAAAAAAATTAAATTGAGATAAAATGCAATTGAAATTTTCTTGATCACCTATGAGTACATGCCTGATTGCAAAAGAATTGTTTGATTCCTTGAACAGAGACAGCTGAGGTTTCTAGTTCTCCATTGATACACCCACTGTAACACTGTGTCTACATGGGAGGCAAAACAGAAGCAGTATCTTCAGTCCCCTGTCTGTCCTCTACGTAGACTGCATTCAGGTACAGTATTGAATGTAGGTCACTAGCAGTTTTGCAGCGCTCAGAGCCCAGCACACCTAAAAATACTAGAAATACTTATATGCAATACTTCAGGTCGCGTAAAACTCAAGTTATTATTATTACTTGCGCAGACGCCTGGATTGATCAAAATCGGAGTGTCTGTTTGGTCAGACACGTAAGATGGATGACTGAAAATATGTCTGTAATGCCTCCCGTGCAGACATGCCTCAACTGGAGGTTTCATCACGTCACTGTTCACCCTAACAGAGGGGCTTTGTAGAAAATTGTTCTATTAAATAGATGCACAAAGGTGTCATCTGCAAACGATAGCTACTCTCTGACAAAACTGCGGTAAATCATTCGCATATAAACAGAAGAAAAGTGGAACCTTTTGAGACATTTACATTATGAGTTTACATGTTAATGTATCAATAGTAACATCCCAGTAATATTATATATATGAACAAATTGAGCATTTCAAAAGAAGCTCTGCTGTTCTGCATAATTACTACTCTTATTTTTGATACTTCAAGAATATTTTGCTGGTAAAACTTTGCCCATTTAATTAAGTGAAGTTTTTTATTTTACTTGCATTGGAGTATTTTTACATTGAGGTATTTGGACTTTTACTTGAGTAAAGGATCCAAATACTTATTGTATTTTATGCTTTTCTGTGACAGTATTGCTTTATAAACTTAAAAACAAAGTCTTATTTATTAATTTCCTCCCATTATTTAAGTCAGTTATGAAAATAGTATGTAAAACACTTTGCATAATGTCTCTTCAAATTGAATCAGTTAATATGCAGCATCGCATAAATCCATACATGAACAGCAAAGAGCTATTTATGGCTCAAAGTCAAATGATTTGTAAGTTTATTACACATGGAAAAATGTTTAGAAGTTATTACACACATCTTTTGCATTTCATTAACAAGCTTTCCAAATAGACCTGCTTTTTCGCTGGAATCGAAGCACATTATAGATGTTTTTGCCATTGCTTGAGCTATATCATCCTTTTATATTTCCATTAGTTTTGCTTCGGTATCAAATTACCAAACATAAATTTCCAGCTCATAGGCCAGCTGATGCCTTTGAACTAAGTCATAAAGCATAGAGGGTCATATAATGTATACATCGGAAATGGTTATGGATTTTCTAACCTAAATCCTAATCTCCTATTGTTATAAACTGATATACTTCACAAACAGAATTCCTAATATAATTTCACTTCTTGCCCTTCCTCCAATAACAAACAAACTACAGTAGAGCTCTTTTGAAAGTCTCTAAAGCTTATGAACAAATGAAATGTCCAGTTACTATTGCACTTCATTAGTTTTAGGTAACTTGCAAGAGACCTTTTTTTTAAAAAAAAGAATGGTCAAAATTGATGCATCTGAGGCTGAGATAGCTTCACATTTTGCCCTTAATATGGGTCGAGCTCGAAAACAGTTGCTCTCAAACTTCCCACAATATGCAACTTGATGGCGCCTTCAGGAGACCTGCACCAACCGATTATCTCCCAGGTTTTTCACACCCCAGACAGACCTACAGTTATAATGCAGGCTTTTCTTCTCTAAGCTCAAAATCAAATTATTCACATGACATCACTCGGGTAATTTTCTCTCTTCCAAGCCTCTCTAGAGCCACATTAGACATCATATAACTATTTTCTCGAGGTGCGCAATTCTCCCTGTGTATAGTAGATTGACTCAACGTGTACCTGTGCATCCTCACTAAAAGGCCCCTTGCTCCTCTCTCTCCTGATTAGCATTTTGGCAGTTGTAATATCTTTGAGACGTTGGACCTCATTCAGTCGCAGTCTGCGCCGTGTGATGGACGACAGAGGAACAAAGAGTCCGGGATGCATTAATAGAAAGGACGACATGTTGTTAGAGAGAGACATGAGACTGAGAGTGAGCGAGGCTAACAGGGAGGTAATGGGACATGTGTCTGATGTGGTCACATGGGTTGGGGAATTACCTATGGTAATTGGGAAACAGGGAAGACTGCAGACCGATTGTATTACTAACACACACAGATACACACGCGTCCAGTATTTCTCTGGCGCGGTTAGTGTACTTTTAATGCAGGCAGTCAACGTCAACAGAGGTTGCCTGGATGCTCATGAACTTGGGCAGTTGATCCCTCGCAGCCACACGGATTTGGAAACTCGGAATGAGCTGTGGGGCCCTGCCAGGAGTAAAGGTTACCTGGGCAGGTTACCTGAAAACAGTAATCGATTATTCAGTACACATTACTCATGGAAAAAGTAATTAAATTCTGTACTTACATAGCAGCAAAAGTAATGTTTTACATTACTCGTTACTTTCCTTACGTGACCTGGCTGTCATGTCTGTCAATAAGTCCTAATCCTCACACCTGCAGGTTGCATCTTTTGTGTTTAACACAAATAGAAACAGAAATACGAAACACTGCAGTTTAACAAGCAGGCATCTGTATAATTTGGAAGATTTACTGATCAACCAGGAGCGATCTTAGTCATGGTGACTGCAGACAGCTCATTTACACACCCTCTGACTCTACAAAAGAGGTGACTAATAAATGGACGCGTATCCACTTTACTGCCCAACATAGTAACAGTAAAAGTGCCGATGGCAGATTACTCTATTATAAATTTTTTGTTTGGTAAAATAACTGGACTGGCAATTAGAAAGGGGATGTAGATAAATATAAAGAGTTATGATGAAAAGGTAGTGTTAAACTTTGCCCTGAAAAGGACTCCATGCTTTGACACAACAAGGAAATCTAGAAAATAAGAAACAAGGCCACCATGGTGCAGAGTATACAGGTCATTCCCACACAGCCTGTGTTCAGGCTTTGCCATAATGTGTACATTAGAATTAGCCTAAAAGACTCTGGCATTACTGTTTAATGGCTCTGAACCAAATTAAACATTTAAAAGGCTCAACCATCAAAGTGATGTAAAGGGAAATAAATATTAATGAATGAACCAATTCTTGGTTCAAACGGTTGGGAGCTGGGTAAATTAAAAGGGAGCAAAGGGTCTGCATAAGCAAGGGTGCTCAGTGGCACGCAGTACGGAGGGGGTGTGATTCCCCTGAGACCGCACATTTGACCAAAAGCATGAATTCACGTCGCTGTGAGATTTAAAGTACATCGGTCACAGTGCACCAAACTGTATAAAAAGTGTATGATCAAAATATGTCGATCAAGTGAGGCATGAAGTTATAAATACATTACAGCCCCCCGTCTTAGGTTGTTTGGTTTTTTTCTTCAAGTCAGCCTCTCTTTTGCAGGAATACACATCAATACATTAACAGATCATACCTTAGCATATTAGGATTCGCTGTGGGCAAGTTCAGTCCTATTGATTTCAACCTGACCAGGGCCCACAAGAGAGCAGATACTCCATTTCATTGAGGGCGTATTTGAGCTTTTCTGAATTTCGGATACTCTCTTACCTTGAGTCATTTGTTTGTCACAATAGTAGTGATGTGATCATTGAAAGATCATTTTCTTCTTTACTTCTCCAACATTTGTTGTAGCATTAAGGACACCGCAGGAGAGATAGATAGCTCATCACACTGTTTTACAAGTGTGGGAGTCTGAACTTGACCAAATAAGGAGAAGAGGTGATGACTAATGATTGATTTTCCTGACATGAGGCGAAAAGTTAAATTTTTGTTTGTGAGGCTTCCAGGTTTTGTGCAGACAAAAATATGATGTTCTTTATGAGTCAGAAAAGAGTTAGAATTCTTCAGCGACGGGGTGTTAAAATGTCTCAGTTTGACCTTAAACTGTGTTGTCATAGCACAAAACAGTCTGGGTTTGGTAACCTAATTTCCCATTAATTCATGTGTGTTCTCACTGGACACAGTTCCACAACAAAACAGCTTCTCGTTAGATCTCTTAAATAGTTTATTTGATTGAAACAAGAAAAATTTTTCCTCCTTTGCCTCAAAGTTTCAGGCCTACGCGAGTTAGGGATATGCAAATGAACTCACAGTGACTTCATAGCCCATTAACTCCCAATGCCCCCCTGCTGGATTTGTCCTCGCACTAACCTCATGCAAGGTGAACAGGGAAAATAATTTTCCCAGGTTGTATTCTCCAATGATCCACTATTTAGCTTCCATCTTAGTGGGAACCAAGAGACCTCATGTTTCCCTTTCATGGTAGAGATGTGAGGAAGGTTTGTTTCTTGAGTTATAGACACTACATCCATGGAATAATTTATGCTTTTTTGGAGATGGTTATGTAAAAACTCTGTGAAGATTTTTAAAATTGATTTTAGGGTTTTTGATCAGAGGGACGTGACCCTTTGCTGATTCATTTTGTCGAATGGAAGACTTGTTATTTAGAATTTTCTAAAAAAATAAGCAGTATTTTTTAAAGACTGTCCCTGCTTGGTTTGAGCATCACATTAGGCAGAATTCCTTGAAATGATGTTTATATATCATCCATTTGTTTTTCTAAATACATTTTTTAATAGTTATATTTGCTGCCTTGGTTATGTTCACACAGTATGCAATTATTTCCAGGCAGGGAAGTGCAGCATTTTTATACTGCAGGGATGTTGTACAGAGGTGGTGGGGGTGGATTGTATTTGTAGAAAGAGCAGGACTGCAAAACTAGAGACCAGACTGTGGGGTCGGTTCAGCCAAAAATACACTTCAGTTATGGTTAGGGAATGGTCACGGTTTAGATTAAAATGGCTATAATCAATATTTCTCTATTAATAATGCATCATGGCTCGAACAGACAGGTAGCAAAAAGAAGGTTATTTGAAGGTTTAAGGTTGTTAGTTCTGAAATACTATCATTTAACCTAAAAACGACAATTAGGATGTATTCTGTTGTAGGAAAAGGCAAAGTTTCCACTGCAGTAATAACATTAAAAGCAAGAAATGGGATATTGCACAAGTCCAATATGGTGTCAACTCCAGAGAAAAAAAAAATGACCAGTGAACCTAATTTCTACTACATGAGGCAGAATATATTATTTAACAGCACTTGCTAGACTGCATTTCATGACGGTGGAGCCTCATCTGTGTACACCAGTTTGATGATTTATTCACTTGCTGCTTGGCCTGTTAGTCCGACACATCTGTAATTGTCCATGCATGGCGTCTGGCTTTTGTGGAGGTTGCGGGGCAGAAAAGAAAGATGGGGAAGTGCATTGGTTTCATCGTGACCTTGTGAACAAGCATTCAGTTTTGCTGCCAGAGCCACAAGTGTTGTCAGTGGGCTTCAGGTTTAGGTTAAAAGCTGTTTCATCTGCCAAATCTTAATATTTAATGACCTCGGGAACATGATTAAAGCCCTGGTTGTTCCTCTGAGGGCCTCTGTGTTTTTTCTTACAGTGCATTTGAGAGATTGGACAAGATGTTGCACAGGACTCAAATTATGGCTTGCAATAATAAGATGGCTTGGGATATGGGGCTTTAAGACAAGATATTATGCTGCAGATTACCAATATTGCATTTTGGTGTAATAAAATAAATTAAGTTTCCTAATTACAAGCACATTGGCCATGTTAGGCTGATTCGCATAATCATCCTCAAGATCAGTTTTCGCTCTTCATCTTATTTTCATTCTCTCCCTGTCTCTCTGTCTTCCTCCCCAAGCTCACTATTGTCATTGCTTAGGATTTATAAAAATATCTGCCAAAAATCCAGCAATTGGGCTCCAGTCAGCCTCCTATGTAACTGTGTTTTAAATTGTCCATGATTTAAACAACCCCCTCCGTCTGTCTCCATGGTCCCTGAGAAGTGGCTGCAGAGATGCTGGGTTATTCTAAAAAGCAACTGGGGAGTATTTGTATGAAAAGAATGCTTTGCCACCATTTAATGAAGGCTTATATCAAAACAGAGTTTCAAAACGAAACATGCTCATCCTAATTCGAGAAACTCAAGTGGAGGATGTATAACTTGCTGTTGTTTTTGTATTGACTGAATTGGAATTTAACAGCATTTCTACTCTTTCAATCAGTATTTGGGTAACGTATTTCTGTTTGTCAGCTGCTGGAGAAGCAATTGTTACTGAGTTTGCCGTCCCTGCAATTTTTCCAATTACCTGAAAGAGCAATTGAAAACAGAAAAATACAAAGAGAGTGACTTACATTGAATGAATGCTTAATGAGAAAAAACCCCCCAAAAAACAATCATAAGATTTTTTTGTTTGAAATCATTGCCTGCCATCGCTCGCAGTGTCATTAAAGCCAGCGTAAGGAGAGAATAAAGAGCCTGAGGATGTCTGCCACTTCTCCGAATGTTAAAGAACTGGTGATCACCTTTGAATAAATAATGAAGAAGAAAGGTCTGAAGCATGGTCATGTTAATGACAGGTTCCCTGTACATGTGGAAGAAGTGAAAGCTCTCCCTACACTCTCATGTCTATTTAGTTGCCTTGAAAGACCTTTCAGAAGGGGGAAAAAAAGTTTTCTCCATGGCTGACAGTCCAAAAATTAATGACGCTTGAGAAAAAGTGTCCTTGAAACAATATGAGTGTCTGTGAATTTAAAGACCAGGGGACACAAAGGTCCCAAATGTTTAAAGGCAACCTTTACTACTGTGCTCTGATTTATGAAAGTTAAAAGCTGTTAGTCAAGTTGAGCAGCCATTTCTACTGTTTTCTACTCAGAAATCATTACGCCTCCGATACACCATCATTGGATTTATTGATGCATAAAAAGAACAATAGTCGTTGTCTAATAATGCTAATACTAAGGTATTAGTAGTGATATGTCTTTCTGAAGCATAGCAATTTTTAATTTTTAATGTCATTTCAATCTTTGAATTTTTGACTGTATCCCAGCTTTGATGTCACTAGCCTCATTACATAGGGAATATCATGAATGTAACATACATTCAAATTTGCTGGTTTTGCTCCTTAAACACACATCTAGGATTTTTCCTTAATTACATGCATTGATTAGAACTTAGCTTGATTTCAAATCAGTCAGGATAACAAGTGATATGAACCAGGCTCACTGTATAGTCTGGTTGTCAGTCAGGGTCAAAAGATAAATCTGATAGGTTAATATGCGATGAACAAGTTAGAAAAGAGATTAAGAAAAGAAAAGCTGTAACTGTGTAAATGTGTAAAAGTAAATTTTTGTGCCAAAATACTCACATATATAGATCTTACTGTTTATGGTAAAATAGAAAAAAAGAATAGGTAAAATATAAAAAATCAATAGAATATATATACGGAAAGGGTGATGCAAACTGTACTGACAATGCAAACCGTAAAGAAACTGCAGGATACAATTTAATAGGATATAAACTATACCAAAAATACTGTACAGAAAGGTGCATCTGTTTTATTTAGTTGTATATAGATATTTTAGCCGAAGTTCAGGAGCAGGACCACACTGCAAACATTCCCTGCCCTGCATGCCTGTTTGTTCGCTTTTCTTCATTCCCTTTTTCCCCCTCTCTCCTCTCTTATAGGGTCCCCTGGGGGTCTGCCGGGGGTCTGCCGAGCCCAGAAGCCATGTTAGCTCCTTCGCAAGGCCTCCCCCTACCCTGAAGCCATCACTCTGCCCAACTATTCCCACCCGCTTCTCACTTCTCATATGTCTCATAATCAATATTCGTTGTCGGTGTCCAGCCGCGAGAGAGAAGTTGTACAGGCTGATGGCTGCCACGAAGAAAGATCTCCTGTGGTGTCCAGGGGCGCCCCGTGGTGGTATCAGTCTATTGCCAGAAGGGCTACCGGGTTTATTCAGTAAGGCATAAAGGGGTTGAGAAGAATCATTCAAGATATTTATAGTTCAAACACCTCTACAACTGTATCTTTGCTGAATGCGGGCGGCAGAGGAGCCTTCTTTCCCTGGAGATCCACCACTAGCTTTTTTTTCTTAGTGATTTTGAGCTATAGGTGGTTGAGCCCATAACCCCCCCCCCCCCCCCCCACACACACACACACACAAACATGTCCACAACACCTCTGTATTCAGCCTTTTGGTACCTGGTGATGCCTACTACATTGATGTACAGGGATGTTGCTGACCGGTCAGGCAGTCTCTCATCCAGGGCACTAGTGTCCTAAAGAGGAAACAGTGTTTGTGCCACACAAAATTATTTTTATTTTTCAGCAATTATAAAATAAAAAAAAGGAAAAACAAGTACTAACATGTTGTTTTGCTTTAGTTCATGGTCAGCAATTATTACGACTGAGCAGAGCAGGAGATTTTAAGACTGACGACCTCGGATTCCAGGAAATGTCTTGAACATTAGCTCTCTCGAAAAAAAATTTTTGGTGGAAAAGCACCTTGACAATAAATGATTACGAGCCAAAAAGGTTGGTAGATGTGGGTTAGATGATAAAAACCATGTTATGTGGCTTATCTATAATATATTCACACTTTAATTTAGAGATGCTTACCATTATGCAGGGGAATACAAGAAGTGAGCTTATAGAGATCCCTTGTTTATCATGCTGTAATTTATCACGCAGTATCAGAGATAACATTTTGGGTTGTGCATTCTGAGGACATCCTGTTTAACACAGTATGAGTTTCTATCCACCTCCCTTTTTTCTTCCTCAACAACAGAGCTTGCTAAATCTGGTCACACGTACTTGATTCAGTTGAGATATTCTCCTCTGATAAAAATCTCTCTCTGTAGGGTAGTTACTATGTTTTTTTTGTATTTACCCTCATATTTTAAAGTAAGACTTAAACCGATGAGATATTGCCTCATTGACTACTAATGGTCCCACATCCCACTTGCGTCATCAGTGCTCATGTTTCTGTTACATCAAAGCTCACTTGTGTCACACTCCCCCTGGAGCTTTGCAGCATTTAAAACTGTGCCTTTTCCCTAAATCAATATAATATAGTCCCATATGTGGAGCTTGATGTATTTGCCTGAGGAGCAAAGTTACCTCACAAATGAAAAATATGCTAATTACTACGCATACCGCAGAAATGTAATTTATTTCTAAATGAAAATGACTGACAGTCGGGAGCCTGTGTATACTCACACACAGACAAAATAGGTCTAATCCAGAAGTAAGTAAACAGAAATGCACAGGCATTTACACTAAACAGACATACAGAAGAATTATTCAGTTCCCTCTCTGCCCCTTTTTACATCCCTCTTTTATATTGATCACACTTATATCGTGCTTTACTAGTATGAACGGTGCCTTGAGGGAAGTCCTGCTCTTTGTGCCCTTTATAAACCTAATACACAGCTTTCGCAGAATCCTTTTCATTTTAGATGTAGAAAAGTTTCCCACAGTCACACATCTACAATTCATATTATCCATTCTGTATGGATTACATACACTCAGCCCCGGAGCTACAGTATGTTTGCTGCCTGTGTATTTGTCCACGCTTGTTTTACATGCATGTACTGCAGCTCACAGAGTGGAGAATCTGCCCCTCAACACCAGACCTTGGATCAAGCTCTGTTACTTCAGTCAGGACCTCACCGATGTGCTTTTGGGCTGAATCGAAGCCGGTTTAAAAACAAATCCTTATCAGCTGCAAAGGGCGGCGTTTTGTAACCGAGCCTATCTGACCTTGCTATGGAGGCAACAAGTTTCAAGAAATATAAGGTGGGTAATCAATACAGTATCACACAGGCCTACTCCCCCTTAAATGACTGATGAGCTGCTCAGTGGAGGAGAGCAGGAGCGGAGGAGAATGGGCTTCACCTGTTGAATCCTTCTGGGGGCAACACAAACAGCATGGCACCAGAGGAGTTTGTGTGTGTCTAGCACGCTTGGATAAATCCGCTGAAATGGGAGAAAAATAAGCTTTCCGGCAAAGGTATTTAAAAAACAAATCTTCTATTCCAGTTATCTCATGCACTTGTAAGAGGGACAGGTGCAAAACTGCCTTCCTCCATCAATATCGCTTGATAGTCTGTATTATTCAATCTGAGTCTCCCAGAGGACCACGTGAGATGATTTCCCATAACCCGAGTAATTTTGATAGCCCCCTATATTCAGTCAATCCCGCACAAGGGACCTTTTATGAAGTTGCATTGTTAAAAAAAACCAAATCGACATACTTTTTGTGTTCAAAAGTTGTAAATGATCCTCTTTAGGGCAGAGGGAGGCGGTGCACAAAAGATACAGAGCTAAACTGGCCCATTGGAACATGTTGGACTAAATTATAAAAAGGTAATTGTTTTCCAACTTCTTGTCTTTATTTATTCCCTGTAGACAATACGAAAAAAAAAACAAAACAAAAAAACAAACAAATAAACCTAAAATCGTTTTCCAGCGTTTATTTTGAAGCGTTTTTTCTATTTTTTTGGTTCGGGTGCACAAATCAGGCGCACATGCGGGCCGACCGAGACCGTAAAGCGAACGCACCCTTGCAGCGAGGCGGGCTGGTCGAGCCGTTAGCCTGTTAGCTAACTGTCGCCGGGCTCCGGCTAATTAGCCGCCGTCCGCCATTCGCGCACTTTTCCGCCCTTTTCCAGCCTTTTCCTCCGCTTGAGTGTTTCCATTTAATGCTACTTTATGCTTCGCATCATTTCAGAAGGAAAGGTTTGTAAATTTTCTTTACTAAATTTATGTGCCGGTTGTTTGTATCAGGTTAAAAACAAACGCAGTGAAACACAACGTAAAAACATTACACAAGGACTCATACGATATTATCATTTATTTTTGTCGTCCTTCTCCCGTGAATTATCTCATGACCCTTCAGTTTTGAAGTATGACTTGTTGACATCATTTCAATGAAGTACTTCTAAACGCAGGACTTGTACTTGTACTATTTTTACGTTGTTCTGGTGCGTTTACTAAGGTAAAGGTTTCGTGTACTTGTCCCACCACTGTCATTAAGTTGCAGCCCTTATTGATATAAATCAATAAAAACCACTACACTCGTGGTTTTCCTGCAAACACATGGGGAAAGTGCCCTGCACGAAAAAGGGCCGATTCATTTCCAGTAGTCACTCAACTAACTTTGCCTTAGTGAAGTATGACCATCCATGTTTCAAGGTTTTGAAGGTCGTGGGTTGAAATGTTATTGCAGAGTAACTCGTCTGAGTAACTGAGTATCTGAGTAACTGAGTATCTGAGTATCTGAGTAACTGAGTATCTGAGTATCCTATCACTTGCCATGGTTTGCATGTGGAGGATTTCCTCTTGGTTTCAACGGGGCTGAAGGCGAAGTCATTTTATATATTTCCATTAGAAATGAGAGGGTGAACAGAGACTGTACCTTTTTTATTTTTTGGTTTTGTTTTGTTTTCATGGGAATGTCCTTGAGGTTTTCATGTTTTCTCCACACGCGCTTTCATATCAGCTTAGAAACAGGTCAGTTCTCAAGCAACCGGTTTATGTGAAAGCTCTTCTTCTTGCACTTGAGTAGTAGCCGTTTTGCGCGGCCTGACTGTGAGACTTATGCTCGCACTATGAATCAAGTGCCCGGCTGCCACATTGGTTCTCACTAAGCCTAAGCTTGAATCCCCCAATTGGCTTTGTCTAGCCACCGCTCAGATTAGGTTTAGTCAAACAAGGGGCAATGCATAATCCTGATGGTTTCTGCCTGCGTTTAACCTGCTGCTGCATATCGCAGAGATTACTGGCCTTAGATTTATCCAATTCAGTTCACTAGATAATTCCAACAAATATTGAAGGCCCTGTTAGAGAACTTCTTGTCGTAAAAACCAGCAGAAGATAAATGATCTTTGCTGAATGTGTTTAGCTCTTCCAAGTCTTCTACAAAATCTAAACGTCTGTGTTCTCTAGACAATTAAGTGAAAAGGTTTGTGTTCCTAGGTTCAGAGCTCATTTACTCAAATTAGGGAACAAATTACATTAGTAATGAAAAGTAATTGAGCATCCTGTAATTAAAACCAAGACAAACGGGCTTGTCAGCTTCACTTTTATTCAGCATTTGGCCATATTTTAACTTTTATTTCCTCCATTTGTCAAAACTTCGGGGCCAATCCACAATTCAGAGTATGTGGAGGCAGTAAAGAGAGCAGAGTATCAGGATTATTGGCACGTCTAGTTGATTAAATGGATGTCTGGCTGGCTGAATTAAAAAAAAATAAAAATTGAATGGCTGTTTGATTAGCATGCCGACTTTTTTTTTTTTTTTTGATTTTAGGTTTGTGTTTTTTCAGTACTTTCCTTTCTTGTTCAGGTATTATAGACTTGCTGTGTCAGCACATCACTGACCTGATTTCTGACTCCCCCCAAAGCAGTTTATCTGAGTTAATGACTGACTGAGTGCCTAACTGATTGGCAGGATAAAATCAATTTAAGTGTATGTGTGCCTGATGTAGCAGCTAGTGCTGGAAAAAAAAAATCTGGCCCCCCTTTTTGATAGCCACACAAAGATACTTAGTCTTCCCTCCATGTCCCGCATATCATTAAGCAATTCAGGAACAAACAATTGTAATAGCTTAAATGTGACCGTTTGCTTGTTGTTGGACTATGGCAGGTGTGTATTTATGACCAAGAGTTAAATGGTCTGACAGTTGAAAATTAACCATTTGTATTGTCTCTCCGTGGAGCTATTAACTTGAGCTGCACATGTTGTTTTGCCTCTTGAATAGTATGAGCGAGAGAGAAAGGGCAACACCAGCTCTCTTACCTTAAGGTTGTGATGAATTCCCTGCACTCTGATTAGGCTGTGTTGTTTTGACCGACCATTGCTCTTGAAAGGTAGCAGGCCCTAATAGGCTTTGCTAAATGGCCAGAACCCAGTGAATGGGGGCGGGGCACAAGTAATGGAGAGAGCAAGGTCAGGTTGTGTGTGTGTGTGTGTGTGTGTGTGTGCGCGCGCGCGCATTTGTGTGGCTGTTTTGATTTGTTTAACTCCAGGACCGAACAGACAAAATAATAAAAACTTCTCATGTGGATTATGCCTCCAAACGGGTGCTTCGCTGTGTCAGTCACACCTGGGCCATAACAACCAATAATAATAATAATAATGCTGCTGGCAACCCTGGCCGATGGTAAACCGTGTGCTTGTTCTGTGTATTTTAACAGGACAAACATTTTAGGAATGACTGTGATTTGGAAGGCTAATACTAAACATGGTGTACAGAGCTGATTTCACACTTTACTATCTACCTTTCACTCTGCTCAGCACATTTTTGGTTCTTCATCAGTATGTAAAACACAGGTATTCAGTATGTAAAACACCATTTAATCTGGTAGTGCCACGAACTTTTTCATTTCCTCATGATAAGGCACCGCCAAAAGACTCCGAACTCAATGGTTTTATATTATTTATAGCTGAAATAAACATTTTCTTACATGTAGGGCAATTAGCTTTCAGTGATTTTCATTATCAAGCATGGTTTTTCTCTTACACATAATGTATGGTGCCCACAGGCTATATAGCACCTATGGAGCTCTTTCATTTTCTATAATGTACAGGCTTTTCATGTCTGCATATTCGAGTGTGTGTTAGCATGTCTTTGGGGAATCCAGTGACACGAGGGTGGTTGATTTAGAGGTTGAGTGCTGGGTGTATGGAGATGCTACATGGAATGCTACAACTCTATATTGACAAAGAAAACATCCCCTTAAGCTGAGCACTTTTGTGGTTTTTGCATGTCTATTTTTTATGTTTCAGAAGCACAACTGGAGCAACGAAGTGTTGCACAGTCAGGTCATCATCTCATGTGCCTTTTTCTATTCACAACCATGTTACTCCTCCTGTAAAATGTGGCAAACAGCCTTGTGAAGGGAGTGTCTGGGGCTTATCTTACAGAAATAAAATAATTTAAGTCCAAATTGCAACCTTCTTAATCCATTAAAATGACCTTCCATTTTAAAGCAATCACACATTGGCGTTGTAATAGACAAAAATTAATTCATTCACATAATTAGTTTACTGGAAAATCTTCAGGGTATATACTGCACATAATAAACACAATTTGGCTTCTTCAGGAACTACACTTGATGGTAATTTTTGAAATTGGTTCAACCTCCTTTTCAGGCCACCTGGAGCTTTTGATGCTCCCACATACAGGCTTGCAGTTTCTGCGGTTCATTTGGTAAAGGTGGCTCGAAGACTTGGATTTTAAAAGTTGCAATGAAGCAAGCAGCTGCTTGTCCTCAAACAGTCCTCATCTCATTGTGTGTGTGTGTGTGTGTGTGTGTGTGTGTGTGTGTGTGTGTGTGTGTGTGTGTGTGTGTGTGTGTGTGTGTGTGTGTGTGTGTGTGTGTGTGTGTGTGTGTGTGTGTGTGTGTGTGTGTGTGTGTGTGTGTGTGTGTGTGTGTGTGTGTATAGATATAGAGATGTATATCGAGAGAGAAGAAATAGTCTGGGTTGTGGCCAGTAAATTTTCCTTTGAGTCCTATAGAGATCTAAGGCTTATCTGATATTTTTTTATGTCCAGATTTTACCTGTTCCTCCTCAAACACGTGCTGTGTTTGTCAAACAGATTCACCAGGCTGTTTTAGTGCGTATTTGTATGGGTTTCATTAGTTCCGATACCATAATGGAACCGGTTATTGATACCCATCCCTACCTCCATGAGCTCTGACTTGAGTAAATTTTTTTCCCTGATGAAATTCCACTGCTGAACTGTGCCTGTGACCTCTTTCACTCACAGAATGAATCTGGCAGATTCGAATGAGCCAGAGTTTTCCTTAGACTCTGCTTGTAAAAATGTGATGAAGCCTGGACAACTGCATATATAATACATTTTTATTGTGAGTAAAATAATGGTAGATGGTGAGGGGTCCAAAGTAGTTTCCTGGGAATGTGGTCTTGTTGAAACGACAATGGAATATCTTCATTATATAGGTCTATTTTACTTCCAGTCCTTTTTTTTCCATCCAGGGTTTGAATCCCATAATTATTGTGGAAGTGGAAGTCTTAGCTTTGAAATAATTCAGCATTTTAAGGAAGTTTTAAATATGAAACTATACGCACTGCAACTGAACTCATACAATTAATTGTTTTGTTTTTAAAAATGCCAAAAGTTTTGTTAGCTGTAGACATATTTAATTACAGAAGAATGTTTACTACTTAGCTTTTAAAATTTCTTTCTTTTTTTTGGCTCGGTGGGTTCAATTAAATTGAATTGAATGAGCCATGTAGGCAGTTGTTGGGTCAGCATGGCAGAGTATGCCATTTATTTGATTGGATGAACTGCCTTAAAATTTGTCTTAAACTTTGGAGGTTCTCACCACTTTCACACTGGTCAAATTGCTGCTTTTTGTAATGTGTGTGGCTTTTTTAACTGATTGACATAGATTTGTTTTTGCATGAAAACAAACAATCCATCTGAGTGTTTAATTACAGAATGTATGTGTGTTTGTCATCGTGTATATATTCACAAGAGGTGTGTTTAACATATGGATGCCTGATTTGACATTAATTGTGATCCTGATTTGGTGAGACAGTGGTAGAGACACACACACACACACACACACACTCAGACACGTGCAAACGTGTACCAACAGCTGCATGAACATGCTACTTACAAGCCATTTGTGTCTGCCTGAGAAGACAATTAACCTTGCGCAGAACGAATGGAAATTCGAAAGCAGAGTATTGAATGGTGCATGCAGAGTAGGGCGCTCCTGCTGTTGCTCATTAGTGATGTGCAATACATGACACACAGATATAGAACTGCCACATGTTTGCATAAACATGAAGAGAGAGAAAGAGGCTTGTGCTGTTCAAGAAAATTGGCTGTGCTTTTTAAACTTATCTTCTACGCTAATGTTTATGTATGAGTCATATGCTGATGGATGGCCTTGATTTTATTTTTTTTTTGTATGGTGTGTTTTTTTTATTATTATTTTATTTTTTCAACAGATGAACATATATCAGAATGGCTGGACTTGCGTTTCATTATATGAATTTTAAAACAAAATCCATAGTGTGATGTGTAGAGAGAGACCGAGAGACTGTGTGAGAGCTCATTTTTCTTAGTCTTAAAGCTTCATGAAGCCACAATAAGATTTCTGAAGAAAAAGAACAAGGGTCAGAAGGGAGAAAGAAGAGAAGTGTGGGGGGGTTAGGGGATGAAGGGAAGGATGAACTAGTAGACTGACACAGTCAAGGAAGGCAGACCTGACCTGGTTAAGCAGCAAATTTTGATTATTGTAAATTAATGTAGGTTGCTCCCATTGGCAACTTTATCGGTCACTTAAGGACAAAACAAAACACAAAAGTATAGTTAACAATGGCTTCAAGTGTCCCAGTAAGCAATGGCAGTGATGCACAATACCAGTACCCTGGAACTAGCTCATCTTAATACACTGCAGTTGTGTTTATTATTAATTACACCTTGTGCTATTCCAACTAGGACATGTTAATATGTCCTCTTTGAGAAAGGTCTGTTGACACATTTCATCAGCCTACCTATCATGATTGATGAACCCTGATTAATGACTTTAGTAGAGGATCAGGGCTCAGTATTGTTAATTAACTGGTGTAACTTAAACAACCAAAGTATATGGTGATGCATGAGTGTGGGAGTGGGGGGGCTTCCCTGCTACGCTCGTCTGTAGTACAGTCACTGGGATGTGTAAATTTGGATAATATGATGAAATTAGTGCTTTTCTGGAGAGTTGAGGTGCAATGATGAGAGACTGGACAGTGGTGAAGTTGCATATCAAGCCAGTACACTGGCTTAAATAGAAAAACAATGGGTGTATGGAGCAGCAGTAGCAGAGTTAAGTTGCCCACAGATGTGAACAAGGCTTGTGTTGACCCTGTAATTGATCAGCAACCTTTCCATGGTATGATCCTGCCTTCCACACAGCTCATGCTGTTTTGTTTTGTTTTTTGTTTTTTTATATAGTCGAATTAAGGCAAACACCTGCAGCCACTAGGAAATGGTCTGTACAGTTTAAATTACTCAGGAATCACAGCAATACTTTAGATTTCAGCATTAATTATAAATCTTTTTTTTTTTTTTTTTTAAGAGGGAGTTAAAGCAGTGTTTTCCCAGCCCTTCCTAACAAGCTCAGTCAATTTAAAAGAGCAGATAAAAGCTGCATGTAGTTGACTCCCTATTCTTGTTCTTTTCCTGCAAACACGTGGATTAAGCATCAGCAAATGTGTAGGTGAAGTTAAGCACTTAGATGAGATTAATATTCAGCAGCAGTTGTGACTTGAAATGTTCACTTTACAAGTAATCATTTCTCAAAGCAAAGGGGGATTGCATGCATCACAACTGTGAAGGACAGCGCAGCATATAATCATGTTATCATAGGCATGAACACCATACTAAATCACTACAACTGCTACGTTATAAAAGTTGTGATATAGAATTTTTTTTATTTATTTTGCTTATGTCAGTCATGTAAGCCTGTGTTAAACTAAAGCCTTGCACTAGAAATGAAATTGATTTCTTTCATCTTCAGTAATCAGCAGTAATTGCTGGGTTTTGGTAAATCATGTTTCACAGAAAGACAATCAAAAAGTCCAAATTACCATCATACTTGACATGAGGGAAGATACATGTGCTATATTGCTAAGAAATAATGCTGTAGTGTGTTTGTATAGTCACCCTGGTTTTCTGCAGGAGTTCAGTCCTTGTCTCACCCTCTTGTCTGAGAGTCTCTGAGAGTCTCAGACAAAAGGCTCTGAATCAGGGGTTGAAAGTTAGATTCTTAGATAGGGAGGTTTATAGACTGTGTGTGTGTGTGTGTGTGTGTGTGTGTGTGTGTGTGTGTGTGTGTGTGTGTGTGTACACCATTTCTTCTGCATATGTCTTAACATTAAATCTGTAGACTTGTTATTTATGCCAGATAAGCTTCTAATGAGCAGATTGCAATATTTAACTTTACTCCCACAAGCCATTTCCCCATGTTGGTGTGGTATGTAATGCTAAAGACCTTTAAAGTTATTTTATAATATTTGCAACTTTCCAAATAACAATATATTCTCATTACTTCAATAGAAAATGTAATCTGGTCACAATTGTTTCCTTCCAGATGTATCTGCTGTTGCAGTTTAGTTGTAAAAAAACTAATTTCAGACCAGACCAGTGATGAAAAATGAAGTAGCAGCCACAGTGATCTGTTAGGTGAAGAGCAGCAGGTGAGAAGCTACACACCACCTCCTTAGCAAGGTAACAAACTCCTATTTCTCTTCCCTGCTGTTGTACTTGCAGCATGTGCACCATTAATTCAGATTGCCTTGAGTTTCTGTTGCACCAGTTAGAAACCCCAGTTCCTCCGCAGTATTTTCTGTGTTGCAGCTGTCTTCTCTTGGTGACATTCTGCCACTCCTTCCTTAACCTCAGCTACTGATGCTGCTGCTCTTCCTGCTCTCCTTCTCCTCTGCATTCCTCAACCTCTTGTGCTTCCAGGAGACCAAATAGTGAAATTCCTTGTTTCTTAGGATAGGGGTGGGCACCCAAACTCTCTGGTAATATGCTGCCCATGATTTGTTTGGAATATGAATTTGACAGTTTGTCAGTTCTTATGTTTAAAAATTCATGTTGGGTTAAGTTTGGGCTGAGAAAGTTTGGTAGATTCATGTCCTCATTGGCTGGCTGAGCTAAGGCCTGAATAGACGAGGGCAGGTTGGGCTTCTGCCTATGATATTCTATATATACTCTACAGAAAACCTTGGCTGATTTTTTTTTTTTAACTGTACTACACAGGATAAAATAATGAGAGGAATGCATTTAAATAAATTGGATACTGGAAAAATCAAGGTACCTCATCACACTGGTGCTATAATCCTGCAAGTCCTGCTTATTGATTCCCTCTTGAAATGGTTTAAAACAATGCAAGAAATTGTCATAGTTCTCAGTATACACAGTTGGAGCAAGCACTTCTCTCAAATGAGGCAGGTTTTTCAAAGTGTGAAACATGGAGCTGGGGAGAGGCAAAATTGTCTCACAAGGTATGCCAAACCCAGCCTGCCAGCATAGACACAGGTGGGAGATGATGACAACACACACAACCCAACTTCTAAACGGGCGGCACTCTAATGCAACAGCTGTGCCAGCAGACGGATACAGCACCGCCAAAACCAAAACTAGTGCCTCGGAGAGGCTGGAATGGTTGAAAGGAAGAAACATGAGTCTAAAGCTTCGCCTCTCTGTTGCTCTTGTTGACCCATCCACTTGCACAAAAATGTTACAGAAAATTACAGATTAAGTGTCTAGCTGGTCATTGATTGAAGTGTGTGAATGACATTACGTTACTGGACAGAGGATGTGATGGGCCTCTCGGTGGCCAAACTCTGTTGTTATATACCACAGCCATCAGTCAAGATTTTAATAATTGACCTTTCCATCCATCTGGCATTCCATCCACATGTCACACCAACTGTATTCTCATTTTCTAATGAAATACCCTTGGGCCAAACCACAGAAGCTGGCTTCTTCAATGCTGTAAAGTGGTCTCTGGATTAGATTTGACATCACTTTTACAGCACTTGTAGAGGTTTAAACTGTTCAGTATGGACATCTGTGGACTTTTAAATGTGCAGGAGGAAACTAAGTTTTTCCACAAATTGACTGGGTTGAGCGTCATTCTCGTCGCCACGCTTCGGTAACCTGGCAACTCTCGCCAAACAAACAACCATTGCTGTCCTGCCACTGCATGACAAAGTCTTGGCTTCTGCCACAGCTCTTAGTGAAGTAAATTAAAATTAGCTGTGTGTGTGTGTGTGTGTGTGTGTGTGTGCGCGCCTTGTATATTCAAAATGTGTTATCACGGTATAAGAGTATGGTCTCAGTTGGTACGTTCCTAATATTCTGCTTTTTATCAGTTATATTTTGTTTTCAAATTAATGTAATATATAAAAAGCTGAAAATGCTATAATTCACTTTCTTAGGCCCCTTTCTTTTTTACATACTTGCTTCACTGTGATGTGGTTAAAGGACTACCTGACTTAAAACCTGTGTTTGTACAATCACCTGTCCATGGATGATGATGATAATAGCGGTTGTGATCTTGAATTCACAAGGTTTCTCATCTACTCAAACAGTAACAGGTTCAAAGTAGAGATGTTAGAAACTATTCAAACGCCCTTTTTGGAGCTTAATGTGCTGCTCTTGCTGTTTAACCTTAATATGCTCTACATAGCTAAAAATACACAGCTTCTGTTTGTCGCATGTGACCATATTTAGCTGTTTTATCCTAAATGCTACATTCCCCTGATCTGTCTTAAAGTCTTAGTTTTGAAAAGAACCTGGTGCTCAGAAGTGGTGTTTGTTATTTGGGGGGGGGGTGGTATTCTATTTATCAGCAGCTGGCAAAACATCAGTAGCATACCAACAGCCATTTTTCAATCTCACATTTACTCAAATTGGGTCTATTAGGCTGCTTTACCTGCATGACCTATTTCTGACGTACCATGCCCAACTTTATCTGCATCCCTCTGTGGCTACTTTATTTTCCCTTGTATCTGAGCCTGAGAATTGCACTCCACAAGCTCCCTTGCTCACCTTTCTCTTCCCACCCCTCTCCACTGCATCAAAGGCAAGTCGTGCTTCCAGTTATGGGCAATGCCTGTAGGGAATCTCGTCAGTTACCCAGACCTAGGACACCTCCTGACAAGGTCACGGAGGTCTGCCATTCTGAGATTAAAACGGCTCCTTCCATCCAGCGAGTTCCCCCTCCGGGCAGCCATTATCATAGCAGATTGCCATGCCAAAAAGCTCAAATGGATATGTAGTGCACAGGCTGTGACCTTCCAACAGACTGCTGTCATTTTCAGTTCTTTGTCTTGTGAGATGGTGTTGGTTGGTGGTTATAATGCACTCCTCTTTTGTTAGTAGGGAATGACAATCTTCCAAGTTGGAGAGAGGGTCATAATTTCATGTGTTCGATGTTAGCGTGAGGTCACCATCTTTTTAAAGTTTATTTATTTATTTATTTTGGGGGACTTCCCATCATCTGGAAAATGTATCCTTTCTCTGTCAATTCTCATATTGTTTGTGCTATTTTTACTGTTTATGGTTATTATTTATGTATGTGCGTGTGTGGCATCAGCTTGAGCCAGGCCAACAGCAGGGATGGGCAGGCAGCCTGGTTAAAGTCTCAGTGCCCAAAGGTTTCACAAACACAGCTGTCAAAACTGGCACACAACCCTTTTATTAGTGCTTACTAGTGCGCACACGTTTGCTTGTGTGAGTTTTGTTTGACTCATGGTTTGCTGTGGGAATAAGAGGGCAGTCTGGTGAGGGGACCTTAGAGCACTCAAGCTTTTATCCATCTACCCATCCATCCATTATTTCTTTTTTCTTCTTCTTTTTTTAATAAAGTTCCAGTTCACTTTCCTATTTTGAAATGTAAAACATTCTCTCGTGCAGCCACTACATAACGCAGTGCACCGGTCTTCAAACAGAACCCGTCTGTTTGTTTCTAGAATGTGCACTAATTACTTTGATTATGCTAATGTGTCCTAATGGGGTTATGATTTATTGATATTTAAATGTAACACAAAGCACCTTTTGAAAAGAGATGTTGTTTATTTGGATACATTTGATTATTTCTTATTGTGTTAGGGGAACGCTTGTAGTAGTTTTACATCTGTATGCACGGTTTTATTTTGCAGTAACAATTTTTGCTTTTGTCTTTGCACAACACGCTACTTTTTTCATCTTTTCATTTGGGCTAGCCATATAGGGGAGGAGGAACAACTGATTTTCTTAGGAACTGTGATTCTTATCTTAAAGAATTCTGAATGGATACCTAAAATCACATTTTGCATTTTCATTTGGCTGTTATGATTTCCCACTAGTGTTTTCAAAAAAAAGCTCCTGACTACTGTGCTTGGCATGTGTACTTCACCTGCAAAGGGTAATGACTGAAGAGGGATGGAGGGTCTTCTGGGAGTTCAGTTTTTGACTGCCCGCATGCCTTAAGATTCAAATCTCTTACAGTAGTGTTATGATAAGCTTAAATAGCTTATGTGATGATATATAAAGCTTGGGATTGATAATTAGTCTGATGATTTTTGAGTTGATTTTAGGTCAGTGAATCATAGCCATCGCAATTTGGATGTAATGTTAGGTGTAAATGTTATTTCCATTGAGTCTAACATTACAGAAGTGAACTTTTGAAAATGACAAGTACGCTTGCTAACATTACTGACGTTGGGGCTCTGACACTTGTGTAACGTCCCTAACATTAGCATTTTTCCGTCGATTGCAACTTCATTTGAGCTTCTCAGTTGAAATGCCAATTACTTGCTTTCGGATTTGTTTTGGAACATGACACTCATTCAGGAGACAACAGTGTAAATCTTTTAGCTAAAATGGACCTGCTGTACATATGATATAGTTAAACAAAATGCTTGTCACAGTAGTCTAATTATGTTGCTTAAGAAGCTGGCAAATGCCAAGATCAATGAAAACAAAGATGAATTGAAATTACCTGGTGAGTTTTATTATTATTAATTTGTGGTGGTTGTGAAACCAATTTATAAATGTCATATCTAAGCCCTGTCATTTAATTGACAGAGCACAACAGCAGTTGCAATTACTGTAAAGAGCAAAAAACACAATTTTTCATTGAAGAAAACATTTTTTTTTTAAGAGGCTAATCTGGCTAATTTCCAGATTTGAAAAAAATAAATAGCCACCCTTTCCCTTATTCTTCTGCTTTTTTTTAAAAAATTCAGTCAGAGGCGGATGAGTTGGCTTAACTGCCAGTTGTGTTGCGTATTACAATAAGAGGGACTAAATACATGAATGGTTTATAACACAATGCACAGGATAAGAGCCTGCAAATAACACTCAGTACTTTGCTGACCACAAATTTGAAACAACAAATTTTCTCACAACTCAGAGGTGAGTCAAACAAAGGAAATCTCTTTGGACACGAGTCTTTTGAGATGACCAGGCAACCTTAGATATTAAAATGTCCATTTAACCTGTGTTACCGGGTGAACCACTATAAAAAGAAATGTTTGCAGAGCAGCAGTGATTTCTGGCACCAAGTTATTAGTATTCATAATGAATCTGTTGTTTTACTGACATGAAATATCAATTTTTTACTGCTTTGTCTTCTTTAATTTTCAATAATGTCTTAGCCTTCCTTTCTACAGTTCTTTTTTTCTTCACCACAGCTTGTTCCATATTAGATGGCTTTAAATCTGGATTGATGAGAGTGGGAGTTTGTGTATGTTTGTCTACCCTAGGGCAACTCAGGGCCTAGTGGGGGCAGGGATATAGGGTATGGGGAGAATTGGGGAATCTAATGTGAGTGTGAGGATAGTGTGTGTTTGTGCATGAATACTGTCAGGACTATTGCCAAGGCTCCGGCAGCATGTGCCTGAGGGGTAAAGAGGACTGGGATCTGAGTTGTTTGGAGTTGAATAAGCGCACACATACAGACACACACACACACACACACACATGATGTGTCTAATTGGCAGAAGACAGCTGCTGCCAACCAGAAAACCCATGTGAAAGTACTCATCGTGCTTTGGCCCACAGGCAGCCACGCCACACTTAACAATTTACCCTCATCGTAATGAGCACAAATGTGCAGCGAATTCATTTCCCGTCTAAAGCGTTTTATTTACAAGTCATATAGCAGCACAAAAGTTGACAACCTTTGATTGTCATAATCTTATCATCGGTTATGGAATATTGTCTTTGCTCTAGTCAGAAGTTCATTAGACTGACATTGAGTTGACATACTTCATTCCTGAGCAGAGAGGAAAGAGATTATAGTTTAGTTTTATGCGTGTTTTTTTCTCATTAAATTGTCAAGTGGTTTCTCAAACATGCACATTAGACCAATTTATGTTATTGGTAACTACCACTTCCTGTATGCTCCAGGACTACCTCAGCAGTCAGGAAATTTCATTTTATTGGCAAATTGTGTTGATTTAATTATTCCAGCAATAGATTGCAAGTATACTTAACAGTTAGACACACACACACACACACACACACTGTGTGTGCACATTAATTGTTAAATCTTTGCTTCCAACAGCAAAATTAATTAAAATTTATGTAAATACTTTTGCTACTTTAGTATAAAAACTCAATTATTTTGATTCAGACCAGTAATCAAAACAGGCCAATGGTTCAAAGAACAAGATGTATTTTTGAGGCAAAACGTGAAATGACTGGTTACAGAACATGCCCACCAGGGGCCCACGGAGTCCCCTTGGCTAGAGGCCTCTGTTTAAAGTGACTATGGCCGTTTGGCTTAAAATGATGAAAATGTTAACAGACAGAAATGAGAACCGGATGTAAACTGATCTTCAAGAGAGCCAAAGAGCCATGGTTGTACTAGAGAAAAGTAGAAACCTCGGTTGGAGAGAGAGAAACCACGCATCTTTTGGAATGTGTGAATCCCTTAATTTCGATTAAACAATTGGTAATGTTTAAAATATCTTTTAGCAATATTCAGTCATGCATGAACAGAGCTTGAGAGTGTTAGGTTTGTGTGGAAGGATCCAAGAGCAGGGAGAGGAGTGACTAAAAGATAGTGAGGAGATGGATCGCTTGGTGGTTTACAGAACTCTGGAATAAGTGTCAAAAGTTAGGTACTCAATGCAATGATCTTTTTCTTTGTTTTGAAATACACGGTCACTGACATTTGACACAAAAATTCTCAGATTCTACTAGCCATTATCCCTGTCTCCTTGCAATTTCCTCTCCGCTCAGTAGATGGAAGCAAAGCCACAAGGACCAATAGGTGACACCCCCCCCCCAAAAAAAAAAGAAAAAAGATTGGGCGTGAATTTCCCCAGATGGTGAGTGGCACACTGGAGCTCATCTGGCCTTCTTTCCCCAAAGCAAGAAGACTGGTCCTTTCAGCTCCTTTCAATCAAGTTTACATAAATGCAGAAAAAGACAGAGTGCTTCTACAGTGGGGGGCTTTGCAATGGCTTCATTCCAGAATGATGGATACTGCCGTTTCATGTCCAAGCGACCTGCACCCTGTCAGGGAGAGCAAGAGTGGAGAGAAATATGAAACGGCAAGACGAGAGAGAAGTGGAAAGAAAAATAGCAGTGGAGAGAAGAAAGTGAGAAGGCGAGGGTGTTCATAAACAGGGAACTATGGATTTGATTACCGAATGCAGTTTACAAAAGGCCATGAGATCTGAAAAACACAACCGGAATAAAAGCAGATGGTTGACTTGGGGATTTTGTACATCTCTACTGGCCCTTGATTGAACTTTGAACCTGCAGTTATAAGCCTTGGGTCAATTTACTACTGTTCTCTCTCTCTCCTGCTCCATCATCCTCCCTAATTAATGCTCAGCTATGTGAAACCAGGATTAGATCAGACCAGGGAAATCAATGGCTGACAGCTCAGAATGAAAAGAGGAGGAGAGCAGTAAGCAAGCCGTCACATTTTAATCAGGTTGGGTGAGGATCGTGGTAATAGCAGTGGTTTCCCTTTTGAGGTTGGGTGAGTGTCTCAGTCGCATGCACACATGTATGTGTATGCAGTGTATGTGTCCACATGTGTAAGCCAGTGTCAGGGATGGCTTACAAAGGTTCGGTGTGCAATGTCTGTGGGAGAGGTTGGACCTTGAAGTTCCCACAGAAGGACTATCTGATCCTTGGAAGTCTTGGAGGCATGCACGACTATGCAAAACTACAACCTCAGGAGCAGCAGTTGTGGGAATGGGACCTACCTAGCAGCATGTTTTTAAAAACTAGCCTCCAGTGGGAAAACATTGCACACAACTCTGCTTACATGATTTCACCAGGGTGCTGAATCCCACAAATAAGTGTGTGAAGAGAATCCAGGACAGCAGTCTGCTTGAAACTTGCTTATTATTATTATTTTTTTTTTCGAAATCTTGCCCTTACAAAAAACCTACCCTTTTAACTTTTAATGAGAAAAACATTGAAGCAGCTCGAGATTCATATTAGTGTTCATCTTGGGGGCATGAGCAAGTGTTCCAGTGATCTCGCATTGATGGCTCCAGTATACAGCAGTACTGAGATATTAAAGTGCTCTGTTTATGCCTCAATAATAGTTCATTTTCCCACTGTTCAGTCTAATGCAGCTAAGTTTAACTAAACTGTTTTTATGACTTGCATTTACTGTTTATTGTGATGCGATCTGACTGGTAAGTCGGACATCTTAAGGCTCAGTTATTCACGCCACCTCTCTCACTGTTTATGCATATGCCCCCTGTTTAGGGCTTAGTCAATTTCAAACATATTCGATCTAACATGTAATACATTCAAATTAATTCCAACACAACCCATGTAGCATAATGCCGCAGCATGAGATGAAGTGACCTGCAACTGTCGCAAAAGAGTGCGTGATCATCAATGTCCATCCATTAGTGGTCAGAAATTGTCTTTACCATTCAGCGTACTGTTTTCCTTTTCGGTGTCATACATCTGCAGTATGTTTCCTGATGTCATTCTATAGTTGCCCCATTCATTTCTGGAAACTCCGCTGCCTCGCCTGGGGGACAAGCTGGCGCGTGAGTCTTCAAATGTGTTGTTGTTGTAGAGTAAGTCTTTTTTTTTTTTTCACAAAGTTGGCAAACAGCCTTACCTTTGTTGGTAATGTTGCCATCTGGTGTAGAAAAGGTACTTTCACATACTGCTACTCTGATTCAGTCAAGTGATTATCCAGTGAGCATAGCTTTACTTACTAGTGTCCACTTTTTTTTTTCATTTGCTTAGTTTACTGATGAGGTTAATATGACTTCCAATAAGTGGAGCTGATAGTGAATTTAAAGAGCGCCCCCTGTTGGACCTGCAAGGCAAAATTCTTTAGTCTGTTGTGCTTGATGAATAAATTTTGAACTCAGCTGGATCATTATAGTTTAAAAAAGAAAAAAAAATTTTTTTTAACGATGTTTGAATGAAAATTGTACTGTTTACTGTTATGTGGGGATAGTGCTTACACTTATTTTATTCATTGCAAAAATGAATTTCAAAGTCAGAAAACCTTTTGAACACCAACATACAGAGAATCCCTCCTCAAATTTTTCAATTTGGTGCAGTGTGAATGAGAGGCACTGATTTAAACCATCTTATCTAATAGTTCTGGATAAAATATAAGCCCTTTGGGTCAACCCAGGTGAACTCCAGTCCAGTAGAGCACAGTTGGCTGTTCTCTGTGAAGTTAACCACATGAAATGACTGCTCCATCTCATTGCCACTGGAGACCTCTCAGATGCTGAGCCTGTTGCCCAGGAGCATGACCTCTCGGAAAGCTGGCAGACAAACTTCCAGATATTCTGAGCAAATCCCAGCATTTATTCTGTTATTGTTCAGTGTGGGGAAAAATTAGATTTCCATAAGCAGTCAGACCTTATAAAGGTTCTTTCTGTTCTTTAATGTTCATAAACACACTGATAAGTGTGATCTGTGGTCCACTTCCTCAGACAATCATAATCTGGACTTTGTGAACAATTTTTAAACTGTTCTGCAAATGGAGAGGCATATTAAAAGAAATTTCTTGGATCACAACTGTTTAGAATTTTGAAGATATGTTTACAGCCTTTGGAGGCAGGAGACTGCCATATTCATCTCTAAATTTCGTCCCCAGAGCCCAAGCCTTTTAATCCACAGTGTTGGTTTCTCAGAGATAGCCACTATTTTAGTTCTGTTTCCTCTGAAAAAGTGAAATGGCTATCCTGACTCTCCCCAGCTTATTTGTCAGTTCAGTGAAATGGCTGTAGTTTTTAGTTTAACTCTGGACTTTTGCCTAGACATTGTTGATTATAAATGTGAGGACAAAATGACAGCTAGATATGGAGGATAGGTGCACCTAATAAACTCATTATGCATTCTGCTTTCTTACTACTGCAGCTGCTACTTGGATTTCAGCCAATAAATACTCTGAAGTAACAAGCAAAAATATAGCAAAAGCGGCTAAAAAGATTACTCCATTTAGGTTTTGAGTAGTAATTGTTCCTGTGTGTGACTAAATGTCCTTTGCTTCTCTTTGCAGTGTACTCACTGCTGCCAGCTCAAGTCCTAAGGGGATGCTCCTGAGTGGAGCCACTGCTTTTACAATTAGCTTTCTTAGCAGTGCCCTTGCATTTACATGTTGTTTAATGCAAACCAATACATGTAGCAAGGCCCCTCAGGACATGGTTCCCTAAGGCAGAGCATTCTGATTGAAGGACAGCCATGCACTTTTACATCAGACATTTACATTGATTTAAAAAAAATATATTTTTTTAAAATCTTTAAATTTTTTTTATAAGGGTTTGCAAAGAAAACGAGTGTATTTAAATGCCAGGTAGTTGCTTAGAGAGCCAGAAAGTTGAGGTGAGTTTGCTGGAAGTGGAAGAAAATGAACTTCTTAGTGTTTACCGGAATAACACAAGCCGTGGGAGCTATTTATGTTTCAAAAGAGCTGAATGTGCAGATGAGAGCATAAAAGTACCTCACGTCTCCCACAGTCCATTGCTTATGCCTTCTAATGTTAGAAAAGGCAATAACATTGGTCTCAGGCTAATGCATTTGTACATGTGAATGTATAAAGCAGTATATATGAGTCATGTCTGAGATTATGACTGTGTAATGTTTATGGCTACAGGGATTAATTTTAGCAGCCATACTATTACAGTAAAGTTTGGTGAAACTGCAAGCTTGGATTTACAACACCTCTAGCTGTGAACTCCAGCCTTACTGCAGATAACTTGTCCATAGAGTGAGTGCACACATTTGTGTGTGGTTCAGAAACTAGCCCAGATATCTTGCACTGTTTTCAAGATGAGCAAAGAGAAATTGTTGTGTCATTGACAGAGTATGCACATGGCGCGTTTTTTTTGAGTAGATGAGTTGCTTGATGAACTGTCAGTCCAATGCGTGTGATGCCTACAGCTCAAGATAGGAAGGGAGGAGGAGTAAAGGTGAGTGAAAAACTAATGAAGAAAACTGCAACAACAGAGAAATAAGGAGGAAAAGAATTAGAAGACTGGATAAATATAAGTATTCACCAGTCCATGTGGGTATTATTTTTCTGCTGTCGAGGTAAAAGGCTGAATCAAACAAGAATAGCATACAGCGGAATTTAGCTATGCTGTTAAATTTACCTCACCGGTGTCACTGAAGAATGTGCCTTTTTTAGAGCCATGAGTTCATTCAGATAAAAAGGGCAAAAGGTGATTTTTGATATCTGGCACAGCTTCAACCGGATAGAGCAACTGATCAGTAAAATAAAGACCAGCTGACTGTTGACCTTTTTTATTTTATATCTGTCCCAACACCATCAGGTCTTAGTTCAACTGTCTCTAGATATGACGGTTGTTGGACTCCAAGGATGTGCGAGATTGATAATGGATGAGAATGAAATGTAGACGGTGAGGGAGCTTGAGTGTGGCAATGGATGATTATAAAGTTTTCAAAATGCTTGAAGACATAATTAATATTGGTAAGCAGAATTACCTATGGTATGTCAGTTTAAACAAATGTCAGTTTAAAAGTAATTTGTGATACCTAGAGGAATAATAGGCATTACAAGCTGTCTGACATATTAATTCCTAAACAGAGATTAAAATCTCTCCATGTTCTAGACAAAACCCAGTAAAAAAATAAGTCCATTAGGGGAATCGGGAGGAAGAGCTAAATAAATTGATTTAAATAAATCTGATTTGAATAAACACAGCCAAAGGAGGTGTTTAACAGACATTTTCATACCAAATTTGGATAAATGGCATTGGAGGTTTTTGTTTTTTTATTTATTTTTTTTTTATGAGCAACTCTTAAAAAAATAAAATAAAAAATTACACTAAAATGGAAAATAAAATAATGCAGTGTTGGGGCAAAAGTCATCAGAGCTGTTGAAATATGTAAATTTTAAAAAGTTTAGAAAGAAGTAAGGTTGGAGTTAAAAGGCACAGACTATGGCAGAACCTTAAAGAGGAGTGGGAAGATGAATATAGGAGAGGAGCACCAGAGGAACCTGAGATGAAGAGTGAGAACTTGAAGGAGGGACTGAGACTGGGGATAATACAATGTAGAGAAAGAAGCTGGGTGAGGAGAATCATCCATTTAAAAAATGGCAAGCCAGCTCAGCAGACTGACAAAATAAAAAAACACAACTTACTCAGTAAGACTCATTTTAGAGTAACAGATGCGTTCTCTCTTAAGTTGTTTAGTACATTAAATTGTGCTATGGAGGATGCTATCAGTGCGTCTTCATATTTTTCCTTGAGATATTTATTAGAGGTATGTTGGGAAGGGGGTCACGCCTCTTGTGAATAAGTGAAGAATGATACATTCAAATGTAATAAATGATCCATAAAGATTATGTCTATATTGCATTCTGTTTGTCTCACTGCTATTTTTGCCTCCTCCTCAGAGCTCAGTTTTGTACCTGCTCTCTTCGTCACAGCCCTAATCTTTATCTACTTTACAAGGGACTTTTTTTTTTTTTTCTTTTCTATTCTTTTCCCTCTGCCTCACCTTGTATTCACACTCTGGCTTCTCGATCCTAGCCTCTTTTCCGCTGCTGCCTTTTCTTTATCTTTACTTTGTACACACTTACTTTAATTGTACACTCATCAGACTGCTTGTCCAAAAAGGAATGGGCAGACAAAAAGATTTAAGTTCCACTGTCTGTGGGAAACCGTGTCGCTGGCAGCTCTCAATCTCCTTCTCAGGACGGATCAATAAACTTCACACCCAGGGCTCAAGTTGACCCAGCCAAGCAAGAAAAACAATTCAAGATTGGAGGGCTGAGGGAATTCAACATTCTCACTTTGTGATTTTGACAAGGCACACATGTTTTTTTTTTGGTGAAAGCTGCAGTAGTCTGTATCATCCCAATTTCCAAATGGCATCACAGACAAAAAGCATCAACAATACAAAAACAGTGCAGCTTATACATACGTGATTTTGGTACGTAAACTCTTGACTCCTGACCATAAATCCTTTTTAGTTTAAGCCGGCTCTGTAAATCAAGTAAACCAGAGAAAATGGAATGGAACAAAGTGTTGGACCAGCAACAACACAGGCCAGAACAACACAAGTACTATTCATACATTGGGTCTGGATTTAACAAAAGCTGTTGTATGATGTATGTATGATGTATGTATGATTTGAATTCTCACTGAATCAACTAATTGAAACCTTACAGCAAAGTTTGAAGGTTTCAGCTGACCTGTTTGTTTAAAGCTGCTGACATGGTAAAATATCCTGCAAGAGTTTTATTTCATACGAGTGAGGTAATATGGGTCATACTGTAGCCTCCAAAGACCAGTCCCTCCAGGCTTTGCGAAGTTGGTGCAATGATTAGAAATTCAACCAGCCACAGCAGTACTATATCCTAGAGGAAAAGACAGACAATCCTAGTAGTTAAATGGATAACAATAGTTTGCTGTGGCTTCTTGCAGTAATGCCGGTAAGAGTTTTATTTTCAGTGAGGTTGTTGCGTGATTTATCATCAGAGTATAAATAAATTATCTTCCCATCTAGTTTAGGCTTCTTGGAAGAAATTTTTTTTAAAATTATATAATTCCGATAATTTAAAAATAAAAAAACAAACCTCCTTTGGCTGTTATTTAATTATTCCATAAAACTACCAAACAATTAACCATATAATAATCTCTTGGTTTAAATTAAAAAAAGAAAATAAAAAAAAATCATCCAACACATAAAGATAGCAGATTAACAAAAAAAAGAAAAAGATAGCAGATTTAAAAAAAAAAAACAACCCTGCAACAAACCAACCCCACAAAAGCCCAACATAACTAACCAGTTATCCAATGTCAGATTTTCATTGCAACAGTATATTCTTAAAATAATTCTTAGAATTAATCTTTTTTTTTTTTTTTTTTTTTTTAATCATACTCATGGTTGTGAATCAGTATGAGGGATTTGAAGGAAATGTAAATCTTCAACTACCTCTTGAGACTGTCTGTGGCCCGCATCTGTACTAAGCACTACTACTGGAGCCACTGAGGCTTCACTGGCTTGCTCAAGGACACTTCAGCATGGGGGTGGGGGTGTTGGCTATCACAGGAGGGTTGGGCAACCTCTATTCTTATTACTCCACCATACCAACTCCTACTGAAAATGATATGTTAAGCTATTTCTGTTTGTTCAAGACTGTGGTGGAGTCGAGTCGGGCTTGAGAAATGCTGGCGGATGAAATGTTTATGACGTAAACAAGTGCCAAACATGAGGTGATTAGTTACATTTGCTTGAGACTGGATGGTGCCAAATTGCCTGGAGAAAGCGATTGTCCCCCTGATACGGCCAAGAAAAAGTCACCTCACTCTCCTGCTGAGTCAGCATCACCATCACAGTCTGAGATGTCCTCACACCTTTGGCCTACCATCAATCAATATATACGTCCATCAGTGTTTGAACAGCATTACGGATTAATCACCCAGCTCTGATTTCTCTAAAGATCCTTCCTTAATGCTGCATAGATCAGCTCTTTTGGACACAGACTTGCTTGATTTATTTCAAGGGCAAATTTCAACCTCCTTCCCATCCTGTCCTGGTGTTATGAGATAAGAAAAGTGATACAAAAATGGAGAATTTGTCCAGTAAATGACATTTACTTTTTCTCCTAACAAATACCCTTGTAAACTGTAAAAGTAGAACTCTTGTCTTTTTGGCATGTTTAATAAATCTGCATATTGTTTTCAAGATACTATTTTCCACACAATGAAAACTGATATGTTCAAATTTTCATTTGGTAATTGGTACAAGCAATTTCAGAAAGAAAAAGTAAAAATTGTTCATAAATTGACAATTTGTCACAGTTTATTTCAATTTCAAAATCACAAACCCAGAGGAAAAAGTATGAGCTACTGTTATTCTCATTCACTTCTTATCTACCATTTCCCTACACAGAACTTTTTAAGTTATGCCCTGAAAGACTCAGATCATTTTTATGTCTTGGTTCTCACTTTGCTCTTTTTTTTTTTTTTTTTTTTTTTTTTTAATTTCATCTCTTAATACACACTCATTCTGTTTTAGTTTTCTGATGGATCTCAGATTTTAGATTTTGCTTCTGTCGTACCTGAAGGCTAACCATTTGCAAATGAGACTGTGCTTTTTGTATTTCTTAAACAAAAAAGTATCTGCATTCTTTTTTCTGCTAATGAAGAGGACATAATTGAGCTATCTAGATCTTGAATGAATAAAATTTGAAGATATTATGTATTTCTTCAGAGATGAAGCAAATTTGTTAATATGGTAAGGAATTGTTAAGTGTGCTATTCTGGAAGGCAATGACAAACCTGCGTGTGGCATTTTAATTTGGAGAAATTTTTATATATATCAACTGGAATGCAGCCCACATTCCATGATCTGAAACTACAGTGTTGAATAGATGATTTAGTCATTTGTAGCACCTGCGCTGCCTCACTTATGGCCCATTTAAACTTGATTTTGGGTTGCCTGAGACATAAGATAACAATTGAGAGAAATGTGTTTATACACATTTTGTTTATACACTGGTGCGCGATTGCAGTAAACACAATATTACCTTTTTTTTCCCCATGCATACACACAGTTTTATGGTGTCACAATTATCTGTTCAGCGCAGCTAGTTTTCTTTTCGTGTTAAATCAATAATTGTTAAATTCACTTAGAAGGCAACATTGCATGCGATAGACCTTAGTGGCAGTGTATTATACAGTATAATCACCATCCACTGGAGTACAATGTATGGCCTGATTCACTTATGGACTTTGAAATTGGAACTTGGG
This sequence comes from Istiophorus platypterus, assembly GCA_016859345.1. Classification (NCBI taxonomy): domain Eukaryota; kingdom Metazoa; phylum Chordata; class Actinopteri; order Istiophoriformes; family Istiophoridae; genus Istiophorus; species Istiophorus platypterus. The sequence goes on along the minus strand of CM029129.1, from coordinate 15,444,790 downwards.
TAGTTCAAGTTTCACATAGAAAGTGACAGGATATTGTTGACCTAATGGAGCAAAGATCACACAGATGGTAAATAAACACTCTTTTCCCCTAAGTCATAATTGTCTATGGTAGCACATGCCTCTACACTGTCTAAAAATGCCTTACAACCAAAGTCAGATGGTCTTCTTAATTAATTGGACTCACAAACATTGTAATTGGCTAGATGTCACTGCAGGTTGAGGCTAACAGACCTTAACGATGTTCCCAGTAGTGATGATGAAATCTCCATTAAGAGTACATTGGTATTGCTCACTCTACAACCCTCAGTTACTGCTGAGTCTAATGGCCATTAGACTCCAGTGCAGGACTGGCCCGGACAACTGCCGTTGCCGATGACAGTTTAATCCAATGCTCCAAGTACCTTGGGGGTTTTTGTGCTCTGTGTGTAGATGTATTTGGCATAATGCAATGTTGTATTTGTGCTGCTGTTTGTCCATGGTTAGTTATGGTGTATGTGTGTGCAATGTTATGTAATGTTTGTTTTTTTTGTGTTTTTTTTAATTCACCTCATTTGTACAATTAATAGGAGGAAAAAGTGTGTTTAACCTCTTCAGTCCTGTGGTTCAAAAATATATCTTGGGGTCAAAAAAGGGTACACTGTTCTACTTAAAGATACTTTATTCTCACAAGAAGCATAAGTACATGTTTGAGGCTGCAGAGCAAAATGAACTGCTGGGCCCCTATTAACCCGTCATTCCTCCCCAGGAATACAGGACACAAACTTGACACAAGGAGACTTTTTTAAGGTAAAAAAAAGAATTTAATGAAATAGTAACTGGTAAATTGACCTGGAGCTTCATTTGTGCATATTTCCAAACAAATCTTCAATTTTACACATGGGAAGCTTATAGCTATGTGGCCCCTTGGTTTTTGTAGCCTCAGGCTTACTTTTCTCAATTGAGAATCCAGCGGGCACATTGTGCAGTACTACAGCTATGGTTGGATGATAGTGGGAGCTGCATATTTGTCTTTTCTTCATCCTATTGCCTCCAGGTTTCCTTTTTGTGAAAGTTAGGGAGAATGTGTGTGTGTTTGTGTGCGTGTGTGTCTCTTGCGTCCTGAATCAAAAATTATTAGTCAGCAGGCATGCAGACATGTTGTGATGTGGTTGATTTATTGGCTGCAACTTTGATGAATGATTAAAGGCCCAAAGTCGTTACGATTGTGCAGGTGTGATAAAAAGAAAAGATGGAAGACTGTGACAAAGTTATTACAGATAACCCTTTTCCTCACCTTCCTGTGACTTCTTTGATTTACATGGAGTTCTCATGTCTTGGGATCCCAGACAACGTGAATATGAATCAAAATGAAGCAGAAAGCCTCAAATTAGTGCTTTAAGATGTATTTCTATTTCATGGCTCCCTAATGAATAAAGTGTTTTTGATGATTTTCTTTGTCAGATTATATTAAAAGAAAGTTGCATGACTTGGTTGAGCCCATTTGTCCCCACTGTATTTTCTACGGTGGAGGTGTACATGCCTTCATGTTGGTTTTTTTTTTTTTTTTTTGCTTGGCAAAGCATCAAAGAGTGATGAGACTTCCAGCTTTTATCTGCCTCTGTCGCTTTGATGCTTATGACATGGACATGTTTGCTAAAGGCGACAAAGTTGAAGTAAACTCAGGAGATAACTAGATGAGTGTATAGCCACTTTCCCAGTAAGATGAAGTGTGGGTTTATGTATTTTTATCTGTTTGCCTGGAGGTGCTTTTTGACCCTGATCTTGCCCCCTTTACTGGTGGTTGCTTGTAATCTTAATGATCGAGAAATTTTCCTCTTTGCTGTCCTCTGGGGAAGCATGTCAGCAGCTGTAATTGCCTAGAATGAAAATGTTGAGATAAGTTTATGCAAACAAATCAGCTGTCTCTCCAGTGTATCCTGTTACAGTGATATGTTGTAACACTATATTGTTTCTTGTTGAAACTCCCCCTGTCCCTGCTCTGTATCTTGCAAGTGTAAGACACAAAAAAAACACATTTTTGGTCTACAGAAATAAGCATTTTCTCATCACGGACTTGCTTTATCTTAATTTACTTGCATGGAAGTTAACCTAACCTTCTAAGTAAGTACAGTTAATATTGTCAAGTATGTAAAACTTAAGTCAGAATCCATTCATCCATTCCTGTGAAAAAGGTAGACCTTTCCTACTGGGGCACAGTATAATCATACAAAACATGAGGAGGAGTGGCAGAAGCATAAAATTCAAACTGCCGTGATGGCAACTTGGATCGCACCCTCCTCTGTCTGTTGTCGGTCTCCCATGCTGTTCCTCCCCCCTGCCCTCACACTCTCACCTCTGTCCTCTTGTTCCCTCCCTCCTCCTGCTTATCCTTACCCTCCACCCGAGGATAATGAGTTTAATTAAAACACTTCAGCTCCATAGGTCAGGACAGGGGAGGGAATAAGAGGGGGTGAGATAAAATGCTCAGGCAAATTCCTTGTCTCTCTCAATTTTTCCTCTTTCACATATATCTTTCTCTTTCCGTTGGGTTAAACTACTCAGCCTTTTCTGTGACTCATAGGCACAAGGTTAATCACAGCAGTAGCCAATGTGTCCATCTCTGTCAGTCTATCATTGAGTAACTGAGCTCTCAGGAGTTCTGCAATTGGCTGACTCTGGACTCCTTTGCTTGCCTCTGTTGTTGTACTGTGTATGGTATATATTCCAAACTATTCGACCACAGTTCCGCCTTGGCTTTGACATGATAGTACTTTGTAATTTTGACAGTTTTTTTAAAGGGCCATTGAATTTGGTAACTCAGCTCCTTTGGTTTTTGCTTTTGCATGATTTAAATATTTTTTTTTTTTTTAAAGAAAATGGACAATTTATTTATACTTAAAAAAGTAAAAAAAAATGAAGTCATTCACCTTTGGTAATTAATGTGTTAGCGACAACTTAGTCTTATGCTGATATACACATGCTAAAACTGAATTTATGTATGATTTGTTCTCCTTATCTACAAGGTCTTGGCTGGCCTCGCGCCATCATGTCTATTTGACGTCCACATGTCATAAACTTAAATACTTATTTAGACAGTTTGTTGTATTAGTATGCATAATGGCATGTTATATATGGTCATTTTATCTCAAATTTGAGGCTTCTAAGGTTATATTGCACTCCACCTTGATGAACACAACCCAAATTGAACTTGGCAGTTTTTGCAGAAAATTTCCCTTTTACTTCTCCCTTTTAGATTTAATGAGCTCAGCCCCAGAGATTCATACAAACCTCTCAAACCTCTGGCCTACTGTCACTAGAGATACTTATGTAAAATTGCGCATCGTGGAGAGATGTGCCAAATGTTGCTAATTTTCATATTTTCCATGTGTTCTTTTCTGCCTTGAGGCTCTCTGCTGGAAAAGACCCTTTTGACAAGAGCCCCTCTGTGTTTCTTTATGCTGTAAGCTCCATGTCTAACAGTGTAAAGATGTTTGGCTAAAGAGCATCATTTCTTGATATACAACACGTGTCAAAATACAAATATTCGCACATGTATGCTATGTTTGCACAAGCAGTGATAGAAGCCCAAACAGGCACGTGCAAATGTGTAAAACATGACATGCTTGTAAGCAGGTATGTATGCTGTATCTGTGTGCATATTCACACACTGACAAACAAATACAGATGCACTTGCACAGACACACTCAGTGTCACGTGAATCAGCATGTGAGTTCGGAGACGCAGAGGAAGAGAAATGCAAATGCTCCTCTCTTCAAGTCAGTGACATGGCATCCATGGGGAGATGAGTGTGTGCGTGTGTGTGAATGTGAAAGAGAGAGGGAGATAGTGGAGAGGAGAGATTCAGAGGGGGAGAGATGGCGCTGATTCAGTGTGAATTCGCTGTGTCTCCCCCTGCCCTTATGTGCATCGTTGTGAAACAACAAGCTTGTCGGGAAGCCAAAATAGATGACAGTCTCAGGAGGATGCGGCATCACCAACAAGCCCTTCTTTGTTTACTTGCATTTCTCATTTCTCTTTCCCTCCATCTCTTCCAATGTAACATGCCCATGCCTCGGCCGTCCTCGGAAGACAGAGCTATGCCGCATACTTTTCTTTTTTTCTCAATTCCTTCTTTACCCTCCTCATCCCTTGGAGTCCCATGCTGCTTTTCTTGCATAGTCAGGTTGCGAGTCGTGTGAGAGCAGGATTTGTGGGTGCACATGTGCACTGGCGAGACACTGCGACTGACCTAATTGTTGAGAGGAAGAGACTGTCTGCAAGAGACTGAGATAAAGGTTGACACGATGCAAGAATACTTTTTCAAGTAGTTTTTTGTTTCAGTTATTGCTCTGTTCCGAAATAAGCAATAGGCACTATTCGTGTGTAATTGTTTACCTTATTTGACATTACATAACACACAACGTCAAAGATGTCTAGGATAATGCAATAAAGTCAGCGTCTCATTTTATGTTCTTCTGTACTTACACTTGCTACTTTTGAGTGCGCCAATGTGTTCACATCTACAATTAATTATGCAGTGCGCTAGGAGTACCCAGATGGTTTATTTGTAATGGTAAAAACTTTGAGGGTGAAACGCTTGACACCTTGCGCCCTCATTGGTCACTGTCTTGGCTTTGTTGCGGAAGGCGAGGGACCACCGACCTGTTTTCAGATATGTGAGAATAGTGGTTGAGGAAGCTGCAGCTGTTGCAATCATTGCAACAGTTAACACTGCGCCGTACAAAGTTATAAATTGATACATGTCTACACAAAGTGATTTCTTTTCACTAAGTAACCCAATATTGTTGTTGGGTTCATTTAGCAGTCTAGTGATTATTGTTGTAAACACTGGCAATAATGGGTAGATGGCTAACAGCGGCGATTCTCATTTTTGGTAAGTAATGGCCATGTCCGATTTGTGATAACACTACTTAATCTACATGGAAGTGTATGAATGCAAGTATCTGAAAAGGCGACCTGAGCTGAGGACTTAGTTCCATTGGCACCATCATTGTAAAGTAGAAGATGCAACAGTCCAGGTGTTTGGGTAACATCATACGACAACATTAATACCTATATCAGCATCGATTAAAATCACTTCAAGTAAAAAAAAAAAAAAAATCGAATTTTATGGAAAAAGATGACATAGAAATTTCAACATTAATCGTAAGATTCCACTTATAAGTTTCTCGTAAGTCCAACTTTTGCATCAATGCATCCTATAAAGGTGGTTTTATTTTTATGTACCACATTGACCTGTAGGCGTACGGCTCGGTGCTTCAACGGTAACCACCCCAGCTGGTTGAATTGCTTTTTTGCCAGCATGTGGCCTAGGGTACAAGCCCAGTATAACCCTGCCAAACATGTTCTGTCTTAGCCTCAGACTTCTTTTTTCCAATTGAATTAGCTTCTCATGCCAAAAATCTAGTTCAGTCATCCCTTTTCCCCAGTTTTTTTCAGTTTATTTACTATTATTATTATTATTATTATTTGTTTTTTAAAATTTTTTTATGCCATGCTCTTCCGGCAGCTTGTCTCCACAAACATCCTAGACTGCTAATGGGGTGTTTTGGTAGACAAAAACCTGTCTTGGACAGTACAGGTGAAACTTGAGTTTGCTTGGCCCAAGTTTTAATCCACTTGCATTTACTGCTTACGGTAGCAGAATCAAGAGGAAAAACAAAAAAGTGATTATATATGGTTTGGTAACTCTAGAGAAAAATGTATAGTGGCGACTACTCATTAAACTGATTAAAACATTGACAAGAATCCTTCAGCCTAATACTTTCAAGAAGCTAAATAACCTGCGTTTCTTTTTGAAACATAAAAGGGTCTCTTTTGGCTTGAGGTGATTTCAGTGTCATGAGAAAAGGATGAAACGGTTTCACTATTCTCAAATAAATACATAATTGTACATACTTCTTAAATTATTTTTCATTAGCTAGAATCCTCTTGACAACAGGTACTGAATTAGCAGTTATTTCTGGAAAAATACTGGCCCATTACTGGTCGGTATTACTATAGTGCATCTTTAAAAGATATTGCGGCCAAAACATTAAGTTTTCATATAGCGGTTATAAAATTTGCACTCAGTTATTTTGAATTGTTTTCAATCCTCACAATAAACACCCCAGCTTGTTCTCCTGCAACCACTGCTTATCACTTCTCCCTTCATTTCGATGTTCCATTTATCAGACCAATTTCCAGTCTCTCATGTAGTCCCACATATATAATTTACGACTAATAATTCGTGTGACTACTCCAGTTCTCCCTGGGCTAGCCCCTGCCTTTTCTTATTGCAGAAAAAAAGAGAGATCCAATCCTCAATATTTCCTTTCTTTTTTTTATACTGGGCCTGTAGGAGAAAATGGACAAAGGTGGAGGGATTCAGGCCAAACTCATCAGGGATATAAGTGAGTCCTGAGGCAGTGACATTAAATATTCTACTTTCTCAAGGTGCTTACCTTCTATTACTCTATCATCTTCCATCCAACTTTATCAGTTTGTTTTTTTTTCCACCCATATGCATGTTGCTTAACTTTCTCACTCCTTAAAACTTTTTTTTTTTATTTTTTTCTTCCCCCTGACTTTTTCCTTCTTCTGTTATTGATGCAAGAAGATATCTGTCAGGCTGTATTTGCACTCTGGATCAGTGTGACTACAGGGTAGTCATCTTCTGAAGTTTTGTACAATGGGGACATGGTGATTGTAAAATGCATCTTTATAAAGACACAATTGCAATGTTTTTGGTGAAGCATATGCATTGTGTGTGTCTGTTGAACTAATTCTAATCAGAAGTCACCAAAGGCTTCTGAAGATACATCACAAATCAAAGAGCTTGAGTCTCTTTGCATTTGCAGTTACATCTCCAGTCAATACTCACTCTAAAAGGCAACTACGTAGACATGTCACGTTTCTCCTTTTGTGTCTGTCAGTTCATGTAGTGGAGTCATAAAAGACACAGCTTTTGAAGAAGCGGGAACTTTTCTTTCTAAGTAAAGAAACTTTTGCATGGAAATCTTATCACCTTAGTTGAGGCAGCCTAGGGTGAATTTACCACTTTCTATCCACTCTCTCCATTGACTTTTTGTTTGCAGTGCTGCTGGGGATGCACCGTTTGAACAGAGTTCCTCTCACAATTCCAATACTGCAATTTTAGGGTGCCTGCTGATACCATGCACTTAAAACAAGTTTTGACAGGGCATCAGGCCGCCAGGACAGTGGGAGTGGGAGGGGCTCCCACTGTCCTGGAGGCAGACTCAGCAGGAAAATGGTTGACAGGGAAGGTTTGTTGTTTGATGTGATTCACCTGGGCCTAAGATGGCCCATATGCTCACTTGTTCCGTCTTCCTAAAGGTGATATGCACCTTGTATTATCTATTGCCTCTGCACATGGTCCTCATCCATGCGCTGCTTTTAAAAATCAAGTTCAGACAAATGGGGAACCAACACAAAATTTTTAAAATTACTTTAAATGCAAGCCATGTAGCGTAATCCTAAACTTGTGGCATTTTTCACAATTGGCAGACTGCTTTCCTTATTCACTTTTTTTTTCTTTTTTGACAGCATTCAAAGCTTGCAGTTTTACAAATTTTCATTTTGGGCAAATCATTACTTGTCAAATACTAAATTCTTTTTCCTCTTTCAAATGGTAATAAATTTCAAATAAAAAGTCCTGATGTGCACAAACTCATAAGTGCATTGACTCTCCATCCTTCAGTGCATCAGTAAATGTTCATTTACATCTGTGTGTTCTATGTGCTGTTGTGTTTGCACGCACACAGAACTGAAGGCGTGCATTTACATCTTGTGATGCAGGTGCCTTCGAATGTTTTGTGTGTGTTGCTCCCTGGAGCAGGGGTTTGTTAGTTCAGTTAGCCTACCTGCTCACCTGTGGTACCATATAGCTCAGCACCTTAATCTGATTTGACTGCATTCCTCCAGCCTCTGTCTCTGCCAACTTCCTTCAGTGTGATTCTGTTGTCTGGCCCAAAGTAATGAAAACACATAAAGCTCTCATTTTCCACAAATGGCCGTGGGACTGAGCAGTAGTAGTCTGTACGCTCACAGACACACACAGGAGGGAGAACACACAGATGTGGAGCATGCTTTCACACAGTCGAACACACAACCACAAATGCACGTGTGTGAGCTTGAGACGGGCTGCAGTTTAAATTACCTGGCTGTCATCGGACCCTGATTGATCGTTCCTTCCTCATGGCTGCTGTATGATAAGCTCTTATTGGCTGTGTAATGTGTCCATGGGCATGTTTGGATGAGTGGCCAAGCTGATTTGGTCACTAAGGGGCAGTTTCACAGTCATTGATTATAGCCGCTATACATTTGCAGTGATGTGTCATTTTCAGTGCATTCATGAGTGTGGCCTATACTTGCATGAGAGAAGATATTGAAGTTCCTGAATTTAAAGACACTTATGCAATATTTTAAGTGTTTTTTTTAAGTTGTAACATGTACTGCAAGAAATGATTGTTCCAAAGATAACAAGTAAACGTGTCAAATTTTATATGAATCTTTTAATAGAAGACTAATAAGCCTGAATTTACATTTTGTTTCACTTCATTTATTGAGCCTTACATTGTGTTCCTGTTAGCCAGTCTCTGTTTAGGATATGTTTAGGGACATTTCTTTCCTGCTAACATCATTTGCTGTTTGTTTTTTGTTTTCTATTCCTTTAACTCCTTCCTTTAATATGTACATACTGCCGCATTTTAATCCTCCCCTTTATACTTTCTCATACACACATTTTTTACATTGGCACCTGGGACCGTTGTGCACCACCACTGGAATTTTGAGGTTAATTAACTTCAGTAATGGTACTTTAGAAGCAGACAGTGTGTGAAGTAGAACTTTTCCAGCCCTGAGTTCTCACGAATTTGAACCTTCCTTTTACATCCTTGCTTTCAGTCAAGGTTTTTTCCTTTTAATCCTAAATTTATACTGCTGGAAAACCACTAGCATGACACTGTCGGTTCAGGTTATTATTAATTATTATTATTAATTATTAAACATGCAGAAAGCCAACCAGTGACATGTGCACACCTAGATTTTCCTGATTCACTCTAAACCTGCTCCATTAAAATCATCCTTATGTGGCTGTGCTCAGTATTTCTGCTGTGATTCTTTAAAGGGCCCACTGGGGGAGCAGAGAGAGGGTGTGGTTGAACTTTAATCACTCAGGAGGAAAAATTGGATTTATTGGAAAGAGATAATAAAGTAACAAGAGTAGTAGAGTAGAACAGAGAGGGAGAGACACAAAAGGAAAGGCAGGGAAACAAAGTAGTGCTGTAGAGACTATAGATGTTACTTACTGATCTTCAAATGCATTAAGCCATTGTGAGCCTGCTTGTGAGTGATGGTTGGACTCGCAGACATGGGTAAACAAGGCAGGAATCCAGTATAGCAGTTTTTATCTGGGTTAGCAGAGAATATTTTTTTTAATTGAGATGCAGCTGCTTCATATTTCACTACAGAGGCATGACTCTGATTGGTGTTTTGTGATATTGAATCTGCTACGGTACACAGTACTACAATGCTCATAGGCCAGTATTTCTTATGTGAAAAAAAAACACAGTCTTGAACATACAGAAAGAGCTACTTCCCACAAAGAAACTCATTTTAATTATTTTCATCATCTCAGACTTTCTTGACCATTAGCTTTAATCAGCATCCCTGTTGGTGTTGGTGTCTATTCCTACAACTTTGTTTCACAGTGCAAACTCTTGACTAGGTCCAGACATCTATACCACATCGTTTTTTCCAGTCACCACATTGCACAATTCTCTCCTGCTGCTGCCATGGCTGTGGTGCTCTTTTTCTCTCCTAACACCAAGATTGAAGCTCACATCTCTGCTCCCCTCAGTATCTGCAGCTGGAAATCTGCCAACCTTCCCAAACCTCAATCTAGACAAGACTGAACTATTTTTCCCCCCCCTGCTGTTTACAAGACCTTTCCATCACAAGTGACATTACTTTTGCTCAGACTGCTAAAATACACAACACAACAGACTGTCAAGCGAAGGCCAAACTGTAGTCATGACCTGATCCTGCAGCTTTGAACATGAAACCCTGCAGGTTTGAAATGAAATATTTTCTTACCATTATCTCAGTCAAGGTATTTCTTGAGCTCCCTCCAATTTACCCAATGACATGGTCTCTTACGTTCCCAAACTGTGGGTTTGAATTTTGAGTGAAGAGGTTGTTTGATAAGTGGAAGCTGACAGGTTTGATGCCAGGGAAAATGGGGAGTTACTGGTGACTCCTTTGATTCATGTAGTTACTTCATCTCAGTTTGAGCTGCAGCTAATGATTATTTTCAATGGTTAACCTATTGATGATTTTGATGAATTCGTCCACATCATAGTTTTCCAGAGCCCAGGGTGAGATCTTTAAATTTTTAGTTTTTATTTTATAAAGGCCTTCTAAATTGCCAAATCTAAAAAGTAATCTGTGTGAATGTTCTGCAGAGACTTTAACTTTGTTGACCATTAGCAAAAGTGTCTTGAGAATGCTGTCCTTTAAGGGCATTGAGAGCCAGAACATCCCAGAGGAATCTATTATAGCTTATTAGCTATGTTGCACCACTAACATTTGTTTAATCGCCCTTGTCAGAGTAAAAACTATTTGACAAAGAGCAATGGTTTGCAGAATTTTATGAGATAGTCAATGGCACAAATGTGTCTGTTGAATAAACTGTGTGAGGCTAAACTAATGAAGGAACTTTTCCCTCTTCAGTAACCTTTATTGAACGAAATGGAGTGCAATAATGAACAAAATGTCAGGGGGGATGTAAACAGAACATTAGAAAGTTTTCAGCCTAAACCTATTTTGCATGAATGAGTGAATGTCACTTATACGGCTGCAATTAGCATTTTTTTTTCCATTAAAGACTTAAATAATTCACAGATCACTGTCTGTCAATTAAGTAATTAATTCATAATTTCAACATGAAACTTGGTAATTCATCTACATCCAAAGGAGGACATGGCATATCCAATGGTTGCATTTATGCAGTTTTAACAAGTTAAGTGCAGCTGAGTCTCTGTAGCATAAATACTGTTGTGTGTGTGTGTGTGTGTGTGGGGGGGGGTATGCACGTTTATGTTCTTCAAGTTCAGGTATAATTGTATGTGAGTATTTGTCACACATGAAAGAGTAACATCTAACAACTCCTCTATCAAGCTGTCATGACTGAACAGCAGGGAAGCACTCCCCGTCTCTCCCTCTCTTTCTGTTCTTTCTCTGCCTTACTCTCATTCATGACACATATGGTACAACGGCTGATTGTACTGTACAGCATTTGTTAGTTTGCTGTTCGCTATGTGCTTCAGGTCACAGAATGAGGCAAGTGATGTGTAACAGGGAAATTTACCATTTAAAAAAAAAAAAAAAAAAAAGTGAGGTGAAAATGCACTTTCACTGTTGAGCAGGAAATTAAATATGTGTAGCAAAAGAGTACAAGGCTTGGGGGGGATGCTGTATATGTTATTACAGAGAGAGAATTGATTTTTCACTACTGCCACAACATGTTAAGCCCTGAATAATTCTTTAAATGTCTAGAGGTAAACACTCGATCCTACAGGAAGGTTTCTGTGCACATATTAAGCATTTTAGCGTGTGATCCCTTATCAAAAAGGCATTTTTGGGACATGCGAGAAATTTACCATTGCTTAACAGGCATCATTGTGTGATATTTAAGATAATAGTGTTCATCTAACTTTGTGGAAATTTGTTAAAGGCTCATTCTTATGGGATGAGTTTCCATGTTGCCAACGTGAGGTCCATAAATAAATGGTGGCTCTCTGAGTTTGCTGTGAAAGAATTTGACTGGTCTGCTCAGAGTCCTGACCTCAACTTGATCCGACATCTACAGACGACATGGATGGATGGATGGATGGCTCAAACGCCTACATAGACATGTTAATTTTATGTCTCACACAAAACAAGGATGCAGAAAGAAACCACAGAGAGACAAAACTACAAAGAGATACAAAATCACCAAAAAAAAGACCCAAACCCAGTTAGAATAGATGTAAAACGACTAAAAAAGAGGCAAAATGACCAAAGAGAAGAAAAACCACGGAGATATAATGAATATGACACTACAAAGCAAAACGGATACAAAACAAGTAAATAGACTCAAAAACAACAAAAAGGGATGCTAAGATATGTGAAAAGGGTACAAAGAGACATAAGACGCACATATTCAAAGAGACACTTTTTGATCATTTTGCATTGATGTGGGAGGGACGGAGGCCTTTTACCTGTCTGTGACAAGCGGCCCATTTTCTCATAATCAGCCTGTGAACTGGACTGTTGACTTTGAGCTCAGTGTTATCGCCCAACATCAGAGTCCCACCTCATTTATGATCTTGTAGTTAAAAGGGAATTCAAGGGGAAGTAAGACTGGAAATTTGGGACATTATGCTCATGTATAAGGCAGGAGGTAATTCCAACAAGTCCACCAAATTTTAAACAAAAAAAATCCATAGTTACTAATTGCACTCTAGAACAAAACATACAATGTGTTTCATATCACTGTGGTTAGGCTAAAAGAAATCAATTTTTGACTGTTGGTAGCAGACAGCAGAGGTGGAAAGAGTACTGGAATATTGTACTCAATTAGAAGTCCTGTTACTTATAGGAAATTAATAGGAAATACACAAGTAGAGGAAAATCTACATGTGCAAAAGAGCCAGTTAAAATGTACTCTGGGTATCCATATTTATTTAACGATATCAAGTAACAAACAGAATAGCCGAAATAAATCATCATCAAACTGGTAGACGGTGTGGAGATGTATAAAGAATAGCAACTCCACAGTGGCTGCATCCAAAAAAAAAAAAAAAAATCATCTGAAAAAGCAAAAAGAGTGTACAAGCCTAACAGTCTGTACACTCCATGTAGTACACACACAGAATTCTATATTACTAGGCAATGCAGTGGTTGCCATACGGGGGATTACAGCAGTAAGTGATTTGCTTTTGTACTCACATGTTATCACTCTGTGCAGTGAAGTCATCCACAGTCTGCTCCAGGTTCATTTTGTCTACTTGTTAGTTCTTAGTGTTAAATATAAAAAGTCCACTCAGCCTCTCTGGTCTCACTGCGCTCCACAAAGTTTTCAAACACTTTTAGCTGAATGTGAATTACAGTCACAACAGGGGGTATCATAAAAGAGCAGGAAGGTGGTGCACACCTCACTGAAAGTAATCATCACAGCTTGAGGGTCACCCGTGAGCATTTTAGCATTTAGCATTTAGCCAGACCCAGCATGCACCTGCCTGTTGGTCACACAACATTGCAGGTGTGTTTTGATTTGGGTCATTTAGCGTAATCACTGGGGCGGTGCATTATCTCAGTGATTAATGGAGAGTAAATGTAAGTCGTTACCTCCACCCCTGGTAAACATTGATCTCCCGTGTCACTTCTGTGTAAACATCTGCGACTTTGGGGCATTTGCTGTAGTTAAATGGCTGATAGCAAATCAGCAAAGGCAAATAAAGTCTGTTGAGGTGATTCCGAAAATTTTAATTAACGGGCACAAACTTCTAAGTGAACTTGTTACTTAAAAAACTCTTGTTAATTCATGTAAAACTTGCAAAACTTTAAATCTCTTCCAACTGTCAGCGCTTCTCTCTGATCATCCTCCCTTCCTCTGGGATGGCCCTCGGGGTCCTTCTTAATCCTTCAGTGACACTATCTATAGTTTCTTCCCTCTTTCCCTCCTTCCTCCCCCATGTCCTTCTATTTTGTTCTGTCCTTCCGTTGTTTCCCCTCTGCTTGTTGTTCTCTTTTGATCAACATGCGTCTGTGTAGCTGGATCCTCAAGCAAAATAATTTAACCTTTAAATGCTTGCATACAGTTCTCTTCTTTACTTGAATCAGTCTCTCTGCCTCTTCAGCTGTACCTTGTCTCGCCCTCTTATCCTACAGCTAGAATATCCCTTCTGCCATCGTCTCTTCATTTTATCTCTATTTGGCATCCCTCTTTCTTCCCCAGTTTCTGTCTTTTCCTCTTTCAGTCCCTTTACTTTTTATTTGTTTTAATCATTCTTCTCTCTACATAATCTTTGTGTATTTCAGCATGTGTGTGTGAGTTAGTGTTTGTGTGTTTGCAGCTGGCATCTCACACCACCAAGCCCCTGTTCCCTTGACAAGAAATCTATTATCCCCATGATGTTACTGAACTTGGAGGAAATTGAGTTACGCAATCCTATTGACTTTCTAGAACTTGGAGTGATTTTACCCTAAACTAACTAAAGTCTCTTTTTGTCCTTTACTGTGTCTCTGTCTCTTTCTATTTGGTGGCAATATAAAATGTTTGAAAATCAGACGCCATGGAAAAGAAGTCTTTGAGATTGAAAATCCTTTTATGGAACTAGCCAAGAATCCAGCGTGAGTGACTATCAGCAGTGTGCATATGAAAAGGTTAAAAAAGAAAAATAATAATAAAATAAAATCAAAAGTATAAAGCTTCATGTGCATTTGAGGCTTTTTCGGTAAGTTTTTCTAAATAAACACGATTCTGAATTTATTGCCTAGGTGCTTGTCTGTTACAATACAAAGGCAAGGAAATAGTCATAAACCTTAACACAATATTCTTGAAGCATTTAACAGGATTGCAACACATTTTTATGGGGGGGGGGTATTTTAAATGTTTTCATTCCCCTTCAACCAAAATACATTGTCCATTTATTTCTTATACCAACATCCAATGAAAAACAGACAAAAGAGATGACCAGTTATTAAACCAAGTGCAGGAAGGAAATCATAGACAAGCAATCATGTAATTTAACCTCTTGCAAAAAATTAATGTTTAGATTTCTCTAAATAAACACAAACTTCTAAGAAATGGAGGAGGGTGGATATAAGGAGTGTGTGTCTGCAGGCTTAAAGTGAGGCAAAACATCTGTCTTAAGCCACATCAATATAACCTGAGGCCTTGTTTTTTCATTGTATTTTTAAGAGTTTTACAAGAATTGTCATAAAAGAAGTTAAGTTAACTTTGGACAGAAGTGAAACGTGAGTGTGAAATGGGGCTCTCATATTCTTCTCTAGTATTTGTCCATACTGTGTCTAACAGATGTTTCTGTTGCCAGACCATTGTCTGTGGAATACTATTTTCAACTGGGACATTGTTCATTCACTCATTCAGTCATGTAGCGGTCGATGTTGTAAAATGTAATTTGTAATCTTATTTGTTCAAATTCAAGTATCAAATCACCTCCACCATATTTGTTTGGCAGTATAAATTTAGAGGTGGATGTTGCAAAACCTAGCCACACATAATAAAAGCTAAGTGGAAAAATTTGTTGTGTTTTGGGTGGATGCTTAAGGGAGGGACATTAACAAATGTATGACTTTGAGACTTCTTAAGACTTTTTGGGCAGCAGACTTCACTGAATCTTCTCCCCTGTAATGCTCAATTGGAGATTTATAAATGTTCCCTAGCAAAAGGTTAATGTTGTAAAATGATTAAAATTAGCCAATGTTTTTGTGACAAAATCAGGGCTAATTTACTGACAAATTAATCAGAAAAACAGTAATTACATTCACAATCAAACCTCCTAGGAAGCATCCGAGCAACGGTGCTGTCAGCTCACAGGAAGGAGGATTTACATAATGCAGATCCTGACAAGTCATTCACAATGGATGTCTTGTGAATGAACCATGATGACATGAACTGTGATGATTAAAATTATGGACTGCATAACTGTTAAGCATGGTTAGATGCTGTAATTAATTTCTTCTGCAAACAAGTTGCACCCGGCCCTCTGCTGCTGTCATCTAATTGGTGATGTGCTGGTTTTGTTCTCATATCTGTTAACAAAGAGGGATTTGACAATTTGAAAACCTGAAACTAACAAATTGTTTGCAACAAGCTAACAAGCTCCTGTCAGTGTTTCTCACTTGCTCTATGAATCATAAGTGTTGTGACAGAACTTGGTTTTGAATGGGGGTAGAAAGGATGAGAGGATATCCACGAATGTAGTTTAAAAAGATGGAAATGTCAGTGCTTTATTCAGTCTGTTTCATCCCTGGATTTTTATCTCTGTATGATGCATGGCTCAGTGAAACCAGTATATCCTCAAAGTCTCAGGTGATTTTTGCCACTGCTGCTCCATCATAGATGGTTTTTCCACTTGTCAAACTGATGATGGGTTTTATCATTGGTTGGTTTCCATCATTATGTCTGTTTCTCAGTGATAATGGGTGAAAAAATGTTCTAAAGTAAGAAAAATGCACTTGGGGTCCTTCTTTGAGACATTTTTTCCTTCTAGGATTTATACTTAATCCTATTTATACCATCACCAGTTGACATGTTAAGATGTTTAGGGGCACCAAACTTAATTTTTTGCATTTCAAAGATAAATATGGTGGTTTGCATGCGAGAGGACATTTAGGTAGAATATATAGTGAATGTATGGTAATATAGTGAATGTGTCTTGCTGTATATAGTCATTTTCAGTGGTCTAAAACAGCATGTTGCCTCACTTGGCAATTTACTCAAATGCAAACATGAGATATAGTGTAGGTTTTTTTTTTTTAAAATGAGACATTTCAGTCGCCAAAAGATATTTTGTCATAGCTAAGCCTTCACAAGTTGGTGAAAAGTTCTGTTCTGATTTTATTGCTTTTAGCTGCAGGGTGTCTCTCCTCATATTTACCCCCATATCTTCTTCTCAATAACCAAATCATCACGGCCAATAAGATTTGTCAATATTAGTTGCCCATAGCACTTTTCCATGATAGATTTGAGAAAGGGTTAAAGAGGTCAGGAGAAAATAGTCCCCCATTTACACAAACTGAATGGTCTGCCATATCCATTACAGTAATTGCATTTTTAATGACGTCACTTTGCTACCCTGTCATGTTTTATTTGTCTGAGGGTAGCTTGGGTGAAAGGCTATGTAAGAAAAGGCAGGAATGCTTGTTCAAGTTGTCACTGCACTGTTCAAGTCTGTACAACTCAACAGCATCAAAATACATGTGTTTGCGTGAGACCACTTAATGGATTGTTTTAAAGGTTTCTTTCATATGTTGGATGCATACTGTAAAACTCAAAGGTCTTTATTATAAATGAGGACACAACACAGGCATACTCCTTTTCATGTCTGCATATCTTGCAGTTGTGATTTAAAAAAAAAAATGTGTCAAGACAAGTATCATTTTTATGTGAAGTATCTTCACACACAGTTTGCAAAAGCTAAGGTCAATTAGTAGTGAGACCACAAGGGCTCTCATTTATTTATTTTTTCTCTCGCCCTTTGGGAAATGGTTGAATCCTCTGTCGTACTTGTCTGCTTCCCCTCACTTTAAAACACAAGCTAACTTTGGCAACTCTGATGAAAGAGTAATAAATGTGCTAATTTATGGCCTCTCCTAAGCTCTCCTCAGATATTATGAGGGTATCCATTTTATGATGAAACCACTTTGAAACTGAAGTAATGGTGTAGCGGGAGCATACACAATGGGAGTTTGTGAAAACAGATGAAGTAGCTATTTCTCCAGCAAAGTTTAGGTTAGACATTCAATACTGTATCCTCAATCAAAGGACAGGATAACTTTCCTAACATATGGATGGATGGATGGATTTTATGGATGGATAGTTACAGAGAGATAAAGACAAGCGGGGGGGGGGGGTGAAACTGTGGTACAAAAGTAATGTAACAGCAAGCATCTCAGCAAACTCAAGACTGTGAAAGGAAATCCACCTATTCAAGTTCAAAGAGCTAATGAATATAAATGAAAGGCATTGACAAAAATGAAATGGCTGTAGATTAAAGATCAGAGCCCTCTGTAATTGTGATTATGCATGCACTCACCCCATCGAACAGATGAAAGCTATCAATCGATAGAAAGCATCAGCACTTTCTGCGTTTTAAAGACCAATAACTTGTCCTCTTTTCCTCTCTCTCTCCTTGCAAGCATAGGAGTTCTTCTTGGTGAGTGTGTGTATGAAGGTATGCGTGTTTTTGTGTTGAAAATATAGTGAGATTTGTAATTTTTAAAACTATGCGTACATGCAGATTGTATGTATGCATACATGCAGATTGTATGTATGCTTACATGCAGATTGTATGCATGCATATATGCAGGTTGTATGTATGCTGTAGTGGAAGATTTTTTGTAGATTCTGAACATAATTACACACCAAGAAACTGAAAGGGTTAAAGTGAAATATATTGTAAGTTACAATATAGGAGGCAAATAAACCTTATCACAAGAAATTAAAGAAATTACTTCTACCAAAACAGATCTTTCAATAGGATAGAAACTTGTATAATGTTCATATGCTGTCAAAGAATATATAGCCCCCATACACTCATAAAAAATCCAAGGCCAGTGTACACACATTCGCAGAATCTGTATGCTGTTAAGATTGTGAATTATTTTTTTTTTAGTTTATGACTAGCTACCATTGTGTTATCCAAGGTATGTAGTGTGCGTTTGTGCATGCATGCATGTGTGAATGTGTACATGTGGAAAATTTCCACTATGTTTATAGTAGAATAAAAATGGGTATCTACATTTATTACCAATATGCATTAGCTGGTAATGAAATAACCAGCTCACTTTCTAGATTGTGTAATATCTCTCATTATAAGCTATACCAGGAGGCATACATAAGTTTTAATATATACCACTACAGATATTTGAATAATCCCAGCAATCTGTTCTTACATTTGACTTAACTTTCTTTGATATGTCTGTTTTCAAAGCAAATTAAGTGAGCAAACTGTTTGTTTACAGCTGTAATTGTTCTAGCCGCAGCATTTTGTAATAAGTTGTTGCTACGCTAATTTGGAATCATTGTATCAACAGCCGCTGCTCTTCTAATTGCTAAAATTGCAAACATAGATAAATACTCAATTTAGCTATGTTTGCTATGATGAAATGCTCATATTTGTAAAAGATGGATGAAGCAAAACAGACAAATATTTACCCTGTTTGATAATATTGGAAATTAAAAACAAAAAAGTAAAGATACTGCAGTAATTGAAATATATAAAAGATATAAAAAAATAACAGAGATGTATTAGTCTGTTAACATGCTACACATATCTCTTATTGAGCGTGCACAGTCTGTCACTCTTTATCTGTACTGCCCCACCTCTCTCACTTACATACATGTAAATCTCTGTGTGTGCAGTAGTTTGTTTGTCTGGAAAAATATCACCCTCTCAGTCTGCCAACAGGATTTCAGAATGTGCTGATCAGTAGGACCAGTGATGGCTTAACTATCCGATGTCTTGATACTTTGATCTCACTGCTGATGGAGTGAGAGATTGGTGGGTGGGTTGTAGGATGACAGTGTGGGAGATGAAGGGGAAAGGGGAGGTAGATATGTTGAGGCTGATGAGAAAGTGGTGAGAAGAGAGACAGTGCTTTAGGTGGAGGGAGGGAGAGTGTTGCAATGCAGATAGAGAGATGCAAGGGAGAATGAGTGATAGAGGAGACATTAATATGTGCAAGGAGCAGCTGCTTTTACAAATTTCAGTTGAATCTGTTTAAATGTGAAGACAATATTCTCAGATTATTGTAATATGAGGATTTGGACAACTTGCACAAGGGCACTGCACTAGGTGAGATTTTGATAAAAGCAAAACAAAAAAATTTGTAGCCATTGGGACTGAAAGGCTGTAACACTCATTACTCACCACACAAGTATTGTTGAATGGATGAAATCTGGACACAGCATTTGCTATTCTTAGACTGGTACCACGAGAAATGTAAATTAATGCAAGGTCAGGCCAGAGAGTTGAACCAAAGGGGAAAGGCCACACTACTTAATCTTCACACGGTATCAATTTCATGACATCTTGGAATTGTCAGGCTTGGATTAACATTCATTCGTCTAAGCTAAAATGTTAGCATGTAATGGTAACATTTAACTTTCAGCTGAAACTGATTTTAATAATGTATCAATCTGCCAATTATTTCCTTGATTAATTATTTTGTTTCATAAAACATCAGACAATTGTAAAAATGGCCCATCCCAGTTTCTGGGATTCTTGAAATCCTTTGTTTTGTCTCACCAACAGTATAAAAACCAGAGGTATCAGTTTATAATAATGTAGATGTAACTAGCAAAAGTTGCTGGAAAAAAGGACTTATTTGATCAATCAATTGTGAAACAAGTTGACAGTTTTCTGTAAATCAACTAATCCATTAATGAACTAATTTTTGCAGCTTTACACTTACCTTAAGAATTTAACATTCTACCATTAAGCATGTTGGTATGCTGAGTAAGTACTGATTTAATGTACAGCTGAGGCTCCTGGGAATTCACTCATTAATTTTAGTGTTTGAAAAATTGAAATTTTAACGTGCAGTGAAAATTTAGGGGATCACAAATACCTCGGGAACTTGAATGTCTGTATCAAATTTGGCTATGAATTTAACACCATCAACATTGTCATTTTTAGATAAAAGCTACTAGCATACACACGTCTTACTGGCTTAAATTATGAGGAGCAGCAGCAGCAGTGGAGAAATGTGTCCCACTACTGGTAAATGAGAATCTATATTAAATGTTTTTTCCCCAAATTAAATTCTGTTGGCCAGCTTGGTCAATGACAGGAAATCATATTTTCAGAGAGAGTGATAAATCCAAAACCTGACAGGGATATAAAGACTGTGACCTATAAATGGTAACGCATGTGCCCTATGTCTACAGAAAGCTGCCTTCAGTAATGTAGGTGCTTGACCTCTGTCCGTTTGGCAGGATTGGTAAACAATAGCAAGTTTGGGCATATTGCATTACTTTCTGACACAAAAATCCAGTTATCAAGCTATTACCTCTTGCTGCCATCTTTACTCTTGAACACCCAAATACAAAGGTGTTGCTAATTGAATCAAACCATTTCAGTTTTTGAAATTTTCAGATTATCTAAAGAATCTCATTGCTTTTGACAGACATCCAAGTGTCTTGGCATCATTAACTCCCTGCAAATTTCCTTTGCTTAGTATCCTATATAAACTCTTAAAATCCAGGAAGGTAGTTGGTGTCTCAATTCCTGGCAAGTTTTAGAAGAAACATTTTTGATTTACAAGGTTTTCGTTTGACAGCTCCGATAACTTTATATAAGACTGACTTCTCGTACTCTGTTTTCATGTTTATATTTTCCCTGTTTTATTCTATGACTGTTTCTTCTGGAAAAGTTTCCACAGGGGATCATTAAAGATTCATCTTATCTTCATAGAGGAAAAAGACAGCCAGACAGAGAACAATACATTCAAAGACACTGAAGAAAATAGGACAAGATAGAAAAGGGGGGAAAAAAACTGTACAGGCTGAGAAGCAGGCAGGCAGACGGATAAAACAGCCCAACAGACCAAGCCAGAAAACAGATGCTTGCTCCCTGTTCTCCCTGTCCTATCTGGCTCTGTGCTCTCCAACCCCAGTCTTCAAAGCCACAGCAGGAGGTGCATCTCTCAGCTCTGCTCCCTGGCCTCTATATAAAACCTCCCCAGTCTCTTTACCTTCTGCAGGGATTACACTCAACACTCATCTTTCACATGCAGCTCATTTGGGCAAATCCCTCTCTGGCTCAATGACTGTGTGCTTGCGCGTTTGTTTATGTGTGAATGGGACCGAGGGAGAATATGTCATCAAGAGAACAATTGTTTGTGTGTCTGTATTTTTGTCATGGTGGTTTCATTTCTACCTGTGAGGCTACTTTGATCCGTGAGAGTATCTTATTTGGCATAGAAAGCATCTTATTCCTCTTAGTGGCTGCCTGCTCTGTGATTGTCTTGGCAGCTACATCAAAAAGAAAATGCAAGGTAGCCAGCATTTGTTGTGGAGATACAGGTGCAGCCGACATCTCAGGAAGACGTCATCATGAGATGGTTTTGCTTTTAAAAAGCACCGGATTCATTCTTCATTATTTATTCAGTTCGGGAAGTTAGTAACTATGAATTTCTACAAAACCTTTTATTTTGTCTGGATAGTCTTTCTGCATTTTAGGTGGAAAGAAGATCAGATATCTTTGCCATAAATATTAATTAAACGGTGCTGTTGAATGAATTGAGTGAACAACATAGACATCTTACTTTTTATGCTTCATGCTTAAAGCAGAGCAGTGAAACAGATGCCAGGAGATTTCTGCTAAGTTACACCCTTGTGTAATGTAAGTTTTTACCTCACGGCTTCTTAGATTCCCTTATCTATTTTTTACACGACAGATACATCGACCTATTTGTATTTTTCCTGCATTAAACAATGTTTCTGTTGTGTAAACAGGTATGGCTGGCTGACAAGTGAAGCCTTCTGTGGAAGCTAAAATGCGTAGCTTTTAAATACTGCTTCAGCAATATTTTGCCTCAGGCAACTTACAACCCTTCATGTCAAGGGTTTTGAATGAAACTGTTTGATGCACCTCATTTATATCATACCTGCTACAGGGTAGAAAGTTGTGCAATAGCAACCCGTGTTTACGCTTAAAAATTCCCTCTACTATCTGACTTGCCTTTGTGCCATCACCTGGACTCAAACTGTAGATAACTGCTAGACTTTGTCATTGGCAAATAGGCTTCATTGTTTAGAATCACTGTTATCACAGTGAGGTTGCGTGCGGTGATACCTGTGCCCCTGCTATATATCCACCACTGCTACTCGCATCCCTAGAGGAGGATGTTGATTTAATGCAACTTGGTAAAATTGAAGACACCCAGACATGGCAAGTCTGTATTGCTTGCCACCATGATCCTACCCCCTCCTCTTTAGGACCTCTTCAATATGATGAAAATCTACCGTTGAGACCATCGGCATTCGGTTTTGTTCTTCTGACCCTCCTTGTTCTTCCAGTTATTTGTGTGAGGGTACCTACAGTGTGGTGGTAGCAAAGCCAGTTTTCATTGCTCCTTTGGTTGACAAAATCTGGAGCTCTTTAGAAATCAAAGAGCATGATGGCCAGCATGAGAGAGCCTGTCAATGCTTGAATCCTGACAAGCACACACTTGTGCCTCTGAGATTGTTTAGCAGAGCTGTGCAGTCTACCCAGGGTGTGTGAGTTGAGTCCCCTATTTTGATACTTGAAGCCAGAATGTTTTTTCTTTTTGGAGGTTATGTTAAGAAGAAGGGCATTGATTCAATGAGTTGATCAGATAGCTTCTCTTGGAGAACAGACAGTTGCCTTCCACTTTTTTTTTTTTTTTTTTTTTTCTGTCAGCAATCATCCCATTGCATGAAGTGTCTGGAGTGAGAATTGTTTTTGACAAGTGTTTGACCTGAAGGGTTTCCTGCAGGACATAGGCAGGGCATCAGTGGTGACTCAAGGAATTCCTTGGCCCCTTAGTGGCTTTGATGCTTGGTCCTTAAGACTGTTTTCCAAAGACCCTTAAACCCCCCTTTGGCAGATTACATGTACATCCATTTAAACAGAGTGCTTGTGCTTGCTTTGACTATAAACATGAGTGATCTGCATTCCTGCTAGTTTATTCCAAAGGAGGATAGATTTTAAGTTTTGTGCTTGTCACAGCTACCCTCCTATCATTGCACAAAGATGAAGAACATTAGAAATTCATGGTCTTGGGCAAATGAGTATGCAGCATCCTACTGTTGTCCCAGTGAGGAGGTTGCTAATCATATGTATTTTACTCGAGCTGATTTGACATCAACAGCCTTTTTCATTGGAACATTTGGTGAGATTTAGCTGCTGTATCGTTTTAAGCTCTTCCTGTTTATCAGGATTTACTGGCTTTTTGTTTTAAGGGAACAAAAGTGTAAATTAGTGTTGTAACTAAATCTACGCTCACATTTGATGTTACGCTGCTGAAGACTTTGTGCATGACGAGCTGCGCTGCATCTGCCATTTTATAATTAAGAGCTCCCATTATTTTCAGATAATTTAGATTTGATCATGATGACGGAGTGAGGGTTGGGACTCGACATTTGTTGTGAAGATGGAACTGTTTCCAATAAGTATTTACGATTTTTTTTTTTTTTTTAAGCCTTGACAATAAAACATGTTTGAAATGCATAATAATTTCTATACAATGCAGAGCTTCTAGAATCATTCTGAAAATGAAATATAAATAAATGCCACACTCAATTTCACAATTAATTGCTGCAATTGGGAGAATTATGGGTGCTAAAACTTGGGTTTGCGGTCTAATAAAGGCTGATATACTCCCCTATAGAGCCCTGTGAGATGGCTCCTTCTGAGAATAGAGATGCGTAGCTAAAGACCTTGGCGTTGCTCTGTTCAGCCAGATTGATTTTGTGATTTACACTTATTTCTCAATTGTCAGTGCAGCCCTGATCTCATTGCCTTGTCTCACTCTAGCGCGCCACTGTAACATCCAAATTTATGTTTGACATTGTAGGTATGTGTATGTGTGTCTGCTTTGGAGCAATTTTCACTTGGGAATATTCAGTACAAACTCAGCGTTTCGATCCAAATCTGACAGGGATGCTCCCAGTTTTACTACAGACATGCACAAAGGGTTTTCTTTGCCTTTATCGAGGAGATGTTTTTGCGTTTTCAGATGTGCTTATGAAATATTGCAACCTACCCCTGAACTCTGCCACTGTGAAGAGCAACAGCAATCCACTCTGTCAAGAAGGCAGGAATGGCAGACAAAACAAGCTATGTTGGTTTTGTTATTGGAAGCAGTTTTCTTCAATGAAGCTCCACACCTACCATCTACACCTTCAACTGAAATATATGCGGCAGAACGAATTGCATAAATGTCTTCAGTATTTAAAAAATTAGTATGTTTTACCTAATTTTTTTTTTTGTTATGTCAAGCACACTGCAACCCTGTACAATTACACTACAGAGTGGCGAAATACAGAAAGTGAGTGATAACAGAATGGGCGTAAGAGATGTCGTTGCAAGTCAATCTCCTGTCCTCTTTCCTTAGTAGAGCTGACATATTGCCAGCAGTGTGCATGCTTCTGTGTGTGTTTCTATGTGTATATGTCTGTTTGTGTGAAAAGTGGAAGGTTGCCAAGGATGAAGCTCTTTCACTGTAGCCAAATGCACACTATCCTCTCACATTATTGTCTCTTAGGCAGGTGTGACGGGGAGAAACCGATAGAGAACGAGACAAAGCGAGAAGGCCTGAGTGCACAAAAAGACATGTCCAAACTGATAATCTAATTTGATATCCAATTTGTTGAGTTACCTACACCTCTACCCTCTCCTCCCCCGTCTCTCTCCTTCATTCTCCTTGAGTCTTTCATCAATGCAACTCTGCCTCTGCTTTCTCCTTTTTTTTTTGTTGTTTGTTTTCAACTTGCCAACTTTTTGCCAGTGTATAGAGGAGGTAATTTTAGCTTAAAGTACATTGCTTGGTTTGTAACATGCATAAGCAGCTGGTGTGTGTATCTGTGTGTGCATGTGCACATGTGTTTGTAACTTTGGTTTGCTGTCTTCTTAGCTTTTTCTGGCAGTGACTTTGATGGTGTGTGTGTGCTGCAAACAGGATTACAAACACACTGTTGACTGTGAGAGGGAGAGAACTCAATTTTTGCCTTCAGGATAATGTCTGCTACACTCTCTTGAAAAGGGTGCATCACTAATTAGAATAAATGTTTTGTCAATAGGTGTTGCTGTTTAAATATGGAATGTGTGCCAGCTGAAACTTTGTGGGAATGAAAATGACATTCCAATGACTTTATAAAGCTTCTGCATACTCTATAAAAGACTCTATCTATCTAGCTATCTAGCTATCTAGCTATCTAGCTATCTATCTAGCTATCTAGCTATCTAGCTATCTATAGTAAATTACAAAGCCTTCCTCCATATGTGTTGTGATGCAATTGACTAATTTGGTTTGCCAGTTTTAAGGCCTGGTAACACCAGGAAGTGGGGCAGTGATGTCAAACTCTCCACATCTTTGTGAAATAATTGTTTCCAAAAGATTTGTGATTTAGGAGCAACTTTCTCTGGCTAGTTGGTAACTACTCTCACTAGCACGCTACCCATAGTGTCTTCATTCCCCTAAAACCAGTGTATTTGAGGTAGTTTCCATCTCAAACATTGACTTGTAATGAATAAACAGACAATTGGACCAGTCCCAGTATGCCATTTAGCCAAGACTCCCATGCTCTGAGAGGTTTTAGAAGTCTCATTCAGCCAGGAAGTAACAGAGCTCTAGTTTATCTAGTGAAATTAACTAGGTTATATATGTAGGAAATAGGAAGGTTATGTAAACATATATAGTAGATTCATGCATTGCAGCCCTTTACTAGCATTCACAGGGGAACTGCACTAGATCAATCAGCTGAGTGTGAAGTTGGCTCTTAAAGAGCACCTTTGGGATTGGCCTTGGCATTTAAACATCTTGTCACTAGCTACCTTATTTCATTTTGGTGAAATACTACTCTTTTAATATTCCTTTGCTCCATGCTTTCAGAAAGATGTTTTTTTTTTTTTCAACAAGATTTAGCCTTAGTTATTCCTCCCGTCAGATTTTTACAAGGGTAGATTGAAAATCCCGCATCAAAGTGTTTTTCAGCAGCTTTGTTGGCAAACCCTGAGTTTTGGCTGAATCAGCAATGCTCGATACTTAATTTGTTTAAGAGAGCTGTACTTCCAGCTTAGGCTCAGCTACCCTCAGAACAGTTTGGTTTGGCTGTGTAATGCCTAGATTCTCTCCTCTTTGTCCTGCCTGCCTGGATGACTCTGAAGAGGAAGACGAGAAGCACCATGAAGCCAAATCTCCACTTGCTGACCTGGCAGAAAACATAGATTTGGGGTATTCCACGGCCTGTCATTATTTTTTAGTAACTGGATCCAGCATTGCACTTACCTTGTTATGAGTTTATAATTCATATCACAGTTTTAAATCTCTTTTGTTGTTCCTGAAAAGAATTTGTAAGCATTTTATGTCATCCATCACTGCCATAGCAGGATATGATCTACTGCTGCCTGGGGAATAACTGTGCGAGAGATATGAACTGAGGGTGATTACGTGCAGGGGAATACAGATGGCAAACATTACCAGTAGCAGTGCTGTGTCTACTTTTTTAAAAACTCATTAACATTGCGGTCATATCTTACTGCCATAGGTGACTTGCCAGGTCATCATATCACCTATATGCTAATGCATTGCAAGGCTGTAGAGCAAGACATGAGTCCCTGTTTACAGAGGATAAAGTCAAAACCATAAAATAAAGTTCATGACCATATTAAAGGGTTCTGAAAATATCCCTGTGTGTGGGTCAAACGTTTTTGATATGAAGCTAAAGGGCACTTCATATTTATTTTTTATGTGTGTGTGTGTGTGTGTGTGTGTGTGTGTGTGTGTGTGTTTGTGTGTTTGTGTTTGTGTGTATATGTAAAAGAAATCATTTTAGTGTGGATTTTATTATCATAACCATGTTCTGGGTGTACGCTTAATTCTGGAAGTCTAAGGAGATGTGCATTAATTTGTTCAGAATCACAAGGCTTTCATGTATTTTCCTGTATCAAATGAGTACTAGAGGTTATTAAGTGCATTGCACCCCTTCAGTAGCTGGTGGTGGCTTTATATACAACCTTTTACATTTACACTTTACTTCTGTTTGACTAAACGACTTTTCATAAACTGTTAAAGGAAATTGACATCCTGGGAGGCTGAATATGCATCCATGTGCAGCTGAAATGTGATGTCCAAGACTTCTAGAGGCCTGACTGCAGAGTTGTAGAAATCAGTTAAGTCATGCTTTAAGTCACCCTGTTTCATTAAATCTGGATTTAAGTGTTACCGTTACATCTTAAAATGGAAATAATTTCCTGCCTGCCCCTTGTCAAGAGTACCATGGCGACAATACTGCATGTCAGTATAGGTTGTTCTCATTACATTGGGCTCTTGCATGGGCATAGTCCAAAATAAATGATCTCTGCATGCTATTTTCAGAAGAGCCAGAGAAAAGCAAAGGTAGGATGTTCAGTACTACCTCAAGGCTTACCAACGAAGTAAATCAGAATTATTAACTGAGTCATGTAGGCATCCTTCACCATGGCAGTCACTGCTAATTAAAGAATTTTCACTGTTCATGCTTTGCCTCAAGATGAACAAATCAAAAACGTTTTCCCTGTTTCTGATTCAATTAAAGTCGTCCTACTTTCTAGAGAACTCTTCTCCCTTTTTTTTTTTTTTTTAAATGAGCCAGCAACCATGGATGAAATTAGTTGAGAGACAGCTTTCAACTAGTTTCATTGTAGAAGTTTAGGGTGCTTTTATTCTAAAAATTTAAACTTGTGTGTCAGTGAGTGTCAGTAGCCAAGTTATCACTGACTCTGTGTTTTCCTGTACACTCTAGTCGATAACATGGATGAAGCAACTTGAGGAAGTTTACTTTTTGTAATGCACTTGTTATTTTCATTACGCTGATATGGTTAAGAGACAATTTTGGTCAAAGACTTTGGAATTAAATGTGACTAGACTGACCCATAATAACTCTCAGCTCCACTTCTCTGTGATTCATTGAGAAGGTGAATGCATCTGTTTCTTAATTTCCCCAAATGCATGCAGCATTTAGTGAACAGCTCCATTAAAGAAACTCTGGATTGCTTTGTATGAAACAGCAGTGATTCCTGGCAGCTCATAATATGACAAAACAATGACAGAAGCAACATTTGTCTACTAGCTATTAACTTTTTTTCAGCAGGATATGGGATGTGGGATGTGGGATTCTTATATAAAACTGTTGTGGAAGTCCTGACAATTGGAGTGAAGTAATTCGTCAGTGTTTACTGGCGGTATCGCATGTTTTTATTTTTTTTTTCCCCCCACTTGAAGCTACCAGACTACAAAAAGGATAATCTAAAGGAGAATCAAAAAATTACTAGAAGGAACAGGATAAAATATATAAGGATTTTCAGTGTGCTCTTGAGTAATCCAAGCTCATCTTTTGAAACTGCTTTATCGATTTGTTTTTACCTTTCTAGGAGAAAACAAGTTATTGTGAGGTTTTTTTTTTGTTTTGTTTTTTTAAATAAATTTAGGAAGAATATGACACTTATCAAAAAAGGTATCTTAAGTTGTCAAGCTTAAGTATGTAAGCAATGTGCTGATATCTCATCCCCTTCATTTTTCAATTACTGACACATATGTCAGGTAATAATGGACTAGACCTCTTAATGGCATGATAAAGTTTTCAGTAAGCCCCAGATACTAGATTTAGTCTAAAGTGGCATTTGAAAATTTGCTTTCTTATATCAAAACATCAAATAACAAATGCAGGAGTCTGCTGGATAATTAAATAATCCTCCTGGGTTATGTTGCAGCAATCACTTATGAATATTTCATCTTAGCCTTTGAGAAATCACATTTTCCCATCAGTTTGGCATTACATACTGTTCTAAATAAATACCAAAAGCCTCAGCAAGTCAGCCAGTGTCGAAGCTGACAGTCCCATCAAATTCAGAACACTTTTTCCCTTGCAAACGGACACAAAACACAGTACTTTATTTGCTAAAGTTGATAGAATAGACCCCTACGCTGAAAGTTAATTGTTTTAAACTAACTTTGAACTCTGAATACACTATCATCTTTCTCAAAAATGAAATTTTAAGATTCAGCTTGCTATTATTGGTGCTAGCAAAAGAATTATAAAGCTGGTAATGAATGCTTTTGGCATGGTACTCAATTATCTCTCTTATTTTAATGAACATAGTTTTTTACCTCTTACCTTTTTATTTCATCAAATATCTAACATAGCTGTTCATCTAATGTTTTTACTTATGATTGAGTTGAGAGAGTTTAATTTTCATCCAAGCTTTGGAGGCGCTGTAATTGCCTATTACCCATCATCATTAACAGTGTGAAAATGAATAGGACCATTACTTCTGGAACATTGACAAGCCTAGTCCTTATACTTTGCTCTATGGCGTTTATGTTAGTTAAAGCCTCTTCCTCCTATCTCCCTCCATCATTGCCACCATTCTTCTTGTGGCAGCTTCACCCCAGAGATCTGGTTCTTTTCTACAACCTCTCCGATGGCATGACTACCGGAAAGGCAATTATTGAACCTTTTCATCTTATCTGAAGTCGTACTTCTCACTCCATCTTTCTTTCTGCCTTTTGCTGTCTCTCTGCTTCTGTGCTCTAGCTGTAGTGAGGACTCATTAGCCTATCAACCTTCTTCTTGCCTCTACAATTCCCTCTGAACTCAAGTTCTGTAGCATATTGGAACATTTTGTTTTGAGAGTCCCCAGTTACACTTAAGTGGATGCTTCATGTAGAGGATTTGTCATTTGTCTAACTTAGTCCTGACCAAAAAATTTTTAAATGACCATTTTTCTTAAAATGCAGTTGTAGAATTAAGTGAGCTTTTGTTATTTAGACTAATTTTTTTTAAGACACTAAAGTCTGAGAAAGTTTTATTTATAAAATATACCAGGGATTGAAATCAAATTTATTAAGATCCACTGCTGTATATCATTCAATTCATGGTTACTTTTGCCCTGGATATTGGTTAAAGCCATTCATTCCTCCTTTATGTCTCCCCAGTTATTGGTCAATCTTTCACTGTTTTGATAATACACAAGCATCTCATAGTTGCGGAATCTCTTAAGTGTCAAGAACCTAGGAAAACTTTGCCAGAGGCTCTCTGCACAGTCCCCAACTCCATCAAGTTGATAGCCTTAGTTATTTTAGCTTTTTTTTTCATTTCAGATTTGATTTATTCCAAACAAGTAATACTTCAAAGATGTCCTTCTAGCAGATTGTCATTAGATTGAAAGGAAAAAGCTTGAATATGAACACAAGGACACACTTCAGAGGAGTTCAAAAATAAATGGTGTAAAGTCAATTTGAAGTTAAAAGGATGAAAATAAAAGAAAGTGGAGTTTTTTGTGACCTCTGCATGTCCTTTAGAACAACAGAGACTGAGATGTAACAGCAGCTGCTGGACATGATAGGCTCAGTTTCAACAGAGCATAGTATATTTATTAAGGCTCATAAATGTACTTGAGGATCATTGACCATGAGCATAAATCTCATAGATAATGTCGTTGTGGTGGGTTTTGGTGGAATTATGGGACTGCAGTCCAGTGAAGGGTGTATATCAACTCTGACTGAGCATCACTGACATAAGTTGCTCAATGGCTTCAGTGACTTAGCTTAGCTTATCACAAAAGGAGAACAGAGGTCTATTTTGATGATACTCCAGTTGCTGTGTTAAATGAAACTGTATATGGTTCCTTTTGAATCGCCAAGACAAGCTCAACTGTAAGAGTAATATTTTGCGAACCTTAAAGATTATGTTTCTTGTAAAGTAACAATATGAAACCTGAGGAGAAGATATGATCCATCTAGTTTATCAATTTTATTGTGGTATAAGCGCCAGAACATTTTCCCTGTGACAATCAGCAGTCTTTATTGTGTATTATCACTTTAAGTTAGGTATTTGTATAACCTTGTATTACATACGGTGTCTCAATATGTGAACGTTTGTCAGCACCTCAACTAACAGTAGTAGTTGTAGGATGTGTTTGTGTAATCGTTGCAGTAAGCCCTCATACCCAACAGGAAAATAGGTAGTCCGTCATCTCCGACTTTTATAGCGTGCAAATAAAACTACATGGTTAATGTTGGGCAGAGATTTCTATATAGTGAAAGGAAATGATTGAATGTTAGGAGACTTGCAATCTGTGACGTCCATGTTTGATACTTTTCTTTGGTAAACCATCCTGGTAGAATTCTTTGCAACAAGTTAAAACCATTACACTGCATTTGATAATGGACTGGAAATAAAACACTTTGTCAATTAATCACTATACAAAAAATTGATAGGCAACCATTAAACAATATTGCCAAAAATTCAGTGCTCAGCTTCACAAATGTGTATATACCTTTTTTCTTCCCCCTCAGAAATCAGTGATATTTAACATATGGAATATGCATCTTTTGGTTTGTTTAATTAAACTGAACAAGCAACTTTAATATGTCAACTTGGACTTTAGGAAACTGTGATAGACATTTGTATTATTTTCTAACATTTTATAAAACAAAACAAGTAATTGATTGAGAAAATAATCATCTGATTTATGGATGATATAAATAAGTGTAGCAGCTGGCAATGAACCTTAACATGTTGCTCATAGAAAAAAAAACAATGCTTTCTTTTTAACTTGTGAGCCAGTCTCACTGTGTGAAGGTGCAGCTGGATCCCACAGTTCTACTGAGGAACTGCAGCAAACAGTTTTGATAACGCTGGGCAGCTCTAAGTTATGAGTTTTTGAATTGGTATAACCATTCCTCGAGATGCAGCTACTCCCCCAGGTTTCCTCTGAAATGTGACCTTAGCAGTCTTTACCTATTAAAGGGGTAAGATCCTCCCAGTACTCAAATCCTTGAGGGATAAAATACGAACATCATTCAAGAAACAAACGAAGAAAAGGAAATATTGGCTGCACTGACTACTTAAAAAAGTCTATACAAACATTTGATATGTCATTTTGAAAAAGCAAGTTGTAAGCCATACACCAACTATAAAGAAGACCTTCATATCCTTTATAGGAAATGGTGTTTCTTCCCCTTTGCAGAGACCATAGCCTTTTCCCTTCACTCTTTTTACCTTTTTGAATTAATGGGTGTGAGACTTATTTCTTACACAGATTTTTGTTTGCACCTTTGTATCTTCTGTTTGTAGCTTTCAGGGTGGAGCTTCGCCACTACCATTATTTTTTGTACCATATTCAGCATTTTTTACCATTGTGTTCAGACAGAATACCTCTTCTGAAGCTCAAGTTTATACTACATTGAGTCTACTGTCTCACATAAATCAGTTTGTTGGCATTGGTGTCAGGGTATAAGGCTATAAAAACCTATGTTTGCTCTTCTTTATGCCTCTGGTTGCAAAATGAATCTTCCCTTTGGACAAAAATGTCCAAGTAAAGTGAACTGAATTAAATCAAACTCAATTGAGTCTCCTTTGATTATCCAGCAATACATACTTTGAACGTCTTTCTTAACCCATTATTTGATCTTTGAAGATTCTGTAATTTTTAAAGTATTATTATTCCTTTAATCTTCTGCTTTAATTACTTGTCTTATTTTGATGATTTCTACTCATCTGGTCTTATCTTTTGCCCTTTGCTTCTATTGTCCTCCTTGGGAAAATTTGGTTTAGTTTGAAGTTCATGAACTTGTCATGCCACTCTTCTTTTGGTTTATCAAATCTGACACAAACTATCTCTATTAAATACACAATATCTTTTTGGTTATACAAAAAGAGCTGAACTTATACCCAGCAGACTGCCTCTTCACCACTCCCCCTGTCCTTTAGTTGACTATTTCATTAATTCTGTCATGCTGACACTGAATAAAGGACTGCAGAGCTGGCATTGTGCTGTGCTGTATGTGGTTATTGACTTTTAAGCTGCCAGAGGTCAGGATTCTGCCTCACTTGTACAAATGTTTCAGACAAGACTTCAGACTGAGGTTTTAGAGTGCAACTTATTTGGATGCTGACCCCTTTTAAGCCACTGACTACTATTTTTTTGTATTACTGAACTTGTAGATGTTTCAGTAATTTGAAATTGGAATAAAAAACAAGTCTGGAATGATGTTCCTTCTGTTGGTCTGTTGGTCCCACGATGTGATTCAGACTAAAATATCCTGACAATTGTTAGTTAGAGTGCCAAGAAATGTTATACAAACATTCAAGGGTCCAAAACAATGAAGCCTAATCATCTAGCATCATTATCAGGTCAAGCTTTCATTTGTTAAGTAATTGACTGCTAAACTAAGATGGTTAACATGCTAATAAATACTCAATATTAAGTTGGCTGAACAGCGTTATTTTTTTCTACTCTTCTTCTCTCTACTCTTAGGTAATTTTAGTCTACGGCCTCTAATATTTTAATTCATAAGTTGCACATACATTCTGCCAAAAACCATAGATGGTTTGTCTTTTGTCTTTTAACTCATGATTAAAGTCCCAGAGATTCTTAGTCCTTACCAGAGCTGCATTGTTTACGACACAGATTTTCACCACATGGACAATAATTGGATAGTTGAGTCTACAGGGGAGCTGGCATGATATTCACTACTCCCTATCTCCTTTTCTGTGTGTGTTCTTTTTGTGTTTGTGGACTTTGTGTGTGTGTGTGTCTGTCTCATTAGGCAATGTTCCAGTGACACTGTTAAGGCTGGGGTCACTTCCTAATCCACTAGGGGTCGTGCAGATCTACGAAGAGAACAGATGATGGAGAACACAGGTCCATGTTGTCTGAAGGGAGAAGGTAATTAGGGTTACTATCAGTGTTTAACAGCCAAAGACTGTTATACTATTGCAGGTGTACAGTGAATCACAGGAAGAGAAGAAGTAATAATAATGTTTTTCCTCAGCTACGATAAAAGTGGATTGTGAGATGAATTTAGATGAATTTTTAAGCGGTGTGTGTGTGTGTGTGTATATATCTGTATGTATGTATGTATGTGTGTGTATATGTATGTATGTGTGTGTGTGTGTGTGTGCGCGTGTCTTTGTGTGTGTATAAATAAATTTTACAACTGAAAAATAAGGTTGTCAGTGCTCTCTGGTGGACAAATTATGTGATTGCAGCAATGTCCCTAAATTACCCCAAAATACAGTTAATTATCGGTCAACATTGGCATAGATACCAGTATATGTTATATTGTTGGCTGAACTAAACATCAGGCTCTCAAATAAATGGAATTAGTACTAGCTGTATCCAGTGGTAAAAGCTAACTGACGCTAGTTAACAGTATCACTGTTGCCTCAAAGCTAGAGAGACATGACCTTGCTCATCTAGGTGTTCGTTCGTAATTTAACATCATTAATTCACTGATGTACAGGATATGTATGAGTCTCTGTATACTCACTGGTTATAGTGTGTTAGTATCTTTTGATGGACTGATGATCTGTTAAAGATGTACTTACTTGTCAAACAACTATGTCTGTTTCATTGTTTTTCATGACCAACCATTAGTTAACAGTTGTTACACGCATAAAAGACTAATAACTTCCAGCCTTTAAATTTGCAATTCCAATCAGGGAGCCAAGCGCCTATTGCTTGAACTGCCTCCTCAGAAAACAAAATGCTGCCAGACCCATTGGATTGTAAAATTCAAATGTTCTTGTGATTTACAAGCAAGCATAAGTAGGAATGTAAATTAGTAATTCACGGGACTTGATCTGGGATACTTAATACCCACTGCCAGTAGCAAGATTCATTTGGATCGACTAATTGGTATTCTTATTCACTGTTACATGATGCACATAGCATTGCATCTTTATGAACATGAGTCATTTGACATTCTCATTTTTTTCTCACACCATCACTCACAGTTATTGGACTACACCAAATAAAAAATCTGTGAAAGCTTATGCCAGTACAGCAAAGTATATGAGAGATAAGGAACCTGTTTATGACAGCTTGTGTTTTTTTTAAACATGATGACTCTTTGACTGGTAATCATTCACTAGACTATTTGTAAGCCTCTTGTTGCTGTACGCATTGTTTTTTCTTAGCCTAGCCTAAAGCATAGCCTTCATAGTTACAGTGGAACTTTCTGTGAAAATTAGAGGAAATATACTTTGAAGTAAGCAGCCGTTACTTAAACAAATGTAGACACAAGGCCACTAATTGCTGCATAAATCCAGGAATACTGAAATTTTAGGGCCCCTGAAAAATGTCAACAACAGCTTATCCACAGAGACATGTCCCGTGGCACTCTGGACCTCTGATTTATTCATTCTCCCCTTTAATAATTGCTCTGCATAAAACAAGGGTTTTTGTGAGGATTATGTCTTACAGTTAAGATACAAGTCAGAAATATGTTGTTAATTAATCTCTAATTTCCTTCCCTCAAAATATGATGAATATAGAAGAAAAAAGGGATAGGGCATTTTATGTTGTGTTAATCGTCACCAGTCGTAGCTGAGGTGTGTTTAACTCTGCTTGCACTAAAATCACATGGCTGAGAATGTTGTAAAACTGTTGGATACTGCGAGGTGTGAGGAGTATGCTAACTCTGCATGCAGTTCAGAATCCATCTTGAATACTGAATGTCAATGATTCACAGGTGGCTGAGATTCATGCAGCATTGCCTCGCACAGGGGAGCAAATGATCATTTTTGCAACGCAAAACACTGTTGGGGAAAAAAAAAATGTCACTGCAGACATGTTTTTAAATATGTTTGCAGTGTGATTATCTTGGACATCAGTGTTTCTTCTCTCCTAAACTGTGGATAATGTGAATGGTTTAGCTCCCAAAATGATTTGGTCGACATATAAGAAAAAGTGACAAGTGCTTTTACAAAGTGACTGGTAAGTGGCAAAATTGTCACTGGCAATTAAACTTTGAGTGTAAACGGTAAATGCTGTGCAAGTGCACGTCCATCAGAGTTAATTTAACTGTGCAAATTTTATGATCAAATAAGTAGACTAAACTTGAAGCTGATGGCTCCTCATCTTTGTAAATACTGAATGGGGAATTTAAGGTATTCAGATTTCTATTTCCATTATTGAACATAAATTCTTATCTTTTTGAGACAAACTCTTTTCATTTCATAGACCCTCCTTAGGTAGCACAAAATCTTTGCTATCATTGATAATGTTCATTCATATATTTACATACACTTGCAATGATGATCATACCTGGACAGAAATTTAAAGACTCTTGTTAGCACGTTATTGAAAAATAAATAAATAAATAAAAGGGCAGCACCATATAAGATGTTTTTTGTAGCTGATTGTTGATGTAGGAAGAATAACTAAATATAAGTAAATGAATGATAAAACTAGACAATATATTTTTCCAAAATACCCCATACATACATGTGCTGTAGGCATTTCCATTTTAAGTTTTATGCTCTTTACTTTAACATAGAAGGGTAATGCATCTTTAAGATTCATGAATTCAGAACACAGTCTAGCTTATTTTGTCATTATTTGAACCATTTAGGACCAGAATCATTTAAATGTTTAAACATATTATTTAAGGATTTGAGTAAAAATTCTTCTTCTACTTCCTTAATGTCTTCACTGTTCTTCCCAAGTTCCTTCAGCCTTTAGGGGGCAGTGTTGGTTCATACCTTGTATTGAAAGTGCTTAGAACTACTTCATGGAGGAGGTAATGACTGAGCCAAAGGAGAAGAGGCAGGGAAATGTAGGAGTTTTGAGAAAGAATAGATGTTGGGAAGAAGAAGAGGGAGTGAGAGAAGCGGGGCGAGTGTAGATGCAAACGAAAGGGTGGGCGGAGGAGGAGTGCTAAGTTTGAAAGTCAACAAAATGATCACCATTAGGGTATGGTGGTAATGAAAATAGGTGTGATGAAGCAATGTGAAAGTTAATTATGATGTGTTTGGTTGCATGACTACTCCTCCTCTCCTCTTTTCTCCTCTCCTGTGCTTAAAATAACCATCATGACACTGTAAAACACAGACTCGAATCCTTGTTTCATGTATGGAAAGCTGATATCAGCAGTGACTATAGTTTCTAAACGGAACAGGATGAGTAAAAGAGCAGTGAGTTGAGCGAGATATCACTTTTTGTTTGGTCAATAAAAATGGCTCTCTGTTTATGAAGCCTAAATATATATAGCGCAGTGTGGCAGTCACACTTAGCCTGAGCTGAATGCATTTCCCTGGCACCCCTCAACCCTTGTCTTCCCCAGTCCCTCCTGTCCTCATTCATCATTTTGTTCCTTCCCCTTTTCCTCTCCTCCCTGTGTCGTTCCCTTTTCACGGTGTTTTCCTCTTTCCCTTTCCAGGTAGGTGAGGGTCGTGATCAAGTGGAGGTACTTTCGTTAGTGTCGTGCTGTGAATGTGGAATCAAGCGACTCAGAGAAATGAATTCACTCCAAACAAACTTGTCAGAGACATCCTTAAAATACTTTGTCTTCAGAAGTAGGTCAACGGGGTTATATTGAAAATAATTCAGAAGTGAATATTCAACATCCCTTATATGTGCAGTATCACTTCAGTAACTAAACACAGCTTAAAAAGTATTCAGGGATCAAAACAAGTAAAAGAGTGTACAAGCAGAGAAGATTAAAGCAAGTAGCTACAGTAATTGTGTATTTAACTAAGTCTTAATTTCAAAAAAGCCAACAGAGCTGCAGCTAATCTTCTGGTTTGTAGCCGGAAGCGGATTGATGTTTTCATACATCCTCTGGACAGAACGTTAGACTGTCGCAGGGCCTTTCGCCATCTTTCTGATGTTGAGTCCCAAGGAGGGATGGACTGGCTCGCATTTTCATTTTGTCATAATCTGACCCACTTTTCTTGGTAGTCACATGAATATAAGGGCAGAGAATGGTTGAGAGAGAATCTGGTTCGGAAGCATGTTACTATGGGTCTGTGCAAGGCCTAATATTGTTCAAATCAATGTTGACATTTGTCATGATACACTAAATATGGGCACAATCTCATTAAAACAGTCAGTTTTGTCTGATTTCTGTCTGTGCTGTGTTTTTCTGAGCACGTCATACTTGGCATGAAGTTGAAGTGAATCAGTTTGAAAAAAGTAATGTTAAAAAGGTGAATCAAAATCGATTAAAGTCGTTTGCTTAAGCTACCATATCATGGTTATTCAAGTCTGATTGAGAAGATTAGAGTTGTCAGGAAAATTAGTGGTGTGATTGTATGGATGGCAAGTGATCCATCACTTTAGCCCAGACTGAAATATCTCAGCAACTATTGAATGAATTGCCATGAACTTTTGTGCAGACATTGACGATCCCTGGATGATAAATCCTGATTTCTGACATTAATTGTTCCTTTGAGATCAGACTATGGAGATGGACAGAAAATGAGAGCATTTACAGCAAGGACATTTCACCACAAGGGTGCTTTAACAGTTTCGGTTTTGAATTAAATATCTTCTCAGGTTTGATTGGCATGATATTTTGTCCAAAATCAATACTGCTCGGATGATGATTTCAAATGAATCTGGGGATACAATAACTTCATCTAGCACCACTAGGTTTTCTCTTCTTTCACTCTATCTTGAGTGAAATATTGCTGACAATTTAATGGGTTGTCATGAAATTTTGTTTAGACATTCATGTTCCTCACAGTTTGAAGTGTGGTAACTTTAGTGATGACATTTAATCTAGTGCCATCATCAGATCCAAATTTTAACTTGTTGAATACTGGTACTGCAAAACTAATGCCGTTCAAATCTGCCTCTGCGTTATATTTAGTGAGGGGCTAATTACAGCATTTTAGTTTGTGCACATGATAAACATTACTGCTAAAAGTCTGCATGTAAAATTATAGCTCAAAGCTCTGCTCAAAGCTCTGCTTTACCTACAATCCGCCTACAGACCTGATTGCATGGCTATAGACTCTTGTCTAAAGTGTTATGAATGACAAATACCCCCCCCACTTTAATTTTTGCATTTTTTTAACATAGATATGGCTTGTTAGAAAAATATTTGATTTGAAACCATGTGTTTTGGGGCTTTAATTATCAGTGTAATGGATTGTGCTCCACCATTAAGCCTTACATCAAACACAGGCTTCAGCTGTACCAGTGTCTATTACAGTAGTTGGCATTTCACTTTTGCACATTTCCATTGTTAGAAATGTATGTATAGGTCAAATATATTGTGATCGTGCACATTATTTTTACATTACATTATCTCCATGATCTTTCCATTAGGAATGGAAGAATAATATTGTCCCATATTCAAGGTTTGTCTCACAGAGTTAGAAAGTAGGATTGATCACCGGTTACATCCAGGTAGTGTGTAATGAAGGAGAAATTTATGCAGATCATGACCTTTCTAGTTTGAAAGCTCCCAGCTTGTTCTAATGCAGCAGAATGAAGACCTTTGGCTCTGTCTTGCTGAGGTAATGACTTGTCTGTGAGTTCAACAATACAAATAAGCCAAGCAACATGAAGACCTGTAAATCACATGGTGGTTTCAAACATCAATCTATATGCATTCTTATGGAAATGAACAAAAATCCAATTTGTGCTAAATGTAAGTGCCACCTTTGCTGCAGTTGCTTTGAAAAATCCAAAATAATGACATTCCACAGATCAGAATGTTTTTCACCAGGGAAGGAACTTTAAATGGGGCCTTCTGAAAGCACCCTGTGCAGCATTCAAGCGACTGTAATGAAGCCAATCACTTTTAATTTAGCCTCCCTGCGTCAGTCCTGTGATGGTATAATTGGGTTACATAATTAACACTAGCAGGAAAACAAAGCAGCACTTCTATCAGTGTCTTGCAGGAGGACATGGAGCTAAGGGCTTTTGCCGGGGGTCTGATTAAGTTGGTTCTGTGACCACGGGGGGAGAAAGTGTATCTGTGTGCTGACAGCTTTCAGGCTATGCTTTGCCGGAACTAACAGGTGAAATGGTGAAAGGTAGCATGGATAAAAAGAGACGAAATGCAGAGAGCAGAGAGGGGAGGGAAGGAAAGGAAAAGAGCAGATGAGATAAGAAATGAGGGAAACGAAGATGAGATGTGATTAGAAGAGAAGAGACTGGGGCAAAAAAGAAGAGACAAAATTAACTGGCATGAAATGTTGCTTGCAAAAATATGTTTGAGCTTGAAAGGTCACCATCAGGTTCTATACCGAAAGCAGCATTAATAAGCCACCTCATTTGGATCTTTCTCTCTTTCACAATCTTGCTTTTCTCTCTTTCTTTTTATTGGTTCCACGTGTCTGTGCCCAGATGTCTAAAAGGTTTTATCTAAACACCCGATAATACCAAGTTCAACTATTTTCAAGTATATTCACAAAAAACTGAGGAATAAAATCATCCAAAATTTTTTTTCATCTCAAGAGCATGGCACCCCAAAAGAAAAAAAAAAAAAACAACTCTGAAATCAATGTACTCATTAGTGAAGATATGAGCACATATTAATAATAGAATCTTCATATGCAATCCGAAGTAGAAGAAGAAGAAAGGGTTGATGAAATAGAATGCAAGGTCTTCATTAAGCGCAGTGACAGCAGCCTGGTTTCGATATGCAGGGAGCTGGTGCTTGGGGACGGCCCTGTGCTCTGAGGCTACGACACGTAGGAGAACACTGTGGAATTTACTTTGAAGCTTGTCGAGTGGTGGACTTGCAGCAGTGTGCGACAAACTTTGAACACATTATCTACGGGAAGAGAGAGAAACGAGCGGGGGGGGGTGAGAGAGAGAGCGCAATCGGTAGTCACTCTGACTCTGCAGCAGGAAGTAGCCAATCAGAGTCCAATCAAAATATCCCCTCCCGGGATTTCAAAAATAACTTACAGTAATTCAGAACTACAGACTGTAGAGATTCATTTCGTCTTCGTTTCATCAGCAGCAGCTTTGCTGGGAAGGCAAAAAAGTTGGCTTAGAATCATGACTCACGGGGTGTTTGAACTTTTCAGTTATGGTAGCTTTATAACTTCCAAACTAGAGGACATACCTACATCTCAGGTAAAGATACTAGATGGAACTATAATGTTGCCATTTGCATTGTCACTTATCTTCTGTAGTACTGTGTTGGTTTGGAGCAGCATCCTTTCCCTGTGCATGAGGTGCTTGGCACAACCATTTCTGTTGCATCGAGCTATGTCCCACAACATTTCTTGCACAAACCAACAAAATGTTCTATTAAAAATACAAGATGTCTTATTAAGATAAATACATAATCTACTCGTATCTCCACGGATTGGCTGATTACTAAAAAAATCCAACCTCAACTAGACCATCAGGTTTTTTTTTTTGATAAGACTCGAATGACTGTTTACTTAAGCCTTACTGATAAATGACTTGATTCATCTGCAAAATCTGGGTTTGACTGGTTTATGTGAACAGTGTCTTAAACTTAGTTAGAGATATATCTCCACCTGAGCATACCAGTGAACATCTTGTTTGGGCATCTAAACAAGTTGTTGGTGCCTCATTGATCTATAAGTCTATGTTCAACTTAACCTTCAAACTTGATTTGCCCCTTTTTTTTTTTTTAAACTTTCATTAATCTTGCCCTTATTCACACATTTTAAAAGAATCTGAAGACTTTATCTCTGACCTTGTCAATTTATCCATATAAGATTCTAATCACGTTATTTTAATACTCACCTCTTTACGGCCTTTCATCCTCTAAGTAAAGCCTATCCGCCACTTTATGATACTTTTGGCTTCTTTCTCTGCAGCGAGAGACACTTTGAAAACGATATTGGGTACCTAAATACAGATTTATCTATTGTCGTTGATTCAGTTGCACTACTAGATGGTCAAAGAGGTCTAGATCCTTGTTTAATGAGGATACTTATGCCCTTGAGCAGGCCTATGGGAAGTGCAGATGATGAAAATCCGATTTGTTCTTTCTACTTATCCATGGCTAGAGCAGCATATTTTTGCTGCTTAATCAATATCAATAAACAATCCTAGATTTCTTTTTGATACTATAGCCAAGCTTACCCAAAAACACTTTTTTTCCTGCAGTAAAACCAATGAGATTAAATAGAAAGTAGTCCCTCCTCATCTCCAGTTTCTTCTGCAGAACCAAGTGAGTATAGTTTTGAACCCCAGATAGTCTCTTCTTCCTCAACATTCTACCAGCTAAACTTTCAAAAGATTTCTGGCCAGTTTTGGGGACCTACAATGCTGTATATCATTCAAAACCAGCTCTACCCTCGTTAGCTAAACCTTTACTTAAGAAACCACACCTCGATCCGGGGACTTTTGATAATTATCAAGCAGTCTTTAACATTACATTTTTTTTCAGAAGTACCAGAAAAAGTTGTCTTTGCAGTTTGCAGCCCACATCTCTCATAGTAATCTTTCTGAATCCTTTCAGCCTTCCTTCAGGGCCTGTCACTTCACTGAAACTGCACTTACTAAAGCATGAATTACTGTGAATTCAGATTCCACCTCTGTGCTTCTCTTACTGAATCTAAGTAAGGTTTTTTTTTTTTTATACCTTTAATCATTGTATTCTCCTGGAGTGATTGGAAAACCAATTTAGCATCTGGCCTGGCTCTCACATGGTTAAAAATCTTACCGTCAGGAAATACACTGTGCTCTTTCAGATAATAATATATCGGTATTTACTGATGTGAAATATAGAATATACCAGGGCTAAATTCTTGGCCCTGTGCTCTTCTCTTTTTATGTTTCAACTCTTGGCCAATTTATATGCAGTTATGGAATTAATTAATTATTAATCAATTTTATTAATGAATTTGCACGGCTAGACTGATGATACTCATCTTTATATGCCTATTAAGGTAGATGACCATTCTCAGATCATTAAATGAGAGAACAGAGGCTGTTGTATGTTATACAGATCATAAAGACCCTCGAGGCAAATTTGTAATATTGGGCTATGTGTATACAATTTTTCTTGACTTGACCTATAGCTATTCATCATGTAGCAGATGTGGAAAAAAAGGCATTAAGATCACACTTTGACAATTAGTAAACAATGGACTATAAAATCTGATCAGAAGACATCACAACAGTGGTCATATTCAGTTCTCAGCCTTATAAGTCTGATGGCAGTTGTCTCGAAATCACACACACCTCACCAGTATATAGCCATATCCCGTATAATGAAACTCTTATAATAGAACCAGTTAAGTTGGCTTATACATTAATCTTTATCATTATTCTATGTAATTCATGGAAATAAATACCACCTCTAGACTTGAAGTTCACACATTTTGCAAATTATTTGGGTTTCTTTACTTGAACATTTATGTTACTAACACTTACATAGCTGCCAGTAGTTTGATATTTTGTTCACAATATTTTCGTTGACACATAACTATTTTAATTAATTTTGTAGCTTGTAAGTGCATACTTGTCCAGGTCTGTTTTAGGACTAGGTGATACAATCCCTTGTAATCTGCATTTACATGAGATGATGGGAGTGGGACCAATGATTCAAATTATGGGTTTTCAACAATTATTGCCTGGTGTAGAGGGAGGTTAGAGCTTCATGGAGGGTCATCAGGTGGGCCCACTCCGTTGCAGGCGTTCTGATGACCACAACACCTCCAGAGGGCTTATCAGCAGCATCTGGCATCCCAGGTGTGCCCCCTCTGCTTTAACTCCCTCTACTCACCCTGTTGCTTTGGCTGTTCTGTTGGGGTCTAGGTGATGTCTCCCATCTTGATCCAAAGCCACTAGTAGCCTGTTCGGCTGCACTGGAGAGGGTCTTGAT
Source organism: Istiophorus platypterus (assembly GCA_016859345.1). Classification (NCBI taxonomy): domain Eukaryota; kingdom Metazoa; phylum Chordata; class Actinopteri; order Istiophoriformes; family Istiophoridae; genus Istiophorus; species Istiophorus platypterus. Next base: position 15,400,711 of record CM029129.1, on the reverse strand, counting down.
GGCTTGCTGTTGAGCTTGACCTTGAACTCCCAAGTCTTTAAGTAGCCTGGTGATTGACCTGCCCCCAGTGGGAAGAGAGGAGGACCATAGCATGTGGTCTGGTCTGAGATTTGTTGTAGTGATCTCAGCTGGGAAGCATTGTTGCTGATTCAGGTCCACCAATAACTTCCAGTCTCATGCCCAACCTAGCTTGCTGTTGTGTGGCTTGGATGTAAGAACTTTGTTTAGTGTTGCACCTGCACTGAAGAACTGTATTGCAGCTGTGGGATGAGAAAGTAGGTCGGGCGCTGATGGATGTTTGCCTGGTCTCCAGGGTAGCTGCAAGGCACTTCAGCAACTGATTGTGTTGCCAGGTGTAACGGCCTTGTGTCAGGCTTGTCTTGCAGCCCACCAGGACATACTTCAGGCTTGCTGGACAGAGCCATTATACCATTGTTTGAGGTTGACTGGAGATGGCAGGATGTCATTGGTGGCTCAAATGATGAAGCTGGTTCGATGTGTTTCCATGTCATACAGCTCCTTCCTAGAAAACTTTCTCTTCTCAACCCCCTCCCAACACATCCCTTGGCGCTGCTTCACTCTAGAGACTGCCTTAGCGCATCACATTGTCTTCTCTTGTCGGCATACCTCTTCAACCACCTGATTAGGTGCTGTGAAGGGGTTTCTTTGTGCCAGGATGGTTCGCTTTCCCCAAGGCCAAGACCTTCTCTCCTTTGTTATATATAGCTGACAATTTCCTGATGTTTTAGAGCTGACTTTGCCTGCTGTGTAGTTACAGCTGGGGTCCATTTCCTTCCACATGCTAGGGTAGGAGCTGTTCGGGCGACAAATGGATTGTGGGAGTCTGTCGGTGTCATTTCAAAATTACTTGAGAGCACTTGTACAACTGGACATCGGCAGTACCAGAGCACCTTTTCTGTACAGTCCTGTGATGGTAATACACCTGGGAAGACAGAGCCATTATTTGGCGAATGAGATGACCAGCCTTTCCAGTTTGTCAGCTGTAGAGAGTGGGATCTCATAGAAGGACAAGGGCCACATTAGTCAGGAAACAATTGTGTGGTAAATAATTTTACATTTGATTTCCATTCCACTGAGTACTTCTCATCCATATAGTCTTAAAAGTTGAGATCAAAAGTTAACTCTTGAGCTGAGACACAGTATTTGAAATAACAATCTCACCACTTTTTCTTTTATATTATTTGGAATCTACTGTGCACATATGATATAAAATACATGTCATATACTGTATTATACATGTCAGCAGTACCAGGTGTGACCATGCCGGTGTACCTATTGTGTGAGCATGCCGGAGTAATATGTCTGTGTCAGTGTATTTGGCTTGTCTTTAACTATACATGTCAAAGTCCCCGTGCGTTGCTAATACTTCAAAAGACCATGACTTTTTGTGTGCCTTGGCAAATGGAGTCTATTAAAACCAGTGTCAGGTCGACGAGGACTTTAGACTAATAATCTGGTTACAGACACCACCGTGAAAAGAGAGGGTTGGTGCTCGGAGACAGGGAGGAAGGAAAAATATTTCAAACTGATCAGAGAGGGAGAGGGGAGGACAGATTTAGATAACGCAAGAGAGTTGGGAAGGAGAGAGAGCTAAAAACAGATGAGTGAAAGAAATGACAGAGACAGATGACACTTGAGCAGGATCCACACAGGCATTGTCTCAATGTATTTTGGTTATATTGTTTTTAATAGTTACCAAAACTAAGTTCAGGCATTGAATTCCTTTTATTTAATGATATTATACTGGTAAGACAGAAATGAGACTACGCACACAATGTAAAGTTGTGTTACTGTTTGCTTCCCTGACAAGACTACCAAATGATAATGTGTATGCTTTGTCTGCACGCCTTCCTAACAGCCACTGCCAGGCCTCATTATTGACAGCCAAAGACAAGAGAGTTAGTTACTGATGTGGTGCCTGCCGTTGTCTGTATTTTAAGAATTGGAGCAGCATGCCATTAAGCTTGCCCTGGGGGTGGGGGGGTTGGGGGGGCTACTCTCAGCTTGTGTTTCAGCTCAGCTCCCACTAACACCATGACTGATTTACACAAACTTTTATGTACCCATTAGTGATGCGGTGTAGCCTGTGTTGGGTTTAGCGCACATGCATGGATGTGAGCGTGTGACTAGAGGTGTGTGTGTTTGTGTGTGTGTGTAAGTTTGTGTATGGGGCACTCTATCCTGCAGGCTCAAAATGTTCACTTAGCATCATTCATCTTGATGAGGATCACCAGTACAGATCTGGCTGTTATGTAGTCTATCTTTTCTTGTGACAGCGAATGCTGTGCTTCCACAGTGATAAAGTGGCTTTCGACAAGGGAGCATGTCGCAGTATAGCTACCACTGCTGACCCGTTGGCCAGGTGTAGGTGAAATAAAAAGCAGACTGTTAAAAATACTGATGGAGGAAGCTTGATTTTCAGCTGGTAAGTGTTAAAAAGGACCATTGCAAACAGCAAAGTCACAACGATGAATTCTGGATTGCTTCTCAACAATTGAACATTGACTTAAACTAAATTTCCCACACACACGTCCTCACATTCTCATGTGTTATTAAACTTACATTTCATAATTAAACAGGATTATATGGTTGATGCAAACAGTATATTTGCATGCTACCTATTTGATACAGCAAATATGTTTTGAGAGAAATAAAATGCTGTTTTATGTTTGATATTTTTTTTTTTTTAAATCCATATAAGGTACTTGCAAACGCACAAAACATTCACAGTGAACATACCTGCAGCACTCAACACTCAACACTGACAGCGTTTTTTTTTTTTTTTCCCTCCTACAGTTTCTGCTGTGAAAACTTAGGCACAAAGTTCTTTATGGTAGGCACTCAAAGCACTTGGTTAATGCTCGGGAAATAGCACGGTCCTGGTTAAGTGCTGAGAGGGTTGAAGCTGATTTGACGCACGAGAAAGGATGTATTTACTTTTTCAACATTTAACCAGACCAGGATCTTTCACCTAGGTATCTCTTTACACATGACCACATGTAAGACACAGGATTCAAAACCTGGTCCGTGGTGTCTCATAGGCCTGTACTTTTCAAGCCCAAATTCGACCCCAACTGCCTATATCTTTTCTGTCAAAAAAAAACCCACTTTTTTCCAGTCCACTTCATTGACTTTTAACTTTTAGGAGACTGTTTGGACTGTCTTTATTCGGCTTGAAAGGGTGTGTACTCTACTGTGTATAATTCCCATTTAACCCCTCCCCTTTCTGTTTAGCTACAGTAGCAGCCAATTAGGAGTCTTTACTGCAGCAGCCTCTGAAGATTGCCCTTCCTCTCATGTTATGAATCAGCAAACATACTGTTAATCGTGTCTCTAATCTTTTAAAGATCCACTTTCTGGACCATTGGCTAGGAACGTTGTGAACAGACTTGACGTGGATCAAAACGCAACATGTTCATACTATGTGTGTAAGTTAATATTAGTAGTTTGATTAAAGCATACTCTTCAAAATGTATTTATGCAAATTCATTTTCATTTAATGGCTGTACTGGTCATAATTTAATTTGTAGCACTTTAATAAAAAAAAGGCAAGTTCTCAGATGAGCATTGTCCGTGCTGTAGTTTTCATATTAATGGCGCCTGTTTAGTTTTATCAAAAAAATTCTGAATGTACTTGCATGTACACAGAAAAAACCCATTCATCCTATACATGCAGAGATATACAGCTTCATTTTGAGACATAAATGCATTCTCTATGAAACATGTATTATAACGGCAGACATGTGCTGTCATGCTAGGGGATGGGGAATTGTCCTAGAACATACACAGTCACCCATTCTCCTTCTTTCAGCTTCATATCCCCCTTTACTCCCCCAACAATGCCCAGCCTTCTAGGGGATGGAAGAATGAACGCAATCGCTACTGCAGCCTCAAAATCCTGTTTGAGGGGATGATTTTCTTCATGGTTCAGTAGAAAGATGTGTTGAGAGTTGCTGCAAAAAGGGAAGTGTGAAGTCTTCCAAGTTGATATTAATGTGGGCACTTGGGGCTAAGAGCCAGTGGCACTATGTAGAGTGGGCTGCTCTGAGAGTGTGGCATTGACAGAAGTACCCAGAGCAGTATGGAGAAGCAGAGAGACTTTGGCATCAGTGCAGTGTCTAAGACAAGATTGAGTGTCTTTGGCACCAGGGGATAAAATAAGGATACTGTACAGAAATGCACTGCATTCTAACATGTCTATTTGGGGCTCTAAGAAGCAGACAGATTTAGAGGAGAGGGTGACCGTGTTGTTGAAGCCGACAGTAGCTGCATAAACACACAGCATCTTTGGACAAATTAACAATGAAGCCATTACAGCTCCTCTGTGTTGGCAGCTTGTTTTTACAGGATCCATTTCTAGTACAAACATGATGCATTGGCACGCAGCACTCTTAGTTTCTCTCCAGTTTTGGAGAAGTGGTTTTTAAAAGTTAGACATAAAGAGTTTTTCCACATTGGTGAAAGCTCAGCATACTGGAAAAAAAAACTGACCCCTGTTACAGTTAAGACTGAAATGCGAAAAAAAAGGCTGAAAGGGGGAAATGTTATAACCTGAAGCAAAAGTGTGTGTGTGTGCATATTTGTGTATCCTAGGTCCCCTGGTCCAATGCTTCAAGGCTAAAACATCAATTACTTGTGATAAAAAGAAAGCAGGAGGGGGGAAATCCAAGACAAAATGCAGAGCTGAGGTGAAACACGGTCAGGTGGAATCTGTTGTGCTGCTGCCCTGAGGCCTGGATGTGTACAAGATGTTTCTCCAATAACTCTCCCCATCAGCACAACTAGTGGAGGAGTTTAGCCTGAAGTGCTGTTGTCCCTCCAGTGGCACGGGAGCACTTTGTATGGCTGAGTGTGTGTGTTTGTGTAATTCTGCAGTCACATAGTGTATATTTGGGATTTTGCAGCCTCACAGGCGCACTGTGTTTATGTGTGCTTCGGCGTTTTTGTGTGCAAATGTCTGTGTGTGTCTTCAGTTTCTGGACAGTTTGTTAGCCTGCAGATGTGTGGGTGCATGTGCGGTTATACAGGGACACTGTGCATAATTCTGTCTTAATCTGTGCCAGTGTCTGTAATAGGGTTGGATTCTGGTAGCTGCTTAAATTTTTGTTTTTTTTTCCACGTTGTTAAAGTAACCAAATTATGTGAGGGTCTTAGAATTTTTTATCTTCTCTCTCTTGTTTTAATTAATCGATGTTAAAAAAAAGCAGTGCATTTAGATAAATAAAAAATAATTCATTTGACAAATCCTCAGTTTTAGTTTTTTGTTAATCTGAGTTTTACTTCTTAAATCGTAATTAGTTTCTAACCATTTTTAAGAATCTATACCTACATAGATTGTGAGCCCTTTTTACAAACTGTGACTTATGAACGGTTCTTTGAAGAACAATTTTCAGACTGCAAAATCACTGGGGGAGTGTCTCTTTCTGTCATGTGTTTTGCCAGCATGTGCATGTATGCCTGTTCATGCATCATTCATTTTTCTATACTTGTATTCATGACTCTGTTTCTCTGCAGTAACAGAGGGCAAAAAAAACTTTCTGCCTGGTGCTTTATCAGCAAACCTCTTCCTTTCCTCCTGTCCACTCTGCTAAGTGCGATGATTCTCCACACAAATAAACTTAGGATATAATTATAGATAGCCGTTGGCATATACAGTATAACCAACAGAATCCTCCTGAGAAGGTGCAGAGGAGGCTATTGAACTGAAATGGCTGCATTTCATTTGTAGAAACAAAAATTCACCAAATATTTCATTACTGCTAGAAGTCACCTTGATTCTTGTTTATCTGGACCAAACACTCTGAGGATTTAGGGAGAGTTTGGACCTTTCTCTGAGATGAACAGGTTATGCTTGCCATGCAAACTTCACTGTCCAAAATGCTGTTTTGGAAAAGCCAGTCGCTGAAAACTTCAAATGGCTTGTTTGTACTCAGTAAATCGTTTTACTTTGGTAAGTTTTAGCAGAAACACCACACACCAAAGAGTTTTTTGGAACTACTGTATACTGAACAAACAGTCCCCATGAACACTGTTGACAGTGAGGTCTGTAGATTATTCAAAGTAAGCAAGGCATTGTCTTTTAAAAACGTGTTTCTGTTGTCTGGTGGCAGAAGTTTCAGAGCAGTTATCTTAAAAACCTCTAAACATAAAACCAAAACTATATTGCTAGACAGCCCTATGGCTTGTATATGGTAAGAATAATTTTTTTATTTTGGTAATTTATGTGAGTTGACCTTTTTTTAACACCATACTAAAACACAGAAGGAATTAAAGATAACACAGGAAGTGCTTATTTGTTCAGGAAAAAAATATGATAAGCCTTATTAAAGCATTGCACCTTCAAAGAAGTAAATACACAAACAATGTGTAAGTCATTAACTGTAGTAAAGACATTACCATATAAGATAAATGAATTACTGAGAAAAATCATGACAGAAGGTAAACAACAACACATAAAAGACTGTGAACATTAAGCAAACAGATAAAACTAATAAGTAAAAAATACCCCTAATACCGTGTATGTATTTAAATATAATGTAAGTTTGGTGATGTGACAGAGGAAAGAAGTGTGTGTTTATTTGTCACATGAGAAAGGGCATGGATAGTATAAAGAGCTATTTTCTTGTTTTGAGTTCAGCAGCTGAGGAACAACGAGTTTCAAAGAGTTTGTTTCATCATATAGGTTTTGCATCCCTGTTGGAAAATTTGAGGGTTATAGCGTCACGCGTAGTGCTTCACCCCTCTGCTCACCCTTCAAGCCTTGAAGTGTATCTGAGAAGGTACACAAGAGCTTATCGTGGCCATGAATTTTCACTTCAGTGAGTGTGTCCATTATGATAGCTATTTTCAGTGCTGTGAGATTGGCTATATGCACTGGTAGACATGCTTCTCAACCTGTATCACAGATGGTTAGTCCGTTCTGCCATGCACGATGGCGAGCATTAGAATCTTTACCTCGCAAGGGTAATGACATAAAAAAGAGGAAGAGATTCATGTTTGACAGAGTTCACGTAGGGAAGAACATGTGACTAGCTGGCTTTGGCGTGCATGTTCTTTAGCTGCCGTTGTCATTGTGTAGAGCCTCTTTTCTGTCCAGTTTCTGCAGGGAGAGTTTCAAAGGAATTTTCAAACATCCAGTCAGCATTGTTAAATCACGAGGCTAAACCAGCATGAAGCAATTGAGACTGTGTTTTGGAAAAATACCAGTGTCTGTCTCATTTTAGGGATATTTTTGCATAAAATAGGGCTCAGTGAAAATGTGATGGACAGTACCGCTATTTCCTTGCATCCTCTAAGCCAAACACTTAATTAATTAATCAAGAAATTGGTAGATTGGAAGATGAATTGATGAAAAAAAGTTGAAGCCATAGCTGGCAGTATAAGATACAGGGAAGATGATGTCAGCCTTCCTGGCAATTACCACATTTGTTTAATCTGTTGTTTCAAAGTGATTACAATGCAGGGTTTATGTTAAAGAGATGCCCATTTTAAAAACCGCAGATAATGGAGTGTGTTTGTGTGTTGGTATGTGTCTGGGGAGTGATGGTTTTAAAGTGTGTGTTTGTGCAGGCCATATGGTGACATTTGTATCAGTCATTTTTCACACTGACTTAATGTAAGCCCTGCAGTACAATGTTACGTCGCCCACTGTGGCATTGCCATAAAAAATTTATGAATGGGTTCAGACACTAGAGTGGAGTACGATTCATCTACTGTTAAGCAACACACCCATATATTCACACATTTTTTTCTATGTTGCCTTTCTTTCCTTTTTTTCTTTTGTCTATTGTCTGTATCTATCTATATATCTATATCTATCTATATCTCTATCTATATCTATATATAGATATATAGAGATATAGATAGATATAGATAGATATATAGATATATAGATATATGTATAGATTGAAATCCTCAACTCCTCAACCATCAGAAAGAAGTTAACATTTTACATAAAATGATTCACCCTTAGCTCACAAAATCAGTTTCTCAAATAGGCAATTATTCATTCATTGCATCACACCCATTCAGCCTTAGCATTCAAGTCAATACATTGACTTTTTAAATTCAGCGAGTTTGTTCATATCCATATCTTTCCAAGCAGTCTATGTGCTGCAAATCACAATGCGTCAAAGAGAAGTTCTTTTCCTATTTTTTTACAAATTTGGATGACATCAGAATTATTGCATTAGTCGAGCGGTATTGCTTTTTTTTTGGTCAAAAGCTATTGTTCTATGAAAAGTAGTTTGTTTCTCAGAGCTCCACTCAACCTCACCAGCCTTGGCTCAGACCTGAGACGTTCAGATCGGCTATCTTGAATGATGTAATTTCATCACACCTGAAAAGTAGTCGAAGCTGTCAGGAGAACTAGCTTGATGTTTTAACATCGCTGTAAAAGTCCTTCAGTATTACACATCAAAGGAGGTTGGTTTCCGATCGCCGGTTCTGACTTGGATATTGTTCCTGGTTGGCAAAACACCCAGACTCGTTAAACTCTGATACCATCAAATCTCTCGTCAAACTTCCATCTGTCCTCCCTTTTTCCATTAGCAAAGAGCAATGTACAAAACACTGGGGTAGTGTCTCATTTTTCACCGATTTTTGGACCAAGTAGCTTGACAAAGTTGGTGAAGAAAAATATATCATAGTATACACGTTCATATTACCCAACTCTAGAATTAAAAACCAGACATCTTATACATTGACAAAAAACTGAATAACCAATTCTGTTTGCTTTAAATTACAATTTGCTTTGATTTACTAGGGATTAAGGGATTAAAAATCACTTTTTAGCTGCAGTTACTATAACATGCGTGTTTGTTGGTATGCCGTGATTCTTGATAAACATCTTTTGCCTGGAGATGAGCTTCCAGGCCCCAAATGCCGATGATTTTAACAAACCATCCCGAACTAATCGCCCTCAAAAATCCTGCTTCTGACACTGTACATGTCGGGTAAAATTTAGGGCATTTGACTCACAAAACGCAGCTGCTCATCTGAAAGCGCAATCCCCATGATGGTCCATTTATTATTCATCTGTGTGGGGGGAGAAAAAAATAAGAGGATGAGAGGACAGAAAATGAGGTCTGAAACTTTTAAAAGATGAGGCAAAGTGCTGACTGTGAACGCTGAAACCAAGATGAGTACAGATTTGAATACAAACAGGTGGGAGGGAGAGTTGTATAGTACAGTGTGCCAAAGCTCTTTTATAAGCATTAAGCAAGAACTGTGACACACAGTTTAATTACATCGAGAGCTAAGCAAGTGGTTCAAATTAGGATGAGACTGTTGGAGAATAATAATCAAAAATAGGCAAGTCAGAGTGGAATGAATAATGAATGGTGGCAGCCATTATGCTTCATACAGCTGCAGCTTCATAGAGAATGGCTGGATAAGGTCCCTAAAGTTTTCCTGATTGTGTGGAGTAGAGTTTGATTCTGTTTTGCACCCTCCTTTCAGAAACAGAAAAATTATCTTCAACCACGTCAAAAAAATAGTCCCCGATTTTCACTCTTAATCTGATGCACTTTATACCTTAACCCTTTATCATTTTAAAGGGCCCTGAGGTGGTTTTCTCATAATGCAAGAATATTTCTAGATTTGTCCTGCAGAGTGAGTTGCACCGTCTATTGGTGAAAATGACTCTCCTCCTGATCTCATTTCAGTCACAGAGAAATCAATTTGGCTCCCGTCTAATAACCAAAGACTAGTCCTAGTGCTTTCACTCATCTGCCTCTAAATGCATTAGACAGACTCAGTGTTGGGAGAGACCAACTTCTAACTGAAAGATATCAGCCGACCAGTTTGTTGCCATGCATGAGTTGAGCTGACATATTCCTGACTGCTGAACGCCTGAGATATTTTGTGTTTCTCCAAATTAAAATCACATTATCCACAAACCCTTGTGCTTTCTGTTGCAAAGAGGATGTCTGTGCTCACAGTATTTCTCCGTCTTTGTTATGCTGGATTGCATAAACCGCAGTAAGAGCCTGTCGCCTGCAGCTCTTCATCTAGCAGCTCACTGTGGCTGTTTCTTCCTGTTCTATTCCTCACTGCAATATTTAAAACTTATCTGCCGACGAATAGCACAGAAAATACAGATACTGTAGCTTGTTGTGAAGACCCATTTTAGTTCACATTTGCACTGCTAACTTATGTTGAAAAATACATTGCATTTCTAGGGGCTGATTCACCAAAAAAAACAAAACAAAAAAAGAGCCCACCCTGTGGTTAGCTGGTTGAATGCTTTTAATGTAAAGCAGTTAATTTATTGCTGTAACTTCTTGAGGTTGCTGGGCAATTTATCAGAAAGTCACTGCACCCAGCCTCTGGTCGCCAAGGAATATTTTGAACAAGTAGTTTTTACATTCATATTTGTGTACGGTTCCAACAAACAAGATATGTCTGTTAATTAGTGAGCTTGAGTTCACCAGCACCATTACCTCTTAGTTTTGAACTTTGAACACAGCCAGTTTTGCTGTTTTCCCCCTGTTGTCAGTCTTGTGAAAAAAGCGAAAAACTGGATTTCCAAAAATGTCAAACTTTTCTTTTTACCTCGGTATCATTTTCTATGAATCCCATTAGTGTGTTTGTGAGATAACCATTAATATAGTTTATTATTATTAATAGATTATTAGTTCCATATAATGAAAGGATCGTAACTTTAAGCCCACTTTACCTTTTTCTTTTCCACTGAAACGTTAAGAATACTCCAAGACCTTTCTCTGTCTGTCTCTCTGTGTCTATATATCTCTTTGTAAGAAGCTGGGTTCATATCTTCCATTGTGCTGGTGGGTAGGCTGATTGGATTTCTCTCTTACGGAGAGCTGTCAGTGGATTCAGCCTCTGATAGTGAAAAGAGGAATGGCGAGGTGCATGAGGATGGTACTCCTGAGAGGAAGAGAGACAGGGACCTCTGCTCCATGTGGAGGGAGGGGGGACTAACACCGAGTGGCTGGATGGGATAAGGACATGGTGTCGCAGAGATAGGAAGAGCGAGAGCAAGAGAGAGTGAAAAGTAATGAATCTTATTACATCTGTGTTTTTTCCCCCGAGAGAAGAGAAGGTCGAGAGTCATGTCGCTGGAGATGGAGCTCATTACTAAGCTTTAAAAGTCTCAGGCATTAGCAACAGAATCACACATGACAATTTTCCTACCAAATTTCAACAACAAAGTAGGTCATTTGTCACTGCATTTGCAAATGACACATGGGTGTTCTATGGTTTGCCACCCCTATGGGTGAAGGTATCTTTAGGAGTAGGGAACTAAAACTTGGTAAGGGTCAGCGAAAAACTACAGTTGTTGTTGTTGTTAAAAGAAAGCATTTGCTGTTAGGAACCAACATTTCAATCGCATTCTCTGGTGTCAAAGATAAATACCTTGTAAATTCCATTACCCTATTCTCCACACTTAGTTCTTGTTTTCTTCTCTCTTCATATAAAAATGCCACACTTTCCTTCTTTGTCAGTGAACTTACTTACGCGAGTGTTGCAAATTTTTCAGCTTGGTACACCTAGCTGAAACAAACAGTGTAATACAACAACCCAACAAAGTGAATAGTTTTCAGTTCTTTAGAAAATGTTAGATCTTTATATGTAGCCTTACTAAATCAGTGGGGGTGATATCAATATCAATGGGGTGAAATATTAGAAACACCTCTCATTGAATTGCAAAACAATTCAATAGCACCACAAATTACACTCTGTAAAATTCATATAAGGTTGAATTATCACATGTCTAAAACAGTCTTAACAAGATGGATTTGAACCTGGCATCTGAATGTATTTTCAGCATATTACTTGGCCATTGAAATATAGCTCCCAGTCTTTGGTACAAAAAATAAAAAAGTACATTTTTTTCTTGAATGTTTACTGGTCCTTGATTTCATTTTTTTTTTTTTTTAAATTGATTGATTTCCAAGGATTTATTAAGTTAAATTCTTTGTTAGACCTTAGAGACAGAGTTTGGTTTACAGCAAGATAAATCATGAAAAAACACTTGGAGGGACTGTTTAACCACTAATTTTGTTCAGAATTCATCAAGCTAACAAATGTACATAAAGATAATGAATGAAGGTGAATATGCAGAGCTGAAATGATTATTCGATTAATCAGCTATCAGATCATGAATTTGCAACTGTTCCGTTTACTGATAAATCATTTCAGTCATTTTGTTAAGCAAAAATGCTCAGCATTCTCTGGTAACTGCTACTCTAACGTAAAGATTTGTCAGGTATGATATTAAACTGATTACCTTTTGGTTTTATACTGTTGGTAGGATCAAACAAGAAATGCAGAGATGTGATTCACCGAAAAAAAATCGGCAGATGAATCGATAATGAAAAGAACAATTAAATGCAGTCCCAATGTGTGCAACCCAGATGATACAGTAGAGGTGCAGTTCCTGTCATATCTAGTCTTTCTGTTCAACTGTCTACTCTCACCTGCTTTCCTCGTGGCCACAGTTTGACATTGAATCACAATACCCATAAGTAATCATGGTGTAATGAAGGCAATTTTGTGTGCCTACTCAAAAATGCATGTATTCAGTGCAAGCAGCGGATATTGAGTCACTTAAACTACACTAAAATACTTTGACAAGTTGCATGCATTTTAATGCTGCAATAGCATTATCCCTAAAAGCTTTTTGAGGGAATGATTATCATAACTTTAACACAATTCTTGGCAAACTTTTCACCCTCTTTATGGCACAGTGACTTGAGTGAGGCTACACTATTCCTCCTACCTAAATTCATTCTCTCTTTGGATATGTCTTTCCTATATATGACTTTTTTTTTTCTTCTCTCTTTTATGATTGCGCCCTCAAATCCCTGCTTCTATTTGCATCAGGTCGAGGGGGCTCAGTTGAGGTTTCAGCTGGCACATATTTGATGGGAGATACAGTTGGAGTGTTTCCCACACTTTTAACAGCGATGACAGGCTGTGTTATCTTCACGTTGCCTTGCCCCTGAAATACTCCCCAGCAGGCTCCCTGAGAAAGCGATTAGGCTTAGTTAAATGTCAATTTATTTTCTTTGCCCATTATCAGGAACGTACTTCTTCCTCTGTCAGGAGGGAAAAGTCCCTTGTAAGTAGCCAATGTAATTTAAGTTGACAAATCAAGTTTTATTTCAGCGCTCTGTGGGAACGGACCGTAAGGGCTGCAATTTGTAAGTCTTCCTTTTTTCTTTTTTTTAATAAATATTTCTCTCTCTCTCTCTCTCTCTGTGGTCTCACCCTCTGTGATTGAGGCCAATGTGGTGGCAAAGCAGCCTGAGATCTGTATTACCTCAACCTCCAACACTGCACCAGCTAAACTTAATTAAAAGCGAGGGGGGCTCTTCCCTGAGGTTAACTTCTGCACAGTATGTAAGAACTCACAGATCTCCTGTCAGTCCTGTTGTTCTTTCTTTTTTATTTTCCTTTAAAGACCCCATCCAGACATGATTTATGAAATATAAAATGCTGTATCTATGAATATGCAAATATTGTTCAAATTGAATGTTTAGCAGCATGACGCAAGATATTTTCTACCTCAGAGTAGTCCATTCTCAGTGTATGTTTTGCTGGAGGTTTCAAGTTTTCCATATCACACTTGTGTAAATTTCATTTTGTGATTCGATTCCAAGCCATTTGTAATGTCACTACATTATCCCTGCAGATATTTGTCTTAAACCCAGATCTCTTCTCAAACATCAGTCTAAAAGCGAAGCTCAAACAACCAAGGAAAACAAATTTTAGACTTTAAAATGTACTGTGTATCTTGTTACTGTGGTTTAATGTCATTGCTCATTTTTAAAAAGAGAAAGTAGCTGTTCATTCACATTATACATTTATAGGAACATAGACATAGAAATATATGAGTTTAGAATTGGAAATGGTGAATAAGTGAAAAATGGCTCATATTCTCGGTGCAGCCGGAATGTTTTTGAGGAGAAAATATTTGCAGGTGCCCCTGGGTGTGGATGGTATTCTGAGTGATGTAGGAACTCTTTCTTTTTGACCGAAACAATGGTTTTGCTGTCTTTGATCCTCACAAGTTCTCTACCTCTGTGAGGACAATAGTCCAAGAAAAAGAGAGGAGACAAAGTAAAGAAAAAAATGGTGGAAGACTTGAAACTGATGAATAGAACCAGATACAAAAATGAGACAGTTGTTCAGTAAATCTTAGCTGAAAATACAATTACATGTAAATTGGATTAAATGTTTCTGCTATTGAAATAATTGCAACCTTATGATTTGATTGAATGGCTTCTGCAGGAGAACCTCACACTGAATTGTATGTGTTTTTGGCATTAGAACAGATGAATAGCTCTACATGATGTATGCCTGTGCTCAAGACAAAATCACCTCTCTTAATGGTCTTTTCTGTAATGTTTTGGAACATTTCTGGGTGGATACCAGTTGCTGTTGGTGTGTATTTTATAGATGCAACTACAGTTAAAATAACACTAGTCGACGTTTACACTGCTCTTTTTATTACTGACTGCTTCTGTTCACCATCTGCTCCTTGAACAACTCTGGAGGCTTTATGGACGCTGCCTACCTCAGCTGCAGGCTGCATGCGTTTTCATGGTAGACAGCACATCAGGATGATTGACAGGTTTTGGTTGTTGTGTGAACTATATGAACTTGAGGTTATTTGGTAGAACTGAATGAATTTCAAGGTAAAAAGTGGAGTTAGTTATGTAAGTTGAGTTATATAGGGATTGGATTGTAGGGATCAGCATGCTGTCTGCATCCTCGTTTTCAGATCCTTTACCTGCTATTCCAAATATAGACTATTTCAAGCTGATGTCGAAAATAAACATGTTGCTCAGTCTGTGGTCGCACATCACTTCTAAACCTGCACACACAAGCCAGTAGTATAGCTGCTTTTGTACAGCTTTCCCAAGAAATATGGCTCAGGGAAAATGCGAACTTTTCAACACTATTTTCCCAGTTTAACAGACGTCCTGGATTTTTTTTAACACCAGCTCACTTGGCTTTTGTCAGCTTTAAAAAAAAAGGCCACTGCCACAAAGTCATTATCTAGAGCATAAAAGTTTAGTTTAAAAAGTAGGTTAATTGATTAACAGAATACCAATCAGTAACAATTTTTTTTTTTTTTTAATCAATCTTTGGAGTCATTTTCCCAATAAGGAAATCTGTGGTTCAGCCTCTGAAATCTAAATTCTGCCGGTCGTCTTCCTCCACAATAGTGAACAGAGTAGCTTTGTGTTTTTGACTGAAAAAAAACAATCAGTCCAAAGACATCACCTTGCAACCCTGTCCCTGACTGCTGCAATTTAGTTGTATATAAATGTAATTTAAAGGAGACCGGGTTACGCTTTGGGATGTGGGAAACTGTGATACCGGGTAGGTGATAATGATAAAATTCATTTTATCTTATTGCAGTGCAAGAAATCATAGATTGGACAGACAGAGACAGAATAAACATTCACTTACCTAAATCGGTCAAAAGGGATGATTGCAGACTGTGATCAGTCCAACCATCTGTGCTTTCATGCACCTAGTGAAACTGCTTTCAGCACTCATATGTCACCACAGTAATGGTTGCATTGCTCTAGAGCGGAACACATAAATCAGCTGGTAGATTTGTCTATAGCCAAGCCAGTAAAAGGTACACAAATTACTACCAAATGAGAAAACTGCACCTCATCAAACTCTCCCCTCCTACATCAAGAGATGGCCATTTGAAAGAAACCCCCCTTGTCTAATAATCTCTAAATATTGAGCCGTTTTTCTTCTTCTGCCTAATTGTTCATCTATGATTGATGGGCTTTGCAGAGAAGACCACCATCTCTTCACATGGAACCAAAGATATATCACTAAGTCTTTGTCTGTGGTGAGAAGTCATATCTGTTGGAGCGATATTAAACCATAGAGGTCTTTAAGCTAATAATATGCACACCCTTGGGCCTGGGTTTGTTAAAAGAGATAAGGAGATTAATCTTTGTCCCAGATTGGTACAGTTTCACAACAGGACTTGATGGTTACTGCTGGCATGAGACAGCAAAGCTTGCTTTTTGGGAGGAAAAATAGTAAATTAGGAAAACTACAACGAGGGCCCCCTTAAATGTCAGTCATTTCCGAGATCTTTTGGAGAGAAACAAAATAGAAGGAGAGAGAGAGAGAGAGAGAGAGAGAGAGAGGCAAGATAAAAAGCCCAGCATCTGCAAGTTTGCTGTCTTTGATGGTGCTGAAAAGAAAATGTTCTGGATAGACAATCCGTGCCTCTGGTGAAATTCTTTCATTGTGTTTCATTTTTTAAACCTGACCCTCTTCCAATCTTCCTCTCCTTCTCTCCTTTTCCACTGCCTTATTCACATTCTTCTCCCTTCTTTCCATGCCTCATTCCATTTTTTCCATCTTTTACCCCCCTTCTCCCTGTTTCATTTTAACATTTTAAGCCACACCAGTCTCCCTGCTTTTTTTCCTCTCCAGTCATTTGCAAATTCCCTCTTTTCATTTTTTTATGCTTCCCACTACACCAACTTTTCACCCCCCCAACCCTTTTTCTTGTTTTCTAGCCTTTTATTCATGCCAGCCTGAATCTTCTGGGTGGATGAGTTTGCTGCTCTCATGCATGCAAACCACATTAAATCTCTTCCAATATCTGACCAAGCACCTGGCCCATGTTAACCTGCAGAGACCAATCCGTTACCTTAGCTAACCCTTACGCTGAATAGAGGCTCAGTAGGACCACAGGTCATACTGAGCAGCCAACTCCCTAAAGGTGTGTAAGATGCAGGAGAAACGAGGGGTTGGAACATGTTTGTGAGAGAGAGAAGGAAGAACACAATACATGTACATGATGTGCAGACAAATGATTTGTATAATCAGGTTCTTCGAGTAGTGGTCAAGCTGTGTAAGGGCCCACTAGTAGGCATTTAGCTAGTGGTGGCTGAGCATGCTTGTCCTTGAAAAGTAGGACAATGACCTGATTGAGATGCAGTGACAGAAACTAGTCTGTTCACTGTGAAATTTTCAGAGCTGGAATGGAATCATTCAGATCGAAAATGGAAGTGGACAATTTAGGCATAATCACATCTTCTGTCTGTTTCTCTCTCTCTCTGCCTCCCTCTATCCCAGCTGCTCATTTTCTGTCCACCGGTCTGTAATATGCACACAAACACATACATACTTCTCCCTTCACTGTCACGTGCTATTATTATTTCCACTGCATTCCTGATGTGGCAATGTGGAACGGAACCTGCATAGATAGCAGTCTCCAATTAGGAAAGCTCTTTTCATGTGAGGCACAGCGCTGCCTATAAAAAGAGAGAGAATGCATGAATAAGAAGGAGGTGAGCTGAGTCTGTACCCAGTAATAACATGCAGATTTTTTAACTTGCACATTTTCATGCACACAAGCAGAGATGCGCACAAATGCATCTGGATCCCCAAAATCTCCGTCCTGACCTAATTGCCCACAGCCTCCTTCACCAAATTTTGTTCACCTCCAAGGCACATTGGAATATAGAACTGCAGTATCATTTGCAAAAGAGAAGTTATAAAAAATTTAAGGAGTTTTTTGAGCTATTTCCATTGTCTGTGCAAGAGTGCAAATTAAAAGGTTTATCTTGTAGAGTGCCTTCTATAAAGCAGATACTTAGAGCCTTAGGTGAGGTGAAATAAATTCCCTGTCAGGTACAGTAAACCCAATGCAGTTTTTATAAAAATGTTGATTGTAAGGGCAGATTCAGTTTAGTTTCCCCTACTGAGAACTGATGGAAGCAGCACTCAAGGTTCAAATTGTGGCTGGAAATTACCGATCATGCTGACTGGAGATGAAGAACTTAAACTGCCCTCTCTTTTTCTCCATTTCAAACTGTAAACGTTAATTTAGAACACATCCTCACGTATGATAAATGGTAACACAAACCAGCAGGTACTAAGACTGATGTTTATCTGGCAGTTTCTTTTCTTATTACCGTTATTACTATCACATCTTCTTTGCCTGGCCTCATGCGTGGTTTCTCCGAGTCAGACAAAATCATCCGTTAAACCTCTACAGGGCTTTTCTACATGGTTGAAATATACCAGCCAGCCAGGCAAAGCAAGGGGGATTTGGCTGTGTTCACAGCCAGGGGGTTGGGGGAAGGAGAGAGAAAAGCAAACGGAGCCAGCTGGGAAAAGACAATAATTCAGAATCTGCCAAAATCATTCTTAGAGGTCTTTTTCCCAGTTGCATTTAGTTTCTTTAGCTTTCTGGCCATGTATCATGGAGGCTTTGGATACTGTGCCCTCCTTGGCCCCTTTGACGCTTTAAATACGCACATTCTGCCTGTTATCCTTCTTGATAACCCTCAACCAAATTTATTGACATTTTCTGATGCTTTTACATAAACAAAATAGGAACACTAGAGTTCTGTCATTACAAGTTGCCTGAGGAAGAGCTCTGAGCTCAAAATGTCCACACATATACACACACACATAAATATGAATGTATGTATATATCTAGTTGTGTAAATAATCTAAAATCTATATTACATCATTTTAAACAGGAAAGAGTAGGCCAGTTTAAAATAAAGGGCCTCTTTCACAATTATGGCTCAGTAGGCTAATCAGTCCAAAGATGGGAAACTTTAAACACTGAGTCAGGAATGTGGAGATGTTCTTAATGAGCAGTGAAAGTCTGGTGAAGATTTCAGGATAATGAGTAATTGTATTGAACCTGTGTCATGCATGAACAATCGGAAGAAATTGAGCTCATTCACATCATTCAATCATTTATTGAAAACAATGAGCCCTTAATGAGTTATCGATATTGAATGGAGTTGATATTGAATAAGACTCATGCATGAAAAATTCATTCGAGGGTCCCATCGCAGGGTCACATTACCGGCTCACTGTGCTTGTTGTAATAGAAATTGAGTGAGACGAGGATGAAACCATCCAGTCCTGACATGCGAATGAAGCCTGACAATACATCAGCAGCAGTATATTTTCATTGTGGCATAAGATATGGTTGAAATGTTTTGAGACAAGCAGACTTGACATGTTGGGCAGAGAGCAGAGAAGGGAGAGGATCTTTCACTGAGATTGCCCTGGCAACCGGGGTCACAGCAAAGGGGAAAAAAAAAAAAAAGATACGGAAAGAAAATGAAACTGAGATAAATCTCGGTGGGGGTATGAGGTTCTTTTGGAAGGAGTCTGCATGTGAGGATAAGAGGTGTGAAAGAAAGGCTGGTCCATCTCACTAGATTTGACACGTCTCCCAGCCTCTGGCATCAGATAAGTCGCTCTACTCAGAAGAAGTATTTTGAAATCTCTGGGCTTACTATAACTTCTGTCAGAGCCGCTTAGGTAGACTTGAAATATTAATGTGGACGCTTAAAATGTGGTGGTAGAAGTAGTGGAGGTTGACTAAGCCCATTTCAGCATTACAGATCATTTGAAATAGTCCATCGTTCAAAGAGCTTCCGTCATCTTGTTTTTGCATTTATTTGTGTGTGTTTAGTAAATATTAAAATTTATCCTTTGTAATAGATGGAGTAATCATTTATCTATCTAATGGTTGGCCAGCCGGTGATGTCTTTTCCCTTAGAGATTATGAAGTCTGAGTTTATGTAGTATTTTCTCTATTATTGCTCATTTTAGCCACACAGAAGAACTTCTGTGTGGTAGATAGAAATTCATTGCTTTGTTCACTCTGAATTTTTCCATGGAAAGATGTTTCCTCAAGGATTGAGGACAAGAAATTTAAAATGTTTTTATCTATCATAAACAAATGTGTAGGTTAAAACATTTGTTTGCCAAATAATAACATGTCTGCTCTTTGCTTTTCTATTCTCTTTTATTCCCTTTTTTCTGATACAAGGAACTTTAATATTAAAGGATATAGTGGGTATGCAACTAAGGATATTTTTCATGATTAATTAGGATATCAGTTACTCTTTCAATTAATTGATTAAATCTTTATTCAAGAAGGAGTCAAAAAATACCCATTTCAAATTCTCAGATCCCAAACTGACATCTTTGGGGTCTTTGGGCATGTTTCAGCCCATTTTTGTCAAACCAACAGTCAAAAGATATTAATTATAATAATATAAAGCTGAAAAAACCCCTGTGGTATCTGATACCTGATAAAGGACTCGAATGATGAACTGATAGCTACAGTTAAAATAGATACTTTAGCTGCAGATTTTTCACTGTCAAAAGTTAAGGCAGCGGTCTCGAAAAATTCAGTCCCGTGAGGCTACAGCAATAGGAAATGCTCGGTTTGCATTGGCAGTAACTTACAGAATTGTCTCTTGGAATGCACACTCATCCAACTGTACTACTGTATATAATGATTTAAAAATACTGCAATACCAGTACTGACCAGTGGGCCAGAGGCTCAGCCACCATTCTGTTATCTTACTCGATGATAGTGAGTTAACAAACATCTATTTAAATAAAAATCTTTGAGATTGCCACTTAAATTGCATAATGCAATTGGAATAAAAATTTTGCCATTTTTACGTACTTGCACCGTACTATAAAGATAGGCTCAAAATTGAATTACAACATGCTTGCAGAATTCCAGGATACTATTTCAATACTTTTTCTGTCACATAACTGTGAAGATTAAAGACTCAAGTGGAAGGTAAAATTAACTTTTAAACTTACTCTGGTATAATGCATTAAATGGTAACATTATGTTTATTATAGTACATGGAATCTTACAAATATAATAAATAATTATAAATTATAATAAATTATAAATCAATAATTAAAATAAGCCAAATTGATAACTGAACCATGCAATTTGACAGCATAACACTAAGTAACTGTTTTTTTCTGTTGCTTTTAGTTGGCCACAGGACATTGGTTGATTGATTCACTCTCCTGTATGAAGCCATGTCTACACGCACATGTATATATATAATGTATATAATGGCTGATCTCTACATAGTTCTGCAAGAAACCCACCGAGAAAGGGCTATCAGGAAGGTGTATGTGTGCTCATCGGTCTGTGTATGTCTGAGAGAAGGAGGCTGTTTTTGTGTGTGGATGTGTGTCTGAATCTGTGTAAATCACCTGTGGTATCAGAGAGCATCCCACAGTGTTTCTGTCTGGCAAATAAAATAGCTGGAGGCTACTACTGAGCCACCCACAGTGAGACACCACCTTGTTTTATAATCTGCCCCCCCCCTTCTCCATGACCCGACTCTCTAGCTAAGCTCAGTGACCTGTTAGGTCAACATTTGCATGCAGGCCTCAACGTTTTTGTGAAAACATGTGTGTGCATAAGCATGTGTTTTCCTTCACATGAAAACAAACAAATACACATGTCCATCTGTGTGTCCGCTGCTTTCGTCCTTTCGCTTTCGCTTGCGGTCATTAACAGAGAGCAGAGATCCAGAAAGCTTCTCTCTGGGATGGAAAGGAAATGATTCAACCAATTTCATGGGAGGAAACAAACATGGATACCTTCTAGTTTTCAATAGATAGTGCTAAAATGTTTGCCTCTTTGTGCAGCAGGGGAATGCCGTTAATTTGAATATGATCCCAAATAAGACATTGTTTTAATAAAAGAGAAAGACATTTTTTTTGCCATTGTGCCTTGAACAACCTGCCTCTGATCTTATGCTTTGTGCATGAGTAGTTTTCCACACAACTGCAGAGTTCGCAGCACCTTTGTGTGTAGTTTCGAGAGGGTAGGAAAGGATGTGGGGGGCTCTTAGTTGCTCCAACTGAACGAGCAGGATTTCTATTGTTTAGGAAGGAGCAGCCCTGAAAGGGGGGAACATAGCGTCCCTCCACTTCTTGATTTAGCAAATTCAATTTTACTATGAATGAATTCTGCACACACAATTTAATGGAGATACAAATATAGCACATGGGATCAAAAGCAGGTGCAGTAGATATATGGAGCGGATAAGGGAAGAGGAGATTATATCAGTGTTCCCTCGTCTCCACAGTACAGAACAGCTTGTTCCACGCCTCTGTTATCTCTCACCATCCTTCATATCAGCTTTGGTCACTCTTTAAACTGTAAATCATGTTACATGCTAGATGAACCTGGAGAGACAACTTGGATGCACTTGTGTAGGAACTGAACAGAACCCTAGCTCTGTCTACTACGCCTATCCTAAGGTTTCTGTACTGTTTATTTTATACTTAAAATAAGTGGATTTTTGCATCACTGATGCGTTAATCATTGCACAGTGCCCACACAAACGTCCTCTTAGTAGTCACTGGTCAGTTTTTAGGTACCTTGACAGTTAATTGCCAAGTCAGGTGAACCACATTAAGCAGCTGGAAATTTTGCAAATGTCCTTTTTGTGAGTTTGTGTGCTGTGCGGTCAATACCCATGCAACTAAAGCACTGTCTTGCAAGAGCTTGGAAGCTAGGCAACAAATTCCAGCACAAGTTTGTTTTCTTTGTTCCCCTGCTGTGCTAAGCCTGGCAGTTCAGCTGCCACTCCAACCGGGACAATGACATGCCCCGTCAGAGGCTGAGGAAAAGTAGCATTTCAGATAGTGCTCTAAAGAGGGTTTCTATGTATTAACAGTAAATTCATAATCATATAAAACCACATTGACACTTTTTACTGTCTTATCATTTGGACTAGAGCAAAGAGGTCTTTAGTGAAAGTGTAATGTGTAAATGTAGCACAGTTTCTCAACAGGACTTAAGGCGAGAGCCCTTCTTCCCCTTTCGAGATGAGCTTTTCTCAGATGTGTTGTTTTCAACAGTGTTTTATCTGCTTTGTATAGCACGGAAGTTGAAAATCCTTGAATTGGGGAAAGCCATGGGTTGTCTGACAAAGGCTAGAAACTGTCAACTTAAATATCATACAACTTTTATGTGAGAAGCTTAGATTCTGAAACATGAGGAACAAAAAGACACATAAGCACACAAACACTCTCTCTCTCTCTCTCTCTCTCTCTCTCTCTCTCTCTCTCTCTCTCTCTCTCTCTCTCACTCTACACACACACACACACACACACACACACACACACACACACACACACACACACAAATTTAGAGTTTTTAAAGGGATTCTTTTTTTTTGACACAGCTTGTCATGAAACTTAAAGGAACAGTATGTCCTAATCTTGCATATAATTTGAATTCTATATGTTTCACTTAATTGTAGTAACAACACCGGCCATATTAATACTGTATACTATACATTTAATCTTTTCAACAATCGTGTCATAGGAATTAGGATTAGAGGAAACTGCAAGCAAAATGCTTCAGAGACTTTGTTCTTGGAAGTATTATTTGGATTCTTCACCTTAACATATAATTTTAATTAATATGATAAAACTGCATTACCAGTTACTGCAGGTAAGTACAAAATTAGTCTTTATTAAAAGTGAAATAAACAGTGGGGATTTCCTCAATCAACATCCGAAAATATCTTCAAAAAGATATCTAATCATTTCATAATGAAAGGCAAAAAAAAAAAAAAAAATCAAATAAATGATGCCCTGTGTATTGCATAAGGGAACTGCAGGTGACGTACATATCTGGTAACAGAGGACACAATATCAAACCCTAAGAGATTTTCTCTGTTTAGAGTAGTATTTCATCACAGAATACCCAAATGCATCAGTCTCATACTTATTTTATGCTGTGGGCCAACCGAGGTTTGTGAATATTTCAGTGTTCTATTATGCTCAAAAGTTGTATTTGTCAGGTTCTCTGAGTCAGACAGTTTCAGGTTCAAACTTTCTGAGTCAGAGACTTTCATGCTGCAATTTCCTGTTACCCTTCGATGTCCCTGGGGCTCTCAATTCCCTTGCTTTTCTCCTGATTCACAACATTTTATGTTTGGGCCTTGAAGGCATCAAGAAGTCAAGTTTGACAAAGGAGAGAAGTGACTGGCAGGCTCATCATTCTCTCCTCCAGTCTCCTCTTCTTCAATCTCGCCTCTCCTACTATTTTCAAACATGTTCCCCTTTTCTTTCTTAGGTGCACTCTATTTCTCTCCCCCAGCATCGTTTTCTAATTGTCCCATTGTACCTTGCCCTCACCCTTTTTTCTGTCCTCTATTTGGTGCTTTATTCCCACTCAGTCTTTCATGTTCTCTCTCCTCCTCCATCCATCTCTTGCTCTCGGACTGTCCTTCACGGACAATTTACCAAGAGTGGTATCCATTCACCTTTCAGCCCTCGAGCTTTCAACACCATTTTTAACACAAAAATCCCAAAGGTTGAAAAGCTAAAGGAGGAGAGCAAGAGAGAGAGAAGACTAGAAATGGAGAATGAAAGACGAGGTTGAAAAAAAAAGCTTAATCTCAAAAGCATTAAATCCAGTTTTTGCGGCGTGGACTGAGAAGATGGAGATGTACGGTAACACGGAGGGTTACTGTATGCGTGTGCACTTCTGACATGGTTAGAGTTAAGTCTGCTTGTGTAAGAAGTCTGCTCCAGTCTTTCGTATCACACTCAAGAGACTCAAGCAAAGATTCTTTGTCCTAACAGCCCTGCCATTCAAACCTAGTCTAT
The DNA here is from genome assembly GCA_016859345.1 of Istiophorus platypterus. Classification (NCBI taxonomy): domain Eukaryota; kingdom Metazoa; phylum Chordata; class Actinopteri; order Istiophoriformes; family Istiophoridae; genus Istiophorus; species Istiophorus platypterus. The sequence continues at coordinate 15,376,240 of CM029129.1, read as the reverse complement.
CAGACAGACTGAACTGAAAGCAAGTTCCCTTGCAGTCATTTTCTTAACAGCCAAGAAACTGCAGGGATTTTTCTGCTGAGAAAACTCGTGAAGGCTTCTTTATTTGATTGATAAAAGAAAAAAATTCTCCTTGGGAGTAACTACTTTTTTGGAAGCAAATTTTATTAAAAGTTTACAAAAATCCAGTCTTCTTGCATTAAATTGTTACACTTGACCATATTCCTTGAATCAATATTTATTGTCATTATCAATTAATCTACTCAATAATTAATTGATACGAATTTTTAGATTACAATAGGAGAAAATCCCCATCACAAGTTCACAGAGACCAACTTCATGATCTTCAGATTGCTTCTTTTGTCCAACCATCAGTCCACCCCCCCCCAAAAAAAAATCACCGTAAAGTGATTTAAACAGAAAATCAGCAAATCCTGACATTTGTTGATTCTCAGCAAGTTAATGTTTGGCTTGATTAATACTTTCATATCATTCAGTCAACATTGTACACATATGAATTTTAATTTCATATTATAAAAAGGAAAAAGGTGAAGTTAATGTTACTGTGATTAAAATAAATGCATAGAGGACAGATTGCCAGTAAGAGCTACATGCCTTAGGACTACTCAATTTTTAGCTCAGAAGTGCATGACTGCATGCCAGGTTCAATTCTATTTAAACCAGTATGCAAATGTTTCCTGATCTACTTAATGCATCAGCATGTTTGGTCTGACAACTGCTTGGCAGAATAACCAATCGCAGCTCACGCCAGCCTGAAAATAAATATTTATGGAGGTACCTGTGGCCCAAGGAGACTCACATTATACAGACTTATCAGACTTGGCCTTTGTTCTCACTTTTTGTCCTTAAGCCATCGTATCACAAAATTTCTTTTTCATGTTAGCAGTGTAGTATTTCCCCATGACAGTACGGAACATTAAAGTAAAATGTTATCTGTAACGTAGTAACGTAGTTCTTAGTCAAGAAAATTGGGTTACTAACATTCCTCTCAGACTATGTTAATCAGTTGCTTTTAGTGGTGCCATTTTCCAGATATGGTTAAATTTAAACTGATGTTCAGAAGCTGCAGGGAAAGAGCTGTACAATCAAATGAAACCAAAGGAAGGAAAAGATATAACTAGGTGAGACAAGATAAGTCGAGACAAGACAGGGTGAGGCAAAAGAGGGAGGACAGATAAGGACAGAACATGCTAGACAAGATGAGGAACGACATACTGTACGTTAGGGCGAGGCATGGTAAGGTGATGCTAAGGTAAGACAAAAGTGAGTAAAACATCTTTTCCTGGTATTCATACCGATATTTACTGTCGATGATTATCAACCCGTTCACATGATGATAAAGGATCAATGCAAAGATCAACGTTGAAAAAAAAAATCAGAAATATTGCATATTGAAATACGCTTATGCCCTATGTACACACTAGAAAGCAATTGCCCATAATACCAAAAGAAAAATAATCTATTATTTACCAAAGCTCTGAGCTCCCTTCAACCTTGTTAAATACATTAATTCGCTGTCATCCTGTTTTAGCCATTCATTGCCATAATGTCTTTAGGATAAATTAATTTGCATGTTTAATATATTCCTCTGTACATGGTCCAGTAGAGCAATAGGTTCCGTGATGATATTATTGCAGCCTTACAGAGTTATCAGGTCATTACCTGATAGTGTCCCAACCTGATTACTTTGTCATTTTCTCTCCCTGCCTCTTTCTCACCCTACCAGTGCTGATATTTGATATTAAATGAAGTTGATTCCATTTTGTAGGAAAAGATTCTCCTTTCTCACAGAAACATAAATATCTACCTTACACCTGTACAATGAAAGGAGACTGCTGTTTTCCCACTCCACAGTCTGAATGCTGTCAGTATTGCTTCTTTTCTCCATGACCATGGCACGACCATAATCATGTGTTTATTATCTTAACCATGACGACGAAGTGCTTATTTTAAGCCAAACCTTGATCTTTTCCTAAACCTAACAAGCTGTGACCATTACACAACCTTTACTGTGCCTTTATTGTTGTTACCATGATGAAAAAAGTTCAGCACGCCTGCAGCTGGTTACGCTCCCATGGGTCGTGTCACAGTGTAAGGACAAACGACCTACATTATTGCTTAGGTTGGAGGACTTGTTAGGATTGGATGCTCTTTAACCCATGCCCTGTCAAAAGAGAGTGTCATTCAGGAAGAGTAAAACACTAATGCTTCACAATGAATAAAGAATGGTGGTTTGCTCTAGGACTTTGCACTCTTTAGAGGTTAATTCATTTTATGTGGAGTAGTCGCCGAAAATTTCCATAAAGATTGTCAGTCGACCACATCAAAATACATCCAAAAAGCAGTCAAGTCAAAGACAAATTGAACTTGCAGTCAATAAAACTTATGAAGCTTCTAGAATGAGACCACTAACATTACCTTCCCTCGCCCTTGGCTTACTACCCACTCATAATGCAAGGAGCATGCGGTTATCAGTGTCAGGTTTGATCTTGCAAACATACCTTTCACTTTTACCCCATAGAACATCCACTGAGAATCGACTGAACCCTGCAGGTGGAAGCTTGACCAGTCAGCCAACTGTCAGGGCTCATTTAGATGATGATGCGATTTGCCAGCTCTCAAAACTAGGGTAAAGTTATAAACAGTCACCAAAGCTATAGACTTAATCTGCTATTAGACTTTATGCAGCCCCCCCCCTCCCCCTTGCACCTTATACCACTGTGAATACATCAAAACCAAAAAGTGTTTTTAATTCATGAAGATCCCATCAAGCTGAGCAATCTTTGTCACTTAAGCTCTGTTTAATCCTTTGGATCCCTGGACTTCCAAGGTCACAGGTATTTTACTTAAGCCATGATGGCAGATAAAATGTAGCTGTATCCAACCAGCGTTTAAAGATTCACCTAACAGACCAATTCTTTATGGAATTATTTACCATTATTATTTCTTCCATCCTCAATTCACTGTAATGTTTCTTTTATTTTTCATGATTTCCTATATTTTATCATCTTAATTTTAGATATATTGCAATATTTTATGAAATCATATAACAAGCCAACCTTTTGTACCTATAGCAATCATTTTCCCTTGGTGCTTGAGTCATTTTGTCAGTTACTGGGGTGCCAGCATGCCTGCAGGAGATGCCATGTTGTGTTAAGGATTTTGCCTTTAGGAAACGATGTGAAACATGGTGTGACTTTATACATGTGTCTTTGTATATCATAGGTTGTGGCAGGTGGAGTACTTTGTTTGTGCAGCTGAGCCGTTGTCTGTACCAGATGAACACTGACTGATACATACTCTTTCTCCCTCCTCCTACCTGAATTTTTTTTTTTTTTTTGTCTCTACTTAATGAAGTGTCAACATTAATGATGTTCTTTTTTTCTAATTCTTCTGACTTGATGTGTCACTCCTCAATGCTCTTCTCTTGAAAGGTTACCTCAGGTTTACCACTGCAATAAATTTACCCCGTCAGTGTGCACATGTGGACATGTGTCTCTGTGATTGTGTGCACCCTTCTCTTGCTCCTTATTTGCTGATTAAGCAAGAAAGTTTTGCAGTGTTTGCTTGTCGGATGATCCATGCGTCAGAGCTGTTCTGCCCTGGTAAGTCCTCCTAGTGGACGCATGGCTTATTTTAGAATATAGGTCAAACCAAATATTCAAATATGTTTACGGTTAAGGGGATGGCAATTTTATCAGCATTTTTTTCAGGCAGAATGAGTTAGTATGTTGCTGAAAAGACAGCTGATGTTTATATAACAGCTTGCAAGATATCAAATGTACCTGTAAAACACACATAGTCTGCACCTACACCCCAATCATTCATAGGTCTAATGATACTTTAGTTTGGTGTGCAAACCTTGCTGATAACCCTTAATCAGGACATACATGTATGACATAGATTCATTGAACATACAGATAGGTGACCAATTCAATACACACCAAAAAAACAGCATAAAGGGTCTTAATAAAGTGTTAGGCCACCATTAGCTTCCAGAACAGCTTCTTTATCTGGCAATTAACACAGCTAAACAGTTGAATTAAACAGTTAAATTTTGTTTGTCCCTAATACAAATGCCAGGTAACCGAAGCCAGACACTGTCCGACCTAGAGTTATGAAATCAGGTAGGATGATTCAACATGACCCAGTTAGATTGACCTCAAACTCATCTCTTAACCCATCAGACTGTGACGATTATGAGAAGGTTAAGAAACTCAAAAGCAAGGCTTCGAAGATGTGGGCCAGAGCCTGCTGTTGTAAAATGATATAATGCAGGGACACATGGGAATCTGTCCAATTTTTCTTTTAAAACTCAAATTTGAGGCATTTTTTTAAGCCTTTACAACCCAGTTTTAGCAATCCTCATCAAAAAAATCCATAAAATATCCCCTCTCTACTGGTATAATTTCAAAAAATGCCCAGATTTTCTTACATAAGTGTGTACTGTAACTAAATAACAATGTACTTGTAACTAAATAACACAGTCATAATATTGTGCAGGTGTAATGAGGTTCTTGGACTTCCGCAGGGTGATTGATATCCAAGCCATGTGATGTCAAACATCTACTAGTACAAATTTTCAGGAAAGCAATTTCAGCCCACAAATCTAAGCTTTTCTTTTTTCATTTTTCTCTTCCTGCATCTCGCTATATGCCTCTTTCTTTCTCTCTTCCAGATGCTTGTTCCAGTCTTCTGCTAATGAAGGTGCTAACAACCTAAATGTCTCTAATGCCTTTCTGCACCCCAGACAAGTGATCTGGGCCATTATTGACTTAGCATACACACAGCAATCCCAGTGATGTAAGGAAAACGTAATTGAAAATGAAATAGTCTGCAGAGTGATTGAGAGCACCTCAGCTCTCAAACAGACATCTGAACTTGTGAGGGCATGCGCCCGCACATGAACACACACACACACACACATGCAGACACTCTGTAGTAATGGAGACAATGTATTTGTAATGGCACCATCCAGACTGAGAAGGTAATTGTGATGTATTAGCATGCCGAGGCTGAGATTAGATTACAGACGACAGGGTACTCCAGCGTGCGTGTGTGTTTGTGTATGTGTGTCACTTTGCGGCCTCCTGCACCTCTGATTGGCCTCCTGTGGAAAAAAAAGGTATTGACTCTTTTTGCTTTTATTCTAAACTATGATTAATCTAGCAGTCTAATGCTGAGTCACTCCTCGGTTAGGGAGTCTCGAAGGGTTTCAGACCTGTGTACAAATTGGGCTACACTGCGAACTGTTGTGCATGGCTCAGTCTGTTTAGGATCTCTGCCTGCAGGGAGCAGTAAAAGCCAGAAGAAAGGGTACAGGTAACTGAGAAGGCTCATGTGATATGTTCCCTTTTGCTGCTTAAGTACAAAAGAATCTTGTTGCCTTTTCCTATAATTCCTAGCATAACTGAATGGGATTGCAAGATAAATACATGATATGTCAGAGGTTATAATATATGTATTCACAATACTTAGTCAAGAAAATAACCAGCATTGCAGACTCCAATTGAAATAAGATGTTATTTTTTTTTTTTTTGTTTTCCTCAACAAATCCAAGTGTATGTAAGGATTTTTTTTTGTTGTTTGCAATCTTGAATTTGCCTTTATTATTGTTGAATAAGACTAACTTTAACTAACTTTAAATATCTAAAATATTCTAACTTAATCCAAGGCATCCTGACAACGACATCAATAAATCAATAAATAAGCTTAGGAACATTGTATGAATCCCCAGTATTCAAAACAAAACTTGATTGTGCAACCACTGTTGAGGAAAAACAAGAAAATCTATTTCCATGGTTGCGATTCTTGGCTGCTTTGAGATAGTGGCAAATGATGTAGTTGATCTTATGGTATCAATATTGTCTGTTTTCAGCAACATGTTATTAATTCTGTTTCTTGCCACTGCACAATACTAGAGCTTGACTTATTCTGCCTAAAGCCGGCAACAAGGGGAGATGGAAGAGTAACTGACATTAGACTCTGAAAATAATTGCAGCTCTGATTTCCGAGGTGAAAGCATTTTTCAGCGCTAGCTAATACTTGACAGTGAATCGGCATAAATTAGACAGGAGATGTGAACTTCTGCTCCTGTTTCTTATTTCTTATCCTTCCTTTTCTTCAGTCCCCCCCCCCTCCTGGGCCCGGTGAGAGGTAGTCTCTCCTCTTAGGTATCTGTCTACCATTCATAATTGGCCTGCCATTAGAGCTGAGGGAAGCAGGTTGTGCTGGCAGTGAGGGAACAGCTTGCTAAAATGGGTTGTTATTGGATGAATGAATTTCGTTTTTAAGTGACAAAAAGTGGAAGGTGTGCAACTACGTAGGGGGGTTTATACAAGCTCATATGCTCTCATTTACAAAATAAAATGACGGAAACATCATAGAGAGGCCAAACAATTACATGTTTTGTTACAAAGAGGTACAAAGCAATTGTGTATTGAGGTTATCAAACCAATAACAGATACTCAAAAGTCCACGTAATGCCCACACATACTCATGGGTGCACACACTATCCACATGTGATGTAAGTATTTGATATAGTCAAAATTCGCTTTATTAGTATTTATGCATAGCATTAAATGAAACTTCAATATGTGTGATTTAAAACCCAGAGATTTTTGCATAATTCACCAAAAGGGTACTAAATTATACAACACTATACTGAAATTGCCAGAACAGCATTTCCCTCTTGTTTATCCCTGGAGGAGTGGTGAGCCTTTTCAGGTTGAACACATAAGTCTTTCAAGCTAATATGCTGGCACACCGGCTGCTACTTATCATTGAACCATGCAACCAACCCAGACTGAATGATAACACAGTCTTACTTAGCCAGGCCAGAAACCTCTGATACGGGGGAATAGACCTTTTCCACAGCAGATATTTTGACTTGTCAAAATGACCTGTCAACAGGAAAAACACAGCTGAAACAAATTTCATCAGGGTTTGCTCAGTTACATCTGACTGGGACACTCTCCCAGTAAGCAAATACAGAATGCACAATACCAGGACCCTGGAACTAGCTCACCTGAATGGAACGCAGCCATTTTTAATTTGATTTGAATTTTTGAATTTTTTTTTTTTGTTAAATTCTAACAATAGGAATTACACCTGTGCTTTTTCTGTTATGACCTGCCGAAAATATTTGCCGTGAAAAACTTGTATGAGGGTTTGCATCTTCAAGGGCTCATTTCTACAGGAACCTCTCTCACGTCGGTGAATAAGTGAGGGTGTAAAAGGGCATATGCTGCTGGCATTTAGTTACCTTGTGAGATACGGACAGTGAATGAAGAAAAAGAGAGACCAAGTTGTTGGTCGTCACAGATTCATAATTCAAAAAATTATTTAAAAAATTAAGATCACTCCCAACTAACAGAAAATTATTGGTTTTGTAGACAAAATGATTATTTGATTAATTCATAAAGGAAAATAATCCATTTTTCCAGCCCTGTCATCATGTCCTTTTTTATTTCTGACAAGTAATATCAATTCTTGATGGCTAATCATATACAAGGAAAAATATTTCATATTTTCCCCTTTTCTCTCATGCACACTGGATTTGTTTCATCTGATACAGTGTCAGACTGAGACAGTGACTAAGCACACTACTTATTCAGAGAGAGCTAGGAATTCTTAACAGGATAATGAAGTCACAGCAGGGGGTTTGCTGCTTAGTGATCTTTAAGTTTTTTTTAACTTCTTTTTATAGCCTTAAAAACTTTAACATTTTTGATTATTAAGTATTGTCTCGCTGAACAGATTATGCACTACACTTGAAAGTAAATGCTCAGATCACTGTAAGTTCTCAGCTACTTAAAAAAAGATGTAAGATACGTAATTGCCAGTAAAATCATCTAAGTCTCCCATCTTCATTAGCTTTTGATTGGCTGCTGCATTTCTACTTAGCTTTATGGGTGTTGGTTTAATTATTATGGATAGACCTCCATTATACTACAGAAAACAAAGGAGATGTGCTAATTAGACAGTGTGTCTCCTTTTGTGTATTGTTGATGTTGTTGTCAGCACATAAAAGGAGCTGTACAAATATGAAGTTTTCTCTCATTTGCATAGCTCATAGGCCTTTTCATAGTCAAGGGTACTGATGCATACCAAGCAATCAATGAAAGGAAACAAGAGCATTATTGTTTTATAGCTTCTACGATGTAATATCCTTTATTTCATGTAGAAGGGAGTTGGATATTGAATAAAGCCCTTTTCAAGTTTCCACTAGACTCCTTTCACCTCTCCCTCATGCATCCCTGCATTATATGAATCCTACTTTGTCTATGTACTTATATTCAATTCAGTCTAGTCAATATGAAAATGATCAATCCAGGATAATGTGCTGCATTCTGACAGTAGGCATTGCCAGACGTCCATAATTCATTCTACCATAAGGAGACGCCCAGCAGGGCTTTCTCAGCTTGATGGCTCCCTGCTCCCTTTCCTGCCCATCTGTTTTCATGGATAAATCCTCCCCTGCCAGGCTCTGTTACCACAAGAAATTCATAAAGAGATGACCCACACATATGGCCACCTCATTTGATGGCAATCATAACTGCTCTGAGCATGCAGAAGTTGTGGATCTTTGCTCACTGCATCATGCCGAGGTGATTAGTTCTATCACGATGACTGCACTTGCTCTTGGCGTGGACATAAGCTATGATTTGTAGATATAAGCTACAGTTTGTCTTACAGATGTACACCAATGTCAATACTTTTCTCCTTGCCTCAGTGTCCTAAATTCAACGAAAAGGATTGTGTGGAACACCCAGACCAGGTCTGCCCATTTGTCAAATCTCAGATCACATCTTACACACAACTGAGGACAAAGCTTGAAGCAACAATGGATTACAATCTAATCTAGTATGTAAAAGAATTGACGCATTGGTATAATACATAGAGACACAAACATCCAACATTTAAGAACTAAGATATATTTTCTATAATGAAATAAAAAATATGTTTGTAATTAAGACAAAACTTGAAGGTTTTGCATATCTCCCGAGTGAGGAAGATAGTTTTAGCTCCACATTTCTAACTTTACATTATATAACTATCTTTCCTCTATAAAATTAGTTGGCAGGGTTGAGACTTTGCAAAGCGCCTATTTCTCTTTACCATAGAGGTTGGTTGCACTATTTTTCAAACCACGTGTCTTGTTTGTGTCTCTGCAGAGACTGGGTTAGATTTGACCTTGAAGCCATGCACATGTTTCTGGAGGCCTTTCCTTTGACCCTGGTTCCTCTTTGTGTTTCACAAAGAAGGGAGGCTGAATTGAAATTATTGAAACACAGTACCTTAAAGGTTTAGAAACGTGTAAGGACATGAGCGGACTTCATGTCTATTCATCGAAAAACGAGATGCACTGAAATAAGTTTTCATATTGCTGCTTATTTTATGGCTGATGCCTGTTTAGTACTCAGATTTTTTAGGTACTAGCAGGTCCTGCAACACAAGAACCTGGTCAACTTAAGCCTCTCTGTGAGGCCAAATTTTATAATATGTTGTATTCTAAATTACAAGTTGGAATTTGATAGCTTAGCCACCAAATTCAAAGACATGGTATTATAAAATATACATAGCCTCATCTTTCTTTCTAAGGATTCATACTTGGATTGTACTCTTGGCTGTGCTTTTAGCAAAGATGTCTGGAAAAAGGTTGGTAAAAGCAAAAAAAAAAAAAAAAAAAATCATGCAATCCTTTGATCAAAAGCACAATATTAGATAATACCAGGGACATGGGGGCACAGGAGATCAGAGGCCTCAGTGGTTTTGCATGAACTTAGCACCCTAAAGAAACATTTAGGTGAGTAAAGTCAAGTATTTGTTCAGCTTTCTTTCTGCTGTTGCATCCGCACCCTCTTAGGTCTAATTTGGTTTTTGCAACTGTACTCTTACACAAAAAAACTTGCCATGCATCCAGCGATGGTAACAAGCAACACTCACTTCTTTGATTATTGGGCTGACGTGGCTGTTGTAGTTAGAAGTTTTACATGTCCAATGGAAAAAACTACTTAACGACAAAATCAGTGACACTGAACTGAGTTACCTGAGGTGACTGATGATGCATCATACATCCCCGAGAAGAATGTGCATAATTTCTGGGCAGGGCCATAATTCCCTTTTTCTCATATTTTTGTCTTCTTATCTCAGCTATATTTCTCAATCCTTGCTTACTTAGAGTAGCTGTCATCACTAGTAGTTTGTAGGCCTTTCTATCAGGAGACTAATTACCTGGGCCTCTCAGGCACCTCTTCCATGCATCAAATGTAGCTGGCCCCCTTGCATGCACCAGAGAGTTACACATCAATTTAGATGTGAAGAATTTCCTTCACACTTACAATGCTGCCAGTGTAGAATTGACCTTGCGGGTGTGACAGTAGCTCAATCACACTGTCTTAGCCTCTTTCCTCTGCTTCCCCCCGCAGCCTGACAGTAAAATAGGAATGGAAGCTCTCCCCTCAACGCACCCAAAATCCTTAAGAGCCATGTCAGTTGCTCCTTCTGTCATCACTCTCAAAAGTGTGAGTGTGTGTGTGTGTTTCGATGTAGGAAATTCTTTCAGTGATTAAGAGAACAACGTCTAAGACTCAGGCGTCACTGTGCGATTATGTGCTACTCTGCCACGTCTGCTCATGTGTTTCCCACTGCCATATAATCTGTCAGGTCTGTGTGGCACAAGTCAACTATACTTAGGTTCTGGATGCAACAGCGGCTGTAGACTGTGATTGATTGATCTGTCCTTAATATGACAGCCATTATGTTTAGTCTGACAGTTCAGTATTAAAAGGTTACAATGGATGTACTAGCGTCTGAAGCAGCAGAGTTCTCTTCTCTTCTCTTCTCTTCTCTTCTCTTCTCTTCTCTTCTCTTCTCTTCTCTTCTCTTCTCTTCTCTTCTCTTCTCTTCTCACAGTGTATGTTGTTATATCCATGGTTGCATCTGGCAGATGTTACAGTATTTTCCTGACAGTTTCTGCTTTTTGCGGAGGATCCGTATGACTCAACGTATTTTATGTCACATTGTGAAGAAAATACATATTCGGTATTTGCACCCCTGACACAAACAGAGGAATGGGCAGGAGGTGTTGTAGGTGTTGCAGTGGCAGTCAGTAGGTAACTTTCTGTCCTCTTCTTCCATTTGATAATACTTGAAGAAGAAGCAGTTAGACAGACTTTAGAGTGACTAAGCTTGATTTACACAGGAGTCAGCCAGAGGTTATTGGTGTTTAATCTTTCAGCTGCAAGAGAAATGTCAAGCAATAACTAGCTAGGTCTATCATTCTCTCTAAGGGGAAGCTGCAATGTGCATGGAGCCTGCTGTGAAGTGTATAGCATGTGTGTGTGTGTATGTTTGTGTAGTTCTGTGGGTGTGTGTGAGATACATGCACTAAAGGCCTAATGGAGGGGAGACAATTGTTGCCAAAGTATTTTAGGTAATTAGAATCCATCTGTAACTTAATTATTTATAAGACAAGGAACTGGCATTTTAAGAAAGCAAATATTACGATGCAAGTCTGGCTGAGAGTATAAAAAATGCCTGCTGCCAAACTATAAAAAGCGATTTCGCCAAATTCTATGAAAAAAAAAAATTGTAACTATGATGTATGTTCATGTGCTGATCTAATATAGAAATACTGCGAGAGTAGTTGTCACTGATCTGATGTAGAACATACTATGTGTATGTGCATATTGTGCACTGGTGTGAGCTATAGTGCTTAAAATATCATTTTAGACCCCTTCTACTGAGAAAGTCATTGTCAAGGACAAAAACCAGGACAATTGCCTCATCTGTCAACAAGCCAAAACAGCACAAGCTAAAAGCTTGACTCAAGTCTTTTTTTAATAGAAAAAAAAAGTTGAAAAATGCCCTCTTTGTATGCAAGCACAGGAAAAACTACTATTTCAATATAAAAATTAAGCAGCTTTCAAGATAGATTAAAAGTTTTGATACTTTTCCAGTGAGGACAATTAGCCCTGATACTGATGAGACCTGACCCCGACTGGTGTTAATTGAAGTTGTTTTATCCATTCCTCTCCCATCAGCCACGCTATCTGCTGAAAAAAACTACTGGCGCAAAGCCCAACCATAGCATAAATTTCGTCTGTTGAAAAACCAATTAAGAGAAATCTCAGTGGTCCCTCTAATTGTCATTGGTGTTTCAGGGGAAGGCCACCAGATTTGCTCTCTGATGAATTTGTGTTTTAGGGTAATTGTCTGAATTCTGTGATTTCCACACAGCCTTGGGATGCTGCCACCTTGGCAATGCTTCATACGTGGTTGAGTAATCTAGCTTGTGTTCCAGCTGTCATGATGGTTAATGTGCTTTTGTTAACATACCTGCTGTAACACACCGAATTTAAAATTAATGTTGCTGTCCAGAAGACGGAAACTGAGAAAGAGGGACAGGAAAGTACAAATTGCTGACTTAACATACATTATATGGGATTTACTGAAAAAATGAGCCAACCTATAAAACGCAACGCTACATTACAATGTATTTATCAAGCATGTCATCATCAACAGGAAATACATGATATCTCAGTTGCTGTTTTCCTTATTATCCACGTTAAATAATATTGCAGCAAGGCTGAGTCATTTACATTACTGTGCATGTGTGAAATTTATTCTGTTCCAAGGCAGATGCAGAAGCAGCTGTTTTGAGGACCTCAGAGGTCTTCAGATGAAATTGAAAAACACTGGAGAGAAGGAGGGAGCTTTGACAGCAGTTGGCGGTGAAAGAGAACACAAAGCCAGGTGACAGAGGAGATAGAGATGAAAAGACGAGTGACCACCTCAGTTACGTATGAAAACAGCAACATTTCAGATCCAAGAGAAGATGGAAAATGGTTGGCAGCAAGTCAGCTTGAATTAATCACTCCACAAGCTGAAAAAGCGATGTCAAGAGTGTGCGTATCTGTCACTAAGGCTATCACTGCAGCATCGTTTCGTGCTATCATTCAGTAATTTTACAGAAGAACACATTTTGGTGTATAAATTAAGAGCAAGATGCAATCAGATATTTCTGAATATCTCTCTCTCACTTTTTTTTTTTTTTTAAAACACCGATGATAGTGAGTCACATCTTACCTACTAAATTTTGGCAAAACTCCCAAATTGCATCACTTATGCCATCACAATAAAACTGGTTAATATACCGACCATTTTGAGTGTTTTTCCTCAGCAGACACGGAGTGTTTCTGCTTCTCACTTGAAGAGTACTTAGCTATGTTCTTTACAAGGTCAACCGGTGAGTAAGGTGACAACTTCAGAGAAATGAGAGAACGATAATGTTTATTGAGAGTCACTTGAGATAATGCTTTGTAGTGTAATACTCCTACGACAAATGAAACTTCTGAAAGTACTTAGAAATGTACAGGTCAGAAGGGTATCTTGAGTGATTATGGACATTTATAAAGTTTCTACTTAATATTTGGCCTTTATTCAGCTAAAAGCAGTGTAAAATTTGTAAGATCACTAAAGGTATAGTTAGAATCAAAGGTCCGTCTGGGCAGTGTTAGTTCCACCAGTTGCAGTATAAACAAAAAAGAGGTTTTTTTTTTTTTTTTTTTTTTGTTTAGCTCAGTGGCTCCCATTTTACTACAAAACTGTCCCCTGGCCCAAATAAAAGGCACATCTGTCCGCAGAGGATCTTTTTAACAGCGTCACTAATTCCTGCAGTTCCCTTGCCTCTCTAAACGGGTGCTAGCAGACTGCTTCTGGCTGGCACTGGCAACAGCAGGGACTCCAGAAATAATTGGGATGCCATTAAACTGCCCTCACCAGTTGCTGTTAATAAAGCTCTGTTCAACAAAATACCCCAAAGACATTGTCTATTGGATAATTTATACCTCTACTCTCACATAAACAAGTTACCTTTAAATAAGTAATGGGGCCCTAATTAGCTTCAGAACGTCACTCTTGTTTTTTTTTTCGTAAGCAAGGCTGCTTGCTTTGAGGGTTATGATGCATAATAGAGAAAGAAAGAGCGAATGATAGAGACAGAGCTTGACTGACATAGAAATCATCACAGTTAATGAGCATAACATTATATAATTTATCTGATTCATCAGAGAACAAGAGGTTCCATTTGCTCATCAGATTATTCCGAATAATTGTTTGTAACTGAGGTTTTCTGAAGTGTGCTGCTTAAATTTAACGCATTCTTCAATATCCTAAATGTAGCTGCAGGTGAAAGGCCAAAGTAAAATGTGTGTCTACACAAACTGCTGGGGAAACAGCATTGTGAGGAATTACATAACCCTATGATCAGACTGGAGAAAATAAGGAGATGAAATAATCAGATGTATCAGGCTTCAATTGTTAGAGTTCATCTAGTCTAACATCTGCATATTTCAATTTGAAAGACAAATAGAGCTTCAGCTTTTAGATTAGTGTTGAAATTACTGCTCATTTACATCATTTGAGATTTTCTTTGTCTCTCGTCACTCTGTTTTATAAGACCTCCTGGCACAGCCTTCAATCACATTTGAGTGGAAAATGGACAAATGCCAAATATAGGATGAATTGTTGCCAGGATCTGTTATCCCTGCAGGACCCATTGTTTTTGAACTCACACTTGCTTGTTTTGAATGATTTCCTTCGTGGTTTCTGCTGGGAATCGCTGCTCTTGCTGCTTTTACCACTGTGCTACATACAAACTGATAAAATGAATTTCCTTGATACCTCTTCAGCAGAAGGGATCATGGACATTTCTGCGGGGTAACTGAGGGGTGGTATATTTGTGTGAGAATTATTGGTATAGAGCTGCTAATGGATCTGGGGGTTCAGGGCTTTGCTCAAGGGTGCTGCTGCATCTACAGCTGAAATCCAAAAAGTGATAAGTACCTAGGACTGCAACAAACAAGTTTCTTGAACGATTAATCTTCGTTCGTAAGGTAATCGTTTAAACCAGTAAATGTCAGTGAACTATATCGGTGGAATATATTGATCACATTTTCTCTGAGAGCATAGTAACATTCAAATGTGTTGTTTGCCCAACCAGCAGTCAAAAATGAACAGTAAATCATCACGTTTGAGAAGCTAGAATCGGCACATTTGGCCGTTTTCCTTGATAAATTCTGTAAACGAGTAACGGATTATCAGACTTAACAGAGATGAATTGTTTTAGTGCTAAAAGTAACCCTTTAGTCTCCAACTTCCTCCAGCTTCCAGCTTAAACACACCGTAAATACTTGTGCACCATACTCCACATTAAGTAGCTCATAGTACACTGGGGATTTAAGCAAGTGCACCTGTTAATCCATTAATGTAAACGAGTAACGGATTATCAGACTTAACAGAGATGAATTGTTTTAGTGCTAAAAGTAACCCTTTAGTCTCCAACTTCCTCCAGCTTCCAGCTTAAACACACCGTAAATACTTGTGCACCATACTCCACATTGAGTAGCTCATAGTACACTGGGGATTTAAGCAAGTGCACCTGTTAATCCATTAATTCTTTTTTTTTTTTTTTTTCAGAGCCCTCATGAATTCACTTTTCCTTTCACATGAATCATATCTGGTGTCCATACTATTGTTACATCCACTGGAATCCAGCATGGAGAATGACACAAGCTCCCTGGCCATGTGCATTTTTCTACACGCGGTCCCAACCTCATTGCGCACATGAGGACAGATACATTGACATTAACACTTCCCTCGTGCATGCTTAACACTCGCATACGCTACCCAGGGACCCCGCCCACGAGCACTCTAACACAATGCTCGTACACTGGGGAGCCGTTAATTCACCCGCTGACAAGGGAACCCCCTTTTGACAACAGAGAAATCGGACATGTCACATAATCCCACCAACACCACTAGGCAGGAGTTTCAGAGAAAAAAAATTCCTTATGTATCTGAATCATAGTAGACTCCATGCGTATTAGCTTGTCAGCCTTTTAGTTTGTGGATATGCCTGTGGACTTGGGATAGACTGGCTGCTGCAGTTTGGTTAAGTGCCTGTTAACGTTAAAGGTTTATCATTTTGATTTTGATGTTTTCAATCATCTTCAGGTTATTTCTTATTTCTGTTACTGTTAGGATACAACATACATTTTAAATTGGTAGACTTTTTTTTTTTTTAAATTCACTGTAAAAAGACCCACATGGCATCAGCACAGTTATTACACTAAGTTAACTTGTGAAATCCAGAATTTTTTTTAACTTATCAGCTTTATGTGGCCTGCAGGTTAATATTATCTAAAGATAATTATGTATATTGTTTTACCATTGATATAGGCATAGAGTTGACTATTTGTGAAATTTCAAAATACGATACTATTTTTAAGTTTCAAAACTTAATATTTTGCCATCTTGAGTGGTACTGACAAATGAAATATTAGGAACTGGCCCATGGACTGAGAGAGAGATTAATACATGTATAGAGAGGGAACATACCCAGTAATTATTATTAGTTATTAAATCTATAACCCAGAAGGATGTTTTAAAATTCTTTGTTTTGTTTTACGTACATTTTTTTTCTGAGCATGTCACATATTACCTAGTGTATACATGTGCCACAGACATACACTTATGCTCATTATTCCACAAAGATGAATGTACCCTATGTTTAATGTATTATATGCATCACATGTATGTTAGTAAATTCAGTGGGACCATGACCTCGTTTAGTGCAGTTATCAGTGCAAATACATGCACATCACATCTATACTGTATAGATTTCACACAGAAGAAGTGAATTGTGTACAAGTCACATGGCGTCCTTTCAGGTAAAATCTAATAAGGACATTTATGTAGATCTTGCACTAATGGATAACAAACTACTACATTTTATATTGTTTACGGAGCAGACAGGCCACTACCACAGTGTAAAATCTTGAGGAAACTTAATTTTTGGACTGACACTTTTGCCTTACTCTCAGTGATACTGAAATAAGCAGACAGACCAGTCCAATTATGTTTTTAAGAAGCTCGGACAGGATAGTACTTTTTGCTGCAATGTGGATATGTATGATGCGTATCTATTACATGTAAGAGATAGTATTTTCATATGTTACATATGGACAACTTGGCTTTACCCACTAACTTGCTAAAGGTAAAGACTTTCATATGGTCTGGGGTCCAGGAGAGATTGATCCATCCACCCTTCCTTACCTCTTAGGTAACACCACTCAACCCTTGAATCCCTAAAAATCATACTGAACTAAGCAGGTAGCTTCTTTTTAGGGTAGTATTTGCTGTTTTTCTTCCTTACTTTCGCGCTCCGTTAATTGCTTCCTAAGCTCTGTCAAAATCTTTGCCTCAGGTTTGATCTTGATAAGTCATTGTAATTGGTCCAAAACAAAAACAAAGAGTTGCACATCTCCTCAAGAGATTTTCCCAAAACAATATTGAACGCAACAAACGGCTTTGGTTAAATGCTCTGCTTGGATTGGCACAGCAAATGTGCTCAGAGAGGTAAATAGTTTCATTCAACTCTTCCGTTCAGCACCATTTCGGTGGCTGAGTTGAATCTTGAGCGAAGTAGCACAATAGGAAGATTTTTTTGGTAACTCCATTGGAAAATCTGTCTTTGCTCCACCATCATGAAACCATTCTGCAACACACGGAAAAAGACAGAAATAATTTCCAAAGCATCAGCTTCACTGAACCACTAGCACATATTGGTCTGAATTTCCCCCTTTTGATCCCTCCAAATGTATTTCTCTTTAGAGCTCAAAGAAACCCATTCAATTCTGTCCTAAGTCACAAAGAGTTGAATGGGCACAATTATGTGTGCCATTTGAAAGGCCAGGGAGAAGGCTGCAGGAGCACTGGGGCAGCAGTGACAGGAAAAGCAAAATAGGATGGCAGGGAACTTAGGCTTAAGTGCCCTCCAACTTATGAAATGAGATGAAGCAAGGCCAGCAAGGGAGTTGGTGGGCCTGTAAAATGTTGATCCAGCAGAGAATAACAAACAAATATCTGACACAGGTTTTATGCATCTATGAGCAACTTAACACGTTTTTTCAATTGGCCATCAATTTTACAAATATGATTTTCTTTGCTGATCTGTGTGTGTGTGAGTATGTGTGTGGAGAGAGATATATATAGATATAATGGCCAAATGGCTTCTATCTAGTGCTTATTCTTCCTGTTGCATAGTGGATTTTAGTGTCTTTGGTCAAACAGTTTCTCTTTGGTTAAACTGAAGATGATAAACAACTTGGGAGTGATTTTCAGTTGGCCTTGTTCCGCCATCTGCTAGAATTATAGCTGCTAAAAGCTTTAGGTCCATTTCTGCTTCTTGTTCAGCACCATAAACTCATTACAGTATGCTATAAAAAAAAAGCACAGTATGTTTCTGACAGAATCTAACCTGGTTGAACACAAATTACACTACCATTGGCACTAGCACTATCTTGCTAGAAAGTGAACTGTACCCAACAACTTTATACCTAGAAGTTTACTGAAGCTGATTACGATTACTATTTTTTTTTTCCTTTTGTTGTTTTTTGTTTTGTTCAACTTTCTGTTCTTTTCTTTACTGAAAGACAAAAAAGACCCAAGAGTGATGCAAGGAATTAAAAAAACAGTGAAGGTGAAAGGTGAGTTAAGAGGTTACCCATTATTTGTGACATCTTTCTCCCTCACCACAGCCTCATAAATTTAATTACAGAGGTCTCTACACAGTCAAATAATGTGATTGTTTACGCCAGGTGATAGCATGAGGCTTAGGGGAAAATGAAATATTGCCTACTTTCAGTCCGATGTAATGGGTCATAACTGTGAGGCTCCAACACTGCACCGGGGTGATTCACTGCCAACATAGATTAAAGGAATGAGAGAGCTTTATTTAGACTTTATTGGGCATAAATAAAGTTGTCCGTGTTCTAAACTGTGATGCTTTCTCATTATGACCTCCATCAGTGTTGACTTTGTGGAGGTATATTTGTTGGTGGAGCGTGCACCTACCTGGTCTTGCACTGACCCCAAAGTATGTCTGTGAACATCAGCGTAGGCTACATATATATTATGAAGGTGGAGCAGCGACAGTGACATTTTCACATTAGCTCCCTCATTCAGACAGACTGATGCAAAATCAACATTGACACTATTCAGCAGCAGTGAAACTAGTGATTAACTTTGCTTTGTACAATCTGCATTATTATATCCTACTATCATTACATCCCCTTCTTGCCTACTTCTCCATCTGCCTGTTGGATATTTTGGATTATTGCAGAGTCAGTTTTAGGGGGAAAATTGACAACTGCATTACCCAAAACCGGGGAAATAATCTTGTATACAATATGTGAAGTATGACTTAGTTGGATCTATATATGTATGTGTTTTTACACACACACACACACACACTCTATCTAAATATAGATAAGCATTTCAGGTAGCTGACTGCGAAACGGTGCAGACAGAAGGATAAACAATTTATCAAACCCTACATAAACTCCATATATGATAGATAACGGCAAAGAAATGCCATGCTGCACCTAAAGTGTCAGCAGAGTTACCGGCACATCTTTGATTATATATCTGTAATCCTCAGAATGTTGATATGACTTTACCTGATGGAAATGTGTGATGATTCACTTTATTTTGTTTAATTTTTGGAATTTAATTTAAAGGTGTGCAACTTTTAAGAGAAAACAAATGAATGACAAAACTTAAGAGGTTTATAGCCTCATCCAGCAAAATTATGTCTTTGCGATTCATATAGTATAGAATTAACACTAATATCCCACCCCCTCCTTCACAGTAACTGCATTCAGATGTTGAGTACTGTTATGCAGAGAATTGCCATGCAGGTTAGATAAACAAGTAAGGGATTAAACCTTAAGAGAGTAGAGCAACAGGCAGCTACTCTCTGCAGAGGAAACTTGATAATTGCCGAACTCCTTCACCTTCAATCTTCTCTTGCCAGTAAGGGAAAGAAATGCAGAGAGAGACAGAGAAGGAAAGTGTGTCATGTGATCAGTTCAAGGAGCCTAGTGCAGCTTAAAGTGATCATAAGAAGACTGGAAAGAAGAATAATTGAGTCAA
This sequence comes from Istiophorus platypterus, assembly GCA_016859345.1. Taxonomy (NCBI): domain Eukaryota; kingdom Metazoa; phylum Chordata; class Actinopteri; order Istiophoriformes; family Istiophoridae; genus Istiophorus; species Istiophorus platypterus. The sequence continues at coordinate 15,356,221 of CM029129.1, read as the reverse complement.
GCGCCTCATAAGTTTTGCGCATGAAGAGATATTTGGAGTGGCATCAATAGAGGAAACTATCTGGATGGGAATCTGGTTTCGCTGTTTTTTTTCCCACTCCAAGTCTTAAAAGCCTGCATTATCCAATAAAAATCATGTTTACATTTTTTTTCAACCAGATAAATGTTTGAGGATTTATGAGGGGGTCCATATATATGTTGCATCATGATCCTTGGCAAGATTGACTCAATGTGATAGTCTTGCTCAACCAATTTATACTGTAGATATTTGCATAACAGTTGAGGTCATTTTGCAGCAAAAATACAGTTCACAGTTAGCTGACTGTGACATAGATGATATGTCCGTGCAGGACTGAAAAATGTACCAATTCATCACACATGGGTAAACATCAAATTAGTCATTGTATGAACAGATTGATTAATTTATCAAGAAAATAAAAATGCTGCATGTTCTTTCCAAAACCTCTGTGCCACATAACAAACTTAAATTATGATTTAATACAAGCTGCGAAGCACCTTACTGAAAATTGTGATGTTTTACATGACTTGATGTCCATTGATCAGAAATGATCTTAAAGCCTTTCAGTCTTTACACTGCTAAACAATCCATAAATATGAACACACTGTAAGACTGAACCGTCTTACATAAAATTAGATTTATTTTACTTGCATTCCTCTGCATGAAATCCATCACTAATTCACTTTCCACATAAGAGACCCCAAAGGTTTTCCTATTCATCTCAGTCCTAAGGTAATTCTACAAGAATATCAACTTGAAAAATTAGCCTTCTGCTTTACAATTTGACTTACCAGTTATAAATTTAAGAACTCATTCGGTGAGGAACATATGTTGGCGTGCTCGAAGTTAAGCGTAGCTTACAGGCTAGCTGATTAATTTCCTCTTCTATGCTGCCTATTGATACTGTGTTTTTGTAAAGGAGCCATATACGGTTCCCCTCCAGTTAGGTATCTGAGACACAAAAATATAGAAACATTGTCGTGAAAAGCTTATAGCATGTAGTAAAAAAAAAAAAAAGTCCAGTTATTTTTGTTTGGGCAGGCACATCACTCAGGCTACAGGCCCTGACCCACCAGGGCTGGTTAGTTGTATGCTGGGAGTGCTGAGAGACCACTCAGTCTGCCTCAAAGAACAGCATAACATGTTGTCCAAAAGCATCCACAATATATTGCACTATAATTGCAGAGTCCATGGTTTTATCCTAACTACTACGTATTGGAGAACAAGTATCAGTAGGAAGAGGGTTTGGTAGAGTGGAGTTTGGGTTTGATACTGAAAGATCCAGACCAGGATAATTAATCTTATAGAAGTGGTGGCAGATTGATTAGCCAAAATAAATTACAGGTGATATGGAACCTGGTTGTTGCAATGAACCATAATGTCTGCATTATTTCATTTAGTTCCGCTTAATGTACCAGCGCTTCGGCGCCTTCACATTACCTGGCATGGAAAATTAATTGAAGCCTCTCCCAGACTCATACATCATGGTTTGAATATGTTATTCTGGTGTGGAAGTCAGAATTTTGTAACTTTACAGGCAGAATGAAGCACTTTAGAGGTTCTAGCCTAACCCTCACCTTGTGGTAAAGCATTACTCCTTGTTTTCAGAGAGTAAAGCTTCATCTTGTGCATGCATGATACGGTGTCATTTTGCCATACCAGTGTGTTTCCATACCAGTACCAGTTCCATCTACACCCAGCATGTTTCCAAGCTATTTAACTTCAAATTATGTTCACTTTACATTTTTGGATGCTCTACAGTTTTAGATTTTTTGACATGTTTCTTTTTCAGACTAGTTCCTGGCAGGGGCTGGGTTCCATTCTTTTTAGTATGATATAAAAATAAATTAGCAGATTAATGAAACTCACTACAGCTGTATATACAGTTACAGGGAACATTAAGTCAGAATCAAGTGTTGTTATTGCATTGTTGTTGTAGGATATTGCATATTAAGTGCAGAATGATTTGAATAGTCTGCACTGCATAACCTAACAGCAGTGATGTAGCTTGTGATGTGACAGTGGGTCGCACGCAAGGTCTTTTACAATCAGTCAAGTTCAGAACACACAATATCAGCCAAATAATGGCTCCTTTCGACAGACCTGGGCTATCAGGAACAAAAATGAGTATCGGGCGTGAAAATTGCCTGTTTCATCACATAGTGTTTCACAGTAAAAGACAACGAGCATCATATGCAGCATATGGAATGCCTCACAATGTCCTGACAGACTGACTAGCATTTCTGATTTTTTTATTTCTTATTTTGATGTTGGAAAGCATCTACGACATGTTTTCCCACGTGCACACCTACATACTCACCATTTCTTTACCACTAGGGAAGGAAAAATTGGTCCAAGTTTGCTCTCATTCATAAACTATGATTAAATAATTAAATCTTTGTTGTTGGTCCTGTCACACTGAACAGTGAAGTCAGACCATTAATATGTCATGCCAGCTGTGAAACATGGTAAGCTATGATTTGTGAGGGTCCAACTTGTAGATATGAGGTCAGTCATATGATCTGATGGACATAAACTATGACAGAGTGAACCAGTTTCTTGAAATCAAAACATTACTGTATTAATTACATGCAATGAATGCAGTGAAGTGATAAATTATGGAAACTAACTGTAACCAATTAAAAGGCTCATATGTCATATACACTGATATATGCACTAATTTTCCATGCAGCTGATTCTCAGGAGACCTCATCAATTGTCCTGGGAATTATTCTTCTGAAGCGTTTTCTATAGACCTTCTCTTTCTCACCATTCTATTCAATGTTTTTCTTTATGATATTTAAATACAGTACATGCATCCATGCATACAACATCCCTTCAACCTTATCTTCCAGAATGTCCCCTGAGTTTATCCCATCCTGATAATCCCATGTTTTATGGCCTCTAGACTAAGCAAGGCTATTATGATCTTATCTTCAGTTTCATCAATTCATATCAATACTCGGTTTGCATGTTCATGGTCCAGTGGCTCTTTTATGAGACTATACAATCAATTTATTGACATTCAGTATCCCTGTAGATGATGCATTTTCCTTGTGGCATAATTTGCTTGTCAGGGGGGACAACCACAATGTCAGTGCAAGATCAAGGGCAATATTTGCCTGAAATAGCACTATCCACCTGTGTAAGAAACAAAGAAAAACCCACCCCCTGTATATTTCTTCTAATGACAGATGCCAGTTGGTGGTTTCAGATTAAAAACCAAATGCAGTTTTGACTAATGAGGGCCATTTGAGACCACCATGCCTAAGAAATTCACCTCACCTTCCCCAAATTTCCCCTCATTTTGTACCTCTGTTCCTTAAGATCATATCTGATTGCAACTCTCTCAGGTTTGTCTGTCATTTGACTTGGTTGCAGCCAGAGCAGCACTGAAATTGACTGAAGCCTTTGAGGTCTCACAATATATTCAACCCGCATCTTAAATGAATCCCTCGGTTGGGGACCCAGTGGTCAAACCTTTCTGAGGACGTATCGAGCAGATTATTGATTTTTAACACTTCACTTTGTCTTCATCAAATAGCACTGAGACTTGAATGCTCCAAAACAGACAGCTCTGTCCAACCCCCATTCTCTTTCTTGCTCTCTCTCTCTCTCTCTCTCTCTCTCTCTCTCTCTCTATATATATGTGTATATATATTTTTATATGTTCCTTCATTCCTTCATCCCAGAGCTCCCTTTGTCCCTCAGCTCCATCCGTTCCCTCTCCCACTCCTCCATCCCACCCTTTCCTTCTCCATCCCACACTCTCATTGTCTGAATCCAATGGATGGTGTGTGGGGGGGCAGCAATCGACATTCGTCCTATGCACTGTAGCACTTAGAGGTCAACAAACAACTTATAACATCTAAAGGGTTATATAGTGTTATACATTAGATTAAGTAAGAACCATTTTTGGTCCCATGTAGAACACAGAACTCATTGTTGAGCTTTTATTCTTGATTCATTTGATTTCCAATAAGTTTATACATACCAATCTAAATGTTGAATACAGACATCATGATTTGGTGGACAGTGTCACCATTGGAATAAACATATTAAACAAAATAACACCAATTTCCTAGCCACATATAGTCTTGCTATTTGTTGTTTGATATACTTTTGCATTGGTTACAATTCAGACATATGTGATCTACAAGCAAAATGAATTTAAATAGTACTGAAAGTCTCCTGAAACATGAATGGCTTGGGGAAAGGAAAAAATATGAATAAAGAAAACAAAAGATCAAAAACTTCCAGAGCTGAATGAGCTCTAAACAGTGTACCAACATCACCTAATTCTTAGTCATCACAAGAGTGGAACAGCCTAATATGTTATTTTTATCTTTCCCAAACAGGGATGTACAATATGGGAAATGTGAGCTGGTACAAGAGAATCCAACGTACTGGATGTTTGCTCCCTTTGTGGTTTGATTGGCAGCATTTCAACAACAACTGACTGACTGTGTTCGACTAAGTAAAGCAATTTTATACCAAAAGTTTCACATGAAATTGCAACAGACATGGTATGAGTCAGTTATTTTTTAATATGACATAATCCTCATCATTGAATTAAATGGACTTAAAATACATTTATAGGTGATGTGAACAACAGCAGAGGAGGTGGTTAAGTATAGTGACAAAGTCTGTGTTAGGAGGAGGTTGAGGGGGATGAGTAGATTGAAAAAAACATGGGAATTTCACACAAGTGACCACTTTTCGTTTCCCATGTGAAACAGCTAGTCAACGTTTCTTTTAACTGTGACCGTTCCACAACCTTAACCAACTGTTTACTATTGTAACCATGGTGATGAAGGTCCAGTACGCCTGCAGCTCCTATGCATTGTATTTCAAGTGAGGAACAAATGACCTATCTTGTCCTTTAGATAGGAGCTGTCCAACCCTGGAATTTCGAGCTGGTTTTCAGGGCTAAAGAAAACATCTCATTTGACCCCCTTATTAGCAAGTCAGTAAACAAATCACCTGGGCCTGCCACTTCCAAATATTTCCTCAAAAAACAATATCAGAAACCCCAAAAAACAGTGTTTTTTATTTAAAGATATATATAATGGTCTCTGACAGGTTGGAAATGGCCAAAGGCCATAACAGCCGCTCATCACATTAGTGGATATGTAAAAAGCTGATGGAACTGAGGAAGAAAACCACCAAAAATGAAATTACGAGGTCAGTGATTCTCAGTTGTTGGGGGGAATCTATCACACCCTGAGCATTTTAACTGCTTGTTATGGCGTGTTATTGTGGTAAGTTCTATTGTGAGTCTGCTACACCAAAGGGCATTATCAACAGCAGAAAAAGTGCACGCCCTGGTCCATAGCATCTTAATGTGGTATGCTTCACTGGCACATTCATTCCATGCTCTGAGGCAGCTTTGCCCGCAAGGCCACAATCATTTCCCTCAGCACTGGAGGACACAACGTGACTCTTATTTTGCAATCTGTGCTTAAAGAAGCATGAAACATCTCATCAACAGAAAATGGCTGGCAGTGGCTCGGATGGTGTGTCATTTTCCTTCTCACTTCCATAACATAGACTTCTGCAAAACCTTGAAAAATGTTTTTACTCTTTGTCACTTTTTGTGGATAAAAAAAAAAAAAAAAAGACTAAGCGGCGCAACAAATCTCAACGCCAGTGTATCATAGGATTTTGTCCCTGTCCCCTCTTTGCAATAGTTATAAATAGAGGACTGTGTTACACTACCATCTCCCCGGAGATCTAATGAAGATGAGTGAACAGTCGGTTTTTCCATAAATCCCATATTGCATGTCAATGAAATCACTTTATAATATTTCTCTCTCCCTCTCCGCAACATTGAGCAAAGTTGATAGGATGATCATAGAGCATGTAGCGCATCAAATGCATTTCTGATATGCTCTACCCTTTGCATTTCTAGGGCACATTTTCACTGACAGTCCTAATATAGGCTTATTGTATAATATGCAGGGCTTCTACAAAGCATAGTTTACATACAGTCAGACATCATAGTCTCTCCAAGCATTTCATTGTAAAATGGAAAACTTTTCTTGCAGTGTTTGCAGAAGAACTGCTAGCTGGGCTGGCTGCTGCTATCAGCCTGGCTTCTGTCCAAAGCAAGAAACAACTGTCTTCTTTTTCTTTCGGCTTTTCCCTTTAGGGGTCGCCACAGCGAATCAGTGTCCTCCATCTAACCCTGTCTTCTGCGTCCTCTTCACTCACACCAACTACCTTCATGTCCTCTTTCACTACATCCATAAACCTCCTCTTTGGTCTTCCTCTAGGCCTCCTGCCTGGCAGTTCAAAACTCAGTATCCTTCTACCAATATAATCACTATCTCTTCTCAGGACATGTCCAAACCATCTCAGTCTGGCCTCTCTGACTTTATCTCCTAAACCTCTAACATGTGCTGTCCCTCTGATGTACTCATTCCTGATCCTATCCATCCTGGTCACTCCCAGAGAGAACCTCAACATCTTCATCTCTGCTACCTCCAGCTCTGCCTCCTGTCTTTTCCTCAGTGGTACTGTCTCTAGACCAAACAGCATCGCTGGTCTCACCACAGTTTTGTACACCTTTCCTTTCATTTTAGCTGAAACTCTTCTATCACACATCACACCTGACACTTTTCTCCACCCGTTCCAGCCTGCCTGCACACGCTTCTTCACCTCTTTTTTCACACTCTCCATTGCCCTGGACTGTTGACCCTAAGTACTTAAAATCCTCCACCTTCTTTATCTCTTCTCCCTGTAACCTCACTCTTCCACTTGGGTCCCTCTCGTTCGCACACATGTACTCTGTCTTGCTGCGGCTAACCTTCATTCCTCTCCTTTCCAGGGCAAATCTCCACCTCTCAAGCTTCTCCTCCACCTGTTCCCTGCTCTCACTACATATCACAATGTCATCTGCAAACATCATAGTCCATGGAGATTCCTGTCTAACCTCGTCTGTCAGTCTGTCCATCACCATAGCAAACAAGAAGGGGCTTAGAGCTGATCCCTGATGCAGTCCCACCTCTACCTTGAACTCCTCTGTCACACCTACAGCACACCTAACCACTGTCTTACAGTCCACATACATGTCCTGCACCACTCTAACATACTTCTCTGTCACTCCAGACTTCCTCATACAGTACCACAGTTCCTCTCTGGGCACCGTGTCATACGCTTTCTCCAGATCTACAAAGACACAATGCAGCTCCCTCTGACCTTCCCTGTACTTCTCTATCAACATCCTCAAAGCAAATACTGCATCTGTGGTACTCTTTTTTTGGCATGAAGCCATACTGCTGCTCACAAATGCTCACTTTTGCCCTTAGTCTAGCTTCAACTACTCTTTCCCATAGCTTCATTGTATGGCTCATCAGCTTTATTCCTCTGTAGTTGCCACAGTTCTGCACATCTCCCTTGTTCTTAAAAATGGGCACCAGCACACTTCTCCTCCATTCCTCAGGCATCTTCTCACTATCTAAGATCCTGTTAAACAACCCAGTAAGAAACTCTACTGCCGCCTCTCCTAGACACTTCCATACCTCCACAGGTATATCATCAGGACCAAGTGCCTTTCCACTTCATCCTCTTCAGTGCCTTCCTCACTTCATCTTTACTAATCTTTGCTATTTCCTGATCCACAACAGCCACATCTTCTACTCTTCGTTCTCTCTCATTTTCCTCATTCATCAACTCTGCAAAGTACTCTTTCCATCTTCCCATCACACTGCTGGCACCTGTCAATACATTTCCATCTCTATCCTTAATCACCCTAACCTGCTGCACGTCCTTCCCATCTCTGTCTCTCTGCCTTGCCAATCTGTATAGATCAGTCTCTCCCTCATTACTGTCCAACCTAACATACAAGTCATCATAAGCCCCTTGTTTGGCCTTTGCCACCTCTACTTTCACCTTACGCTGCATCTCCCTGTACTCCTGTCTACTCTCTTCAGTCCTCTCAGTGTCCCACTTCTTCTTAGCTAATCTCTTTTTCTGTATACACTCCTGCACCTCCTCATTCCACCACCAAGTCTCTTTATCTACTTTCCTTCCAGATGACACACCAAGTACTCTCCTTCCTGTCTCCCTGATCACATTAGCTGTAGTTCTCCAGTCATCTGGAAGCACCTCCTGACCTCCCAGAGCCTGCTTCAACTCCTTCCTAAAAGTCATGCAACACTCTTCCTTTTTTAGCTTCCACCATTTCGTCCTCTGCTCTGCCTTTGTCCTCTTCGTCTTCCTCACCACCAAGGTCATCCTACACACCAGCATTCTATGCTGTCTGGCTACTCTCACCAACCACTACTTTGCAGTCACTGATCTCCTTCAGATTACACCGTCTACACAAGATGTAGTCTATCTGTGTGCTCCTACCTCCACTCTTATCGTCACCCTGTGCTCCTGCCTCTTCTGGAAGAAAGTATTCACTACAGCCATTTCCATCCTTTTTGCAAAATCAACCACCATCTGTCCTTCTGCGTTTCCTCTCCTGGATACCGAATCTGCCCATCGCTTCCTCATCGCCTCTGTTTCCTGCACCAACATGTCCATTGAAGTCTGCACCAATGACAACTCTCTCATCTCTAGGGATGCTCTGTATGGCTTCATCAAGGTCCGACCAGAATTTCTCCTTCTCCTCCAGCTCACAGCCTTGCTGTGGAGCATACCCACTAACCACATTGAACATTACACCTTCGATTTCTAGCTTCAGACTCATCACTCTATCCGACACTCTTTTTACCTCCAGTACATTCCTAACAAGCTCCTCCTTCAAGATAACTCCTACTCCGTTTCTCTTCCTATCTACACCATGGTAGAACAACTTGAACCCTGCTCCCAAACTTCTAGCCTTGCTACCTTTCCACCTGGTCTCCTGGACACACAGTATGTCTACCTTCCTCCTCTGCATCATGTCAACTAACTCTCTACCCTTTCCTGTCATGGTTCCAACATTCAAAGTCCCTACTCTCAGTCCTAGCCTCTTGGCATTCCTCTTCTCTCTCTTCCTACGAACACACCTTCCTCCTCTCCTTCTTCTACCAACAGTAGTCCAATTTCCACCGGCACCCTGTAGGTGAACAGCACCGATGGCGGTCGTTGTTAACCCGGGCCTCGACCGATCCGGTATGGGATTCATAGATCTGACTCGCATGTTTGATTTGGCGAAAGTTTTACGTCGGATGCCCTTCCTGACACAACCCTCTGTATTAATCCGGGCTTGGGACCGGCACAATAAGACACTGGCTTGTGTCCCCTTGCGGCTACATTAAAGCAAGAAACAACTGTAAGAATCCCAATTTGAACTAAAAACCCTAATCTCAGTGGTATGATAAAGGCAGAGTAAAACATCTGTTTGTATTAGTAAGTAGGCAGATCTACTTATCTACTTACTGATCTAGTAGAAATGAAAACATCTGAATGTCGGGTGACAACAAGGCTCTGATAGATACCAATACCAATAGCTACCGGGGATTGTGTTGTAAAAGCTAGGCTTGGAGGGAACCAGTCTAAATGCTGATTGTCTCATTATTCTAAAGCCATTACATTGTTCAATCAACATTTACTTCATAAAATTGTTCAAGCAAAAAATGTGTCTGTCGCCACATTAATGATGATTAACTGTGCAGTGAAGAGGGAGGAGAGGGGCTGGATCATAGTTTTATCAAAGGTTTAGAGTGAAATCTTAAGTCAGTACTTAAGTAAGGAAAACAAATCACCCTACATTTGATTTCAATTACAAAATCATTAAAAAAAAACAAAAATAAAACACTGATGGAACTGATGCAGCAAAAACCTTTAAAAAGGTAGGACATTGTGCTTAAGTATAGATGGGACGTAATAATTACATGCAAGGAAGGTACTGAGGGGGATTCTGCTCTGAGCACAGGGGATGAGCTTCACTGAAGATGTATATGTATTAATATATTTCTCATTTTTTTTTAAATTCCTTTTTTTTCCTCACTCTAAATCCCCAGGCAGATTGTAGTGGCAGGAAGTAGAAGCAGAAGGATAGAAAGAAGGATGAGGTTGTTCTTGGTGACACAGACATTGTCAGGCTCCTGGGGTATTAGAACACAACCTAAGTTAGAAGGATTTTGTTGGGTTGAAGAATTGCTAGAAGCTGTCATAAGACCTGATTTTGGCTGCTCTTCAGGTGTTCTCCCGGAGGATGAAGGAAGGAGGAACGGAGTAGGTGAGATATGTTTATGAGTGTGTATGGATGGAGAGATGAGGTGAGTGAGTGCCTGACTCACTGAATGACTTAGAACTAGCTCATGCCAAACATTTTTGGGCAGTGTGTTTGCACAGTTCACTTGAGTAAGGAAGCATAGAATCATTTTGTTACATAAAACAATCTCGAAATTGTAATTTTAATTACATCAGAAAAATCACCTGTGTTTTAGAGCTAATGAAAATATGTTTCCTACTTAATTTGACGGATTTTGAAATGCTTTTATTTATTAAACTAAAAAATGTAAAATGGTTTTTACATATGTGAATACCAAACAACTGAACTGAGATGTGGGCCTTGTCTTCTGGAAAATTACCCCAAACTGTCAGTGTTACAAGTATAATAATTTAAAGGATAACACTGGTTATATTTTACACTTTTGCTTGTTGTCAACACATCTCATAACAACAGCAAAACCAACGATACACTTA